>CM035845.1:159860546-160346614 GCA_020510985.1 Pholidichthys leucotaenia
CAGGATCTTTAAGCCTTATCAAATTCAATCAGTTAGGTAGTCTAATATGATAGAAGTGGGGGAAGTGATATCCACACTCCACTTTCTGAGTGGATCAACCCAGCAGCACTCTCCATCTCTGACTGATGAGATGTGGCTTGTTTTTGTCAGAAATATAATTATGTTTATATTGTGCCTCCACTTAGCCAACTGTCCACCTACAGGAGATTACATTACTGTCTGATCCTGGAAAAAAGTGTCCTCCACAAACAACAGACTACACTTTTTTTTGTCCATTTAAGTTTGTGTGTTAAACAACTGGTGGCAAGTATTATCTTTAGATTAAAAAAAAAAACAACCCAACAACACATTTTAAGAAACGGCAGTTCAAGAGGTTACAGATCATACTGAAACATTATTTTACAAATGTAAATAATTCATATTGGGAAATGTGATGCAAGAAGTCATAGACACAGAGAAGCTCCACAAAGAAGAGTTCAATTTTAAAACAGCCCTTAATTCATCTCAATAAATTAGAAAAGTTGATTTATTTCAGTAATTCAATTCAAAAAAATTAAACTCAACTTCATTATATGGAGTGAGTATTACACAGAAGAGCAGTTTCAATGTAATTTCAAAACGTAGGGAACCATTTCTATTATACAATTTAACAATAGAAGTATAACTTCAAACTTTTCAAAGATGAGCCATTGCTTAAGACCTTTAAATAAAAAGTTTACTGCAATAGCAGTGACTGAGACTTGGCTCAGTGAAGAAATATCTGACACGACACAGAGATGATTGAAGGATATGAAATGTACTATAGAAATACACTACTGTTCAAAAGTTTGGGGTCACTTAGAAATTTCCTTATTTTTGAAAGAAAAGCACTGTTTTTTTCAATGAAGATAACTTTAAACTAATCAGAAATACACTCTAATATCTAATATACATTGCTAATGTGGTAAATGACTATTCTAGTTTCAAATGTCTGGTTTTTGGTGCAATATCTACATAGGTGTATAGAGGCCCATTTCCAGCAACTATCACTCCAGTATTCTAATGGTACAATGTGTTTGCTCATTGCGTCAGAAGGCTAATGGATGATTAGAAAACCCTTGTGCAATCATGTTAGCACAGCTGAAAACAGTTTAGCTGGTTAGAAAAGCTATAAAACTGACCTTCCTTTGAGCAGGTTGAGCATCTGGAAAAAAGTATTATTTCAAATACAAATCATTATTTCTAACCTTGTCAATGTCTTGACTATATTTTCTATTCATTTTACAACTCATGGTGGTAAATAAGTGTGACTTTTCATGTAAAACACAAAATAATTGTCTGGGTGACCCCAAACTTTTGAACAGTAGTGTATGTACTATAGAAAATGTTATGGATTCCTCTCTAGCCCAAGGACCACCTGTAGGAAAAATTTCATTCAAATCCATGTAGTAGTTTTGGAGTATTCTTGCTAACACATTGTGAGAAGATGAGAGCCTTGGTGGAGGTATGCATTCTGGAATCATCACCAAAATGTTATGGGTTCCTCTCTAGTCCAAGGTCCACCTCTGGTGAAAATTTCATCCAAATTCATGCAGTAGTTTTGTGTAATCCTGCTGCACAAATACAAACAAGGTCCTTGGTGGAGGTATGCACTCGCAGATCATAACCAAAATTTATTGGGTTCATCCTTGGCCCAAGGGCTACCTCTGGTGAAAATTTAATCAAAATCCATCCAGTAGTTTTTGTATAATCTTGCTAACAGACAAACAAACAAATGGACAGACGGACGGACAGACAAACCACCCTCATTACATAAGCTCCTAGGCGGAGGTAATTACTGACAGTATCCAAGTGTTGTTTCACTTAAGAGAAACCCAGCATGAACTGAGACAGTTACTTTTATTCCAAAAACCACAAGAACTAATGCAAGCTATCGCTGCTTCTCAACCAAAGGAGTTCAATTATGGAATAATTTTACTGATGAAATGAAAACCTGTGGGTCACTCCCCAAATTTAAAATACTCTTTAAAAATCATATATTGAACAACTATGAAATGGACTTATAAAATTTATGCTGGACTGATTTCGTCTGGGCCTGAATGTATGGCTCTAGAGAATACTAGTGCATTGCTCGTAGAACACAAGTATTACTATGTGAAACAGGTATTCCAATTAGGCTTTACAGGCCCAAATGTAGGCTGTGTTTAAAAGTGTATTATAAAGAGGTGTAGGCTATATGCTGGCAATCCCATGTTAGACTTTGACAAATATAAAAGGGAGTAAATGGCACTAAGATTTATTTGATTGTGTGAATATTAATTACAGAATACCTAAATATTGAAAATGAATGGGACATCCAATATTAGCGACTGTTTCAGATCCCTTGTTTATTTGTTTGTCAGATCACTTATTTGTGTGATATTTTATCACTTATATTCAAGGTAATAGTGTATCTTACACTTTGGGGAATGGGAGTTGTTCAGTCATCATTATAATTATTTTAGTTTATATCACTGTTCAGTGATGGAGTTAAGCGTAATATTGAATTTCTTCTGTGTATCTTCAATAAACTCATGCAGTACTATAACAGGACATGTTTACAAATATTTGAGACCCATTGTAGTGCACCAGTTTATATTTTAGCAATATTTTATGACTAAAAGGTTTTTTAAAACTGTAATCAACCGAATTAACTACAAAACACCCAACATTATCATACACAGCAGGACCCATCTGACTGCAACCATTGCATCAGTGTTGCCCATTTGTCAATAAATATGTAACTAAAAATGATTTATTTCATTATTTGGCCGTTTTTGTGTCCTGCTTTTAGGCCCTGCCACACCTAGACAATTTAGGAGTTTGCAAAACGTATGAAAAATTTGGAGAATACACTGGTGTACGTTGAATCAGTTATGGCTAAGTTTTGTCTAAGTTAAGAGCACACTGAAGCACGGGCGAAAATCCCATTTCATTGTTGGGGGGGGGCAATAAACGGGAACATCTGAGAGCTTCATTTTTGAGGGGGACATAAAAAAATGCCATTTTTGTTGTGTTGTCTGATACTTTCTCAAATGTTGTATATAATGATATTAGATAATTATGTCATTGTTCCTTATTAGTCCATATCCTATCTGTCTACAGGTTTTTACATGATCAACCAACAATACCAAAAGTTATATTGGGTGGTTGGTGTCAATTACACCATATATGATCTAACAAAATGTCTTTGCTCACCATGAACACTGGTCTGATCCCCACCACAGCAGCTTTACAAGAATTTAAAGCTCAAAATAAGTTCTAAAACCAGGAGAAATACCTTAATGACTAACTAAACTACATCAAACTATTCTTCAAAAATATGTATTTCTTAACAAACAACAGCAAAACAAAATCTCAATATGTCTTAAAACTAAGGCTGTCAAACAATAACATTTTTTAATTAATCATAGTGATACTGTGGATTAATTTACAGTAATCATGATTAATACTCACCCATTATAACTTGTTTCTTTTTGTGGAGGCAAAAAGACTCATGACTGAAGAAATAAACAAATATAGACAAAAATGCATCAGTTCAGTTTATGTAAAACATGCCAGTGTTATGCTGAGAATTGCTCGCTTGCCATGAATTACGTCCCATACTGTCAAAGTCAATACAACTATACTGAGAATTGCTCGCGTGCCGAGAATTGCACCCTATCGTTGCAAGCAGGTGTTTAGTGGAAGTCAAGTCAATACAACTCTATACTTTGAAAATACTTTGAAAAAATGATTACCCTTTTAACCGACAATATATAAATGCAAAATCTCGACTGTGAAGATTGTAAAACGTGGAGTTGGATCACTATGATTTCTAACCCTCTTTGAAACACAAACGTCTGGCAAATAAACATAATTTAAAGATAATTTACAAGTGGTAATAACAATTTTTACTTCTAAAAATGTATATTGGGTACTTCTAAAAATGCACAAATGGTTACAAGCCTGGCTGTAGTATTATATTTTATAGTTTGGCGGGTGGGATGCAATTCTCTGCAAGTGAGCAATTCTCGGCATAACACCGGCAGACTTTGAGCAAATGAGATGAAATACTGTTTTTTATATTCTGTATGTGATTGTTGAAAATATGGACTGATAAATAACTTATTAACCGTTCACTCATTAAGCTTTCAATGCACTTTTTTTTTTAAAATTTTGTATACTTTATTGACTCCCAGAGGAGAAATTGAGGGCATCCACCTGGATGGATGAAGCAGCCACGGTACGGTGCTATCCCTTTACCATTCACACGCACATTCACACCTAGGGCCAATTTAGAGTCGCCAGTTGACCTAACTTCCTTACCACTCTCTGCCGCTCTGTCTGCATGTGTATAAGGAGCAATGTTGCCAGATGGAAAATGTTGAAGTGTCGTACCAGCAGCTAAAAATTATTGTATTTTGAGGAAAATTATCGTACACACCCCGTTTTCATTCTGATATAGCTCAGGCCCATCTGCTTTAGTAACACATTATCACAGGTCATGCATATTACAGCCTATAACACAATTTTACCTTTAAATAATCTAACAGATGGCTGAAACAAGCACCACTACCTGTGTGGAGTACAGGATGAGCCTGTACTGAATGGCCCAAAATATCAGTCATAATTAATTATCTTCTATATGCCTTCTGTTGAATCATCATATATCAAGGTCTTGCCTCATAAATATTTTGAGAAGTACTCTGTTTATACATTAGGAATAAACAATCAATCCACCTAAACTACTTCTAAAATATCTCTGATAATTGAAGCAGAAGCCTGTTTCAGTTTTATTGAGAACTACAGTTCTGTGGTGATCTGAGTGCTGATCCCATCCGCACTTGGGTTACTCAGCATTTCCCCTTTTCTACCATATTATTTCGGGGTTTGTTATTAAGACCTCTCGAGGGCTCTTATTGTGACAGCGTCATGGTCGTACTTCTGGCTGTCAAAGCTGAGCGGGCGTCGTGACAGCTGTTTGTCATTTTCGTTAATCACATTTCCCTTTTCCTGGTTGGTTTATGTCTGGTATTTAAGGGAGCAGCTGAGGCTCACTCCTCGCTGCGACCTACACACTTACACACCTCTGTGTTCATGGACTGGAGTTCCTACCCCCGACTCCAGTCTTCCTCCTGTGTTTTGGATTCATCGCCGCTCGTCTTTTGTAAGTGTTTTTGTACAGTGTAGGTTCCGTCCTTGCTGCATCTTCTTGTTTGTCTTCAGTGTTTATTATTTTGTGCTTAGTGTATGTATGTGTTTTGCCCCATGTGGCTGTTTACTTTATCCTTTTGTCCTTTTGTCAAATAAACAAGCAAACTTACTTCTGGCTTCTGGCGCCTCACTAATGCCCTGCAAGGGGCATTCATGACAAATTCAGTGGCATTTTGCATACATTTGCGCATTGCAGTGGTGACAGAAAGCTCTAGTACTAATGCCAACAATATGTTTGAACCACCCAGTAAAACTGGGGTCTGCCCCCCCATTTGTTTCTCAACCTGCTCATGATGTTGCTTACTTGTTGAGTCTGCCCTGCCTGCATTAGTGCTGTAACATACATGAATGATTCAATCGAATGTACTAGTTTTTATGGGTGAACGTACTGTACTGAATCACTCACCAGAGCTGCACTGGAAGCCAGGGAACAGCAGCTGAATCCCCCCGCCTAAGAAGCAAATGAGCTCCACCTGCTTGGTTCAGCTGACTCTCAGTTCGGCGCTCCATAGGATCCCATCACTAACCTCCAACCAAGATTAACTCTCTCCTACTGCAACACCAGTTTTCCATCTTCTTTTCCACACAGCCCGCACACGTGAGATGATGCGTAAAAACAAATGTAGTATGTATGCACAGGATCCGTATTCTGATTGTGTTTGCTATTGTATTAACATAGCCATGCAATGAAGGGGTCAAATTATCATACATTAGGGGAATTTTGAAATTATTGATCGTATATCGTACAGAAGGCAAAATTACAAATACGATAATTATCATACGTCTGGCAACACTGGCAAGGAGCTGCAGCAGCCCCGCCCGTGGGGAAGAAACAGATTGGACTAAACCACTGTGAGGATGGGGGGGTTCTAATCTCTCATAGTTACCTCCGCCAGGCCGTAGGCCGCAGGAGGTTATGTTTTTGCCAGCGTTTGTCTGTTTGTCTGTCTGTCTGTTTGTCTGTTGGTTAGCAAGATAACTCAAAAAGTTTTGGACAGATTTCGATGAAACTTTCAGGCATTGTTGGAAATGGTACAAGAAAGAACTGATTAAATTTTGGGGATGATCTGGATCACCGTCTGGATACAGGAATTTTTTAAAGGATTCTTTAACATTGTGAGATACGGCCATTTTCAACATGTGTGCAGGCGCAATGGAGGGCGGCGGTCGTCGTGTCTGACAAACACGAACTCCACATTCTTCAAAGTTTTAGGCACAAAAGCACGCGAAAAACAGTGGTGGGCCGGGCCCGGCAGCGTGCCTGTGTTTGCGCTACGCTGCAAAAGCTGAGACGGGTAGCTGTCCGGCGCCGGATTATTTGGCAGAAATTCCCCGGGCAGCCATAGTGGCTGCGCAAAAACAAGCTCTCTGCCGGGGAAGCTTCCAAATCCTCTTTTGCCGCGGAGCGCAACCCCAATAAAACCAACGGCAACCTGTCTACCCAATTTGCATCCGTCAGTGAAGCCCCGAGTGCTGCTTTCAGTGATCTATGAAAACGCTCACATAACCCATTGGCCTGTGGGTTGTACGCGGTTGAGCCATGAATTGCAACGCCCGCAGCCTGGGAGTTTGCAGATGGAGGAGAGGGACACCACAGCAACACTTGAGTTTATTACCTCCGCCAAGGAAGTAATGCTTTTACTACTGAACCACTAATCCTATCATTGTGAATCCAATTGCTAGTCATATGTTTTCATGGTCAAGGAATCTGAAAACGTACACAGAAACACTGTATGGGGGGGAACTGTGGTGCTTGGCGGAGGTCTGCGCTCTCCGAGTGCTTTTCTAGTTATAAATGTCAAACAATGTGTTTTTAAGTCACACCACTTGTATTGTACTTTCAATGAACATTACTGTGCTGTTCAAATAAAACATGTTTGTATTTACAATGTGATTTTGGCGGGGGACAGCTTTGTGGAAGGGGGGGACATGACCCCTGTGTCCCTCCCCCCCCCCCCGGGATTTACGCCTGCACTGAAGAATGCTGAAGCACCCTGAAAGCACGTTGGTGTGTGCCGTAGTTTGCTGAGCTCCTCTGAGAATTTTCAGCGTGCTGAAATGAAGCAAAGGTTGTAGGGAAGTTATGCGTTCATTTACACATGTTACTTGTCCGCAACTCATAGTTACTCACAAGTCAAAATACGTTGAGATAAATGTCTAGCGTACTCAAAAATTATTTCTAACATATGAGTAACTCTTTGAACCTATGTGTAACTTATTGAACAGGATTCTTACTTGGAGCTACCCTATAGTGGCATATTTGCAGCGTTGGTTCACAGGAAAAACACGTACAGAGCTCTGCTCAACTGTTGCCTGCAGTGCATACACACACACAGAGTTAAACACATGCACTTGTTTGTATAATGGGACCTGTCGGGGATATGTCTGAGCACTTTCAAGATACAGGATAAAGATCCAAATCACTGTTTGGCCCTCCCCTCATGTTTGTTTTTACATTTGACTGCAGTCTGTACCATCAGCTGTCCAGTGTTGTTCTGATAGATATGCTAAAATGTTAGAACACTGGAGGAGGTGGATCCAATCAGCTGATTGCTCGAAGCCAGAGCTCAACTTTTTTCCATGATAAGTCACACTTTGATCTTGACTGCGCCTCCGGGCAAAAGCACACTCCATGCATCATCTTTTTTTTTCACTTTATTGAAAATAATCTTTTTTATATCGCCATCAGTTAGCATTCCTTTGAGCCAGGTCGTGTCTGGCCACTGCTTCTCCCGACATTAAGCATTAAATTTTCAGTATTATCTTTTTCTAGTCAAATTTGTTGTTTTTCACTTCCTTGTTTTGTCCAGTGAACACTGTGAGGAGGAAAGGGGGTACTTCTTGTCAAGCTTTTTGACAGGTGACCTTTGACTCGACATGCCCCCTGACCTGCCCCTGACCTGACCTATGTAATTAAATGGGGATTATCTCTAATGACATGGGAATTAGTGTGGGGATTGAATGTCAGTTATGTATGGTTTAAAAATGATCTTTGACCAATGGGATTAGTGTGGGAATGGAATGTTAATTATATATGGATTAAAAATGACCCGACCTGACCTGTGACCTGACTGACCTAACAAATTCATTTTCTATGGGATTAGTGTGGGAATGGAATGTTAATTATATTTCCCAAGCGCTTTTTCCTATTCCAAGCCCAACAAGTCAGGGTGAACGAGAAGGCGCGTAAAAACACACACACACACACACACACACACACACACACACACACACACACACACACACACACACACACACACACACACACACATTCACACATTGATACACAGGTGCTGGTCTGACCCCACAGGGAGCAAACAGAAGATGTGGAATGTTTATAGTTTGTTGGCTTTTTTCCTACAAAAAAAAAAAATAAAATGCATGAGCAGTTGATGCGTTTAAATTTTCAAACAACTAAATACTTAAATAAGAAAAGACCATTCTCTTAGCTAATCAGAGAGGAATATTTCCCTCTCTCAGGCTCTGGAACCAAACACCGATGAGATCAGCCTTTCTAAAACTCTTAGTTCCACAGACGTCGAGTGTAGCTGTGGGGATTAAACCAAAGATATTGTTTTACTCTGAATCCTCCTACCGGGGTTTGCCCCATGTAACATAAGCTATCGCTTGTATGCGGGGAATCAGCGACCCCTCCCCTCTTCACCCCCCTCCCCCCCCCACACACACATGAAGGAAGGGATCTCACAACAGAGATTCTACCAAGACCGGAGCTATTGTTTTTACTCCGTGGTTCATTCACATTCAGAATACTTGCTTTCTACAGACATGGACTAATCTCCACAAATTACAGAAAAAGTAGTCCAGAATTACACAGGATCGACAGATATGGAGAGACATGGGGAAGACCTACGTCCAACTATTTTTTAAGGCTGAAGAGAAGCAACACCACCTCTGGTTTTAAGAGCAGGATACACTGTAGACATTCAGGCAAACGTCTCACCGTTCCTTTAGAAAGAAATTTTGAGGAGCTGCACCTCTTGTTATGATTGTGATGGCAGGTTTGGGGGAAACAGCTTTTAAGGACAACCAATGACATGTTTTTAGTTTGTTCATTTTATAAAACACACATCAGTCAGTGACCAAATAAGCACCAGAATTCTCTTCCATTATCACATAACCTGTACAAAATCCTGTAAGGAGAGCGAGTAGGTGGTGATGGTGGGAAGTCAGTTTTTCTGCAAACTTTTTCTTTGCCAGCAACTCAAATGTCACAGGATTTGCTTTCGAAGACTTCAATGACCACATTAAAATAGTTATACTTTTTGAGTCTGTTCTCAGCTTCAATTCTACTTGTTTTTTCATGTGCTTTTTATTTGTGTATTTGTAGCAAACACAGTTATCACTGAGGGAATACAGTGGAAGTGATAATAAAAGTTTGACGCAGCAAGGTTTCATTTATTTGTTTATTCCCTCTCAAGCATCGTATTAAATAAACTTCCCTCGGAGATTTGAGTAGTCAGCTGGGACACGAGAGTAAGCTCGCCACAGTCAGGGATCACTATGACGGTTTAATATTAATATATATGCCAGAAAAAAGTCACAAAAACTTCTCTGCATTTTTTATCTTTGTATTAACAAATTACATGTTAGCACGGTGTTGATAAAAACTCTGACTTTGAAACCAGTAGTTATATTTACACAAACCTGCTTCAACATGGTTGCTTCAACCGTTTATTAGTTTGAAAATTCTATTCAATATCTGTATGCCGGAATTACCATAAAACCTCACCGATGTCAAAATCTACCTCAAAATCTTACCTATATCCGGATGAAACTGTTTACTTTTTTGAAAAAGGTGGGTTTAATTTGTGGTGACATTCCCCCCTCATATATAACCATTTTATATTTTTCGCAGAATAACCAATAAATAAATGATTTTTTTCTTGTATGTTCTTTTTATTTTTTTTTTTAATTTTGTCTGTATTATGAGGTGCATGAACAAATAAAATGGAATGACTAAATTCTCGAGTGTGAAACAAAGCAAAACTTGCAACTTAACACAAATGTCTATCACAGCACGCGGTAGCAATAGACAATATTGATGCCCGATAGATTGGGCATCGTGTTTGTAGTTTATTGTTTTTTCCTACAGAAATAAATATTGCATAACCAACTTTGTCTCTACATTTAAATACCAGGGCTCAACAATTTCTCAGACTGGTGACCTAAGTCCTGAGGTTGTCTATAAGGTGGTTAAAGATCCTTCTGCTTGAAGAATTGTGTTACCGACACATTTGGCTCTGAGAAAAACACAAACTGAATTCTGAAAATATTGGTTTAACTAGTATAAGCTTTTAACAACTAAAAATGAACACTTTAATGGATCAACATCTTGGTTCTTCCAAAAAGTACTTCTGTCTATGTATTTATTGACTTAAAACACAGAATCTATGTGCGTTGTATAATAATTTTCAAATCTCACACCACTAACAACCCCTTCCCTCCCTCCCCTCAGCAGCATCATAACCGTGTCTCCCGGGGTCAGAAGGCTGCTTACTTTTTCAGCATTGGTCGGTCATTCAAACAGTATCATGTTATTTAAAAGTTGTTTTTTTTTTCTGATAACACAGACATTTTTTAACATTCCATTCAGTTTTTTCCCAATGATCCAAACAATATTTTTCACTCTACAGTCGGTAAATGTAAAAGCGATTGATCAATAAATCAGACTAAAGTGAGTTGAGAACAAATTCACGATTCACCCCAACGGTTTCCACACATGAGTTAGTCGGTTATATTTAGTGAGTTAAAGTTTATTCGGTTTGGTTTCATAATACATAAAAAAATATAAGAAAGGACATCCGGACGGTAAAACATTGTATACGATATTTACCAACCGGCAAATTATTTTATTCAATTTATTTCAAAACTTTATCATTTGCAAATGTATTTCCTGTGACAAATTCTAATTAAAAAAACAAAACAAAACAACTTTATCTTTAAAAAATAAGACAATGACTTTTACCTTCTTTTCCAAGTTTTGAAGTCCGCATTACTCGTGGGTAGGTAGAGAGCTAAAGAGTATTTATTGACTTTAAAAAAAGCATTTGACACATTAGATCATACCATTTTACTGTCTACATTAGAAAAAAGTGATATAAGAACCCACCCATCTACACAACAAATGCAGGGTTGTTCTATCCAATGAACACAGAGGGAGAGTCCTCCCCTATAACGGTCTACAGGCGGGTCCCTATCCTCAACCAATGAAACTACAGGGTGGAGCATGTGAAAACTGAATAAATAAGTAGCTCGAAATTGGAAAAATTAAACAATCTTCGGGGAAAAAAACTCACCATGACTAACAGGCCGAGTGATCTTCATCTGATCAGTGAGACATCCATCTCCACCTTGCGACAGCGCTCTGGGATTAGCGCCGAAAAAGAGAATGTTGTAGTTCGAGTAGGTTCATTTTGTCTTCTTTTAATTATTTGCCTTTTGTTCTTATTAAAGACAAAGATAGAAAGGAGATGTTTTTACCTTCTTTTCTTTACATGTTTCAACTGTTCACTGCAGTCTTCATCAGAAGTGTTAGCTGATTGCTGCAATGTGTCATTTATCAGTATATGAATCACAGTCTACAGGAAACCAACCCACACGGAAACCAACCCACACAGATCAATACCTACTATGGACATCAGAACACCCCACAGCACACAAACTATCAGTTGTCAGGATGTTATACGAATGGGCCACCATCATCACAGGCCAAGAAGACAGACAGGAGGAAGAAAACCACATAAAACATGCACTCACACGCTGCCAGTACCCAGTATGGACTATAAACAAAAGGAAACAGCAAGTCAAAAACAAAGAAAACAAACAGGAAGCAAGACACAGAACAAAAGCCAAAATCAAAAACAAGGACATCATAACCATACCATACATCCAAGGGATAACAGAACCAATTCAAAGGATCATGAAAAAACACAAAATAAACACAGCAGTAAAACCACATAAAAAATTAAGACAGCTATTAGTACACCCCAAGGACAAGGTAGAACAAGACAAAAAATGTGACGTAATATATGAAATATCATGCAGCTCATGCAACAAAACCTACATTGGAGAAACCGGAAGAGTGTTCACCACAAGGAAAAAAGAACACCAGAAGGAATGTGAGAAGGAAACACAAGGATGACTCACAAGATCACAAAAAGAAAAGGCAGAACAAGCAACATTAAAATCAGCTATATCAGATCACTGCAAAAGAAATAATCACATCATGGACTGGGACAACATAAAAATTACTGGATCGGAGAGTAACAGAAACAAATGTTGGATCAAGGAGGCCATAGAAATCAGGAAGCGGGGAAAAAACGGCATGAATCGGGATGAGGGGGCATTTATGCTTTCCCACACCTGGGACTACATTCTTCATAGACCATCGGACGGCAGAAAGTGGGGCCGGCTTGGTGGATCTGACAGTTCTGCTGGGCTGGCCCCGCATATGAAAGTCAGCTGATAAATGACACCTTGCAGCAATCAGCTGACACTTCTGATGAAGACTGCAGTGAACATTCGAAACATGTAAAGAAAAGAAGGTAAAAACATCTCTTTTCTATCTTTGTCTTTAATAAGAACAAAAGGCAAATAAGAGAATGTTGTATCTGTGGTGCATCCAGACCCCCACAACCGGGAGTCTTCAGGAGGAATGGCAGTTAGAAGCCAGAGGTAGATGGGGTTATGTGTTCACCTACGCAAGAAGCGAACTGTGTTGTTACCAGTTGGATCAAGGAGAAACTTTTGGCCTGCTCTCCAGAAAAGTCACACTTTCGGCCATGGACTGGAGTGTACCACGAAACGTGATTTACACTGATCTGAAAACAAGTGATGCACATCAGCAACAGAAAGCGGCGGAAGACAAGCCTGCTAGAAAAGACCAACAGACACAGATGCCTGTCCGAGTGAAAGAAGAGCAACCACTGGTATTCATTACCGGAAGAGTGTTGGCTAGTAGTGTTTGGAGGACAAAGGCGTCCCCATCTAGGAGGTGGTAGTTCTGAGCCACTCGTCAGCTATCAACGGGTGATGCCCCATCCAACGACAAATTTATCTTGCAGTATTTCAATTGCAAATGCGGTGTGTTCCAGACAGCATTACGCCTGCCTACAATGGTGTGGGTCAAAATGGTCGATGAGAAAGGGGAAAAGCTCAAGGCCCTCTTCATTTCCAGCCGTATTGTGAGAGATGTGGTCATGGTGAAAAAACCCCTAGCTTTTCCAGACGACGGCACCCCCACGACCTCCCGCGCCTAATCCCACCCTCCTAACGATATAAAAGAAGACAGCCGATCATCCATCTAGCCCCAAACCAAAATGGAGGCAAACCCACATGTGACTCTCCAAGGGTGTTTTGAACAAGACCCTTGGGAAAAATTATTGTCTCTGAAAATATTGAGCAAAGATGACCGCCCACCTTCACAAACACTCTCCCTGGATATCGAGGGTCCTCCCCAATCATCTTCACCTACCCTCCCTTCTGCAGCAGAGCGGGTCCATTCTATGGATGCTGAAGAATACACCACTGAACCTCCACACAGTTCTCCCTCTACAGGCCTTGACGTGGTTTTTGAGGAAGCTGATCCAATATACACGGCGGATCATCTACCTCCCATGTTTCTGGACATAGTAAAATTTGGGTTGATAAGATTTCTGGATGCTACCATCGGCAAATACAGAGAAGAAATACACGAAGGTTGTCGGATCAACCACTTCTATCAAAACCACCATGATTGCTTGGTGGAGTCCGAGTATTTCTTTCTGACCCACTTTGAAGAGATCACAAAAAGACTGCGGAACAGGCGCTTCATTCCAGCACTCCAGAGATTGACCAAATTAAACTACATGTTTACTTGTATACAGGTGTACGTCGGAATTACAGAGGCTTTCTTTCATGAACTTAGACAAACACCACGCATCACCCCCAAGATTTCCGAGATTTCAGAAATGCTGTTTGCGGGTGATGAGAAGATGGCTCATCATTTGCAAAGAGTTGAGAACTATTGTCAGGGTCGTCTGGATGGTGAGAACTTTTGGGAGGAGGATTTTGTGGTCAATTCTGACAACGAGAAGGGTTGTGATATGGATGATGATACAGACTCAGATATCGATTCTGACGCAGAGTCGGAAAAAAAAACATGCTGAAATGTAATAAAATGCTTTTTTAATTAAATCTGCCTGCTTTTACTTAAACTATCTTTGTTCCACAACAAATTGGCTGCTAGGATGAAATAAAAAAGGCCCGTACATCACAACATGTATCGCTGTATAATTTGCTTTTAGGTAGTGGGTTTTTTTTTCACTCGAATGCATGGAGAATGTAGAAGTGTGTAAAAAAAATGTGTTTTACAATATTGGAGTTTTTTGTTCTTGTGTAACCTTTACTGGTGGTTCCAAGGTTGTCATAGCCAGGAGCGGCACTGGGGTTAAGCTCCCAGTGCTCATAAAATGCTCCTTACGGTGTGCGTCTCAAAAAGCCTCTGACAACTAAGTCCAACTCCTAGCCTGCCCGTGTGGTTTAGTCTCTAAGCCCGGCGGAACTGCTTTTACTAATAGGAGAAGGGGCGAGGGCGGATCTCTGGCGCCTTAAAACCAGATGCTTCGGGTAGATGGTGGCTCGTCAACCTGGGAAGGTAGCCCATCTAGGGGAAGGTAAACCCTGATTTCAAACCTCTGCTGCCTTGCGGCACACCCGGTCACGGGAAAGGCTTCGGGAGTCAACCCTGAGGAAAAATCCGGAGTCGTAGCCCCTGAGGCAGTTCTCTGTTGTGCTCAACATCGTTCTGGCAGCTCCTGCGATGGCGCTGGTGCCAAACTGTAGCAGCCCTGCTGTTCCTTTGGATTCATCAGTGACGTGGAGAGGGGGGACATGCTGCATGGGTAACATCTTGTCCTCCATATCTTCCTGCCCAGGCTTGAATCCTACCAACGCCCAATGCTGGAAGGTAGAACACCGGTGCGCATCGACCTGTTCAGCCACAGGCGGTGCTGTTTCAGCAGAGTAGACGTTTAGGATTCTCTTCCATGGTCATCATAGACCAACGGAGGCCGACGAACCTTTACTGTGATTGTAAGAACAAAATAAATTTTCTCATTGTCTCATTTACTGAAGTGTTTTTTTTTTGTTTTTTTTTGTTACTTATTTGTACCCGTAGGTAGACTTGGTTTGCAGTCTGGTGACAAGCCACCGGCTGCTGGTCGCTGCGTGCGCGAGCGCCCTAAACCTACATGTTTTTGGTATGCGGGAGGAAACCGGAGAAATCCCGGAGTAAACCCGCGCAACACGGGGAGAACATGCAAACTCCACACAGCTCACTGTTGGTCGGGGGCTGGGATCGAACCCACGATCTCATGATCCCCGCGATCCCCTGGCCGAGGGTAAAACTGTGCTGCCACAGTGCTAAACCACTGCGCCACCGTGCAGCCACACCGTGCAGTGTGGATTACTTCTTTTTTTGGGGGGGGTTCAAATGATTCAAAAATGAATAAATAGTTGAGAGTTTTGTCATTCCTTAAGTCTTGTCTTTCATTACACTGCAAAATGGTCCTTACACCCTATAGGGTGGATCTTGTCGGTGTTGAACCGAGCCGTTGAATTTCTGCAAATGCCTTGTGACTCACTTTTCATTTTTGATGATACTATTGATTCAATTAAATCAAGGGTTTTATATAACCACTCTAAAGGGCTAGGAAACCGGTTACAAGATGCCCAAAATTAAACCAGAGCCGAGTCCACCAGGTGGAAAGAAAAATCAGTTGTCTACAATGAACCCGATATCAGCTATTCAATAAACATACATATTTTGACTGAGGGACTCCATACTCGGGGATGCACACCCTCGTAACATCAGCAGAACATGTATAAAATCTTAGTTCAGTCTGACAAACGTGTTGTGTTGGAGTTTGGGACCTTTATTTGTGTGACACGGGTGGTGGCTCCACCTTTCTGGTTCCACCACCATCCAGGGTATAAGAGAGCAGTGAGATGGAGGGGTGGTCTCTTGGCCACCTCTCTGCCTGGTGGGTACGCTAATGTACTGTGGAGTGTCCATTAATAAATAAGATAAGATAAGATAAGATAAGCCTTTATTAGTCCCACAATGGGGAAATTCCAGGATTGCAACAGCACAGGGATAGCAACACTCAGAGCAACAATCAGAAGGCAAGAAAAAACAAGCAAGCAAGAGCAGCTAATATACATATGTACATATTACTATAAAATATATATATACACACACACACACACAGACACACAGTGCAGAGCATTGTAGCTGGATGGAATAAATATATGAATATATGAACACACAGTGCAGAGCATTGTAGCTAGATGGAATAAATATGTAAATATATAAACACCCACAGTATGGAGCATTGCAGCTAGGTGGAATAAATATGCAAGTATATAAACACACACAGTGCGGAGCAATGTAGCTAGATGGAATAATATGTAGATATATAAAAACACAGTGCGGAGCATTGTAGCTAGATGGAATAAATATATAGATATATAAATATAAACACACCCAGTGCAGAGCATTGTAGCTAGATGGAATAAATATGTAAATATATAAACACACACAGTGCAGAGCATTGTTGCTAGGTGGGATGAAACAGCATAACCGTCTATTTAGTTATCCTACATGGTATGATTATGTGCCCATACATATTCTCACCCTCCATAGCGACCGGTATGTTCCTAGTTGTATGCCGGAGAGGACCATTGTGTAAGTCTATTGCATCTTTTGCATTCAAAAAAAAAAAAAAAAAATGTGTGCCCACTTCAACACTTAGTCTCGTCCTTGGCTCCTATCACCGACATAACATTTGGCGAAGAGGATAATTGGCATCAAAAATGGGGATTCTAAATTGTCCCCATGTATGACTGTGAGAGTGAATGGTCGTCTGTCTTTCTGTGTTGGCCCTGTGATAGACTGGCGATCTGTCCAGGGTGTCCCCTCACCCAAAGATGCTGGGATAGGCTCCAGCCCCCCACGACCCTAAAAGGATTAAATGGAAGAAGATGGATGGATAAAAGGTATGGACGCGTGTGTAACATCTATTCGTCCATTTCTGGAGCTTCCTGGTGAGCCGCCTATCCCTTGGGCGAGATGGTTTGCTGCGTTTCAAACATTCTTGGTGGCGCTGGACCTTGGGAGGATGGAGAAGTTGAGGGCATGGGCACTGTTAGTTCATAATCTGGGAATGCAAGGACAGCATATTTTGAGTACTTTGGGCGAGTGTGATAGCTTTGAAGAAGTGGTGGGGCTAATGGCGCGACATTTTCACGCCCTGGAAAACATCATCGTCCACAGGATTCAGTTTCAACAGCACCACCAGCAGGCTGGCGAGTTGGTGCAGCGGTTTGTAGCAGACCTATGTCAACTGGCCAGGGACTGTCAGTTTGGATTGTTAGAGGAGGAGATGGTTTGCGACCAGTTGGTTGAACATACTATCTGCCCTGCTACAAGGTCAAAGCTTCTTACGTTCTCGGGCGAGCTGATGCTATCCATGGCCATCGATTTAGCTCAACAGTTGGAGGCGGTAGACAAGCTATCATGGGAGCTCAGTGGGAGTGTGTTACATTGCCAGCTTGAACCACGATCGATGGCGCAAGCAGTGGACCCGGACAGCGGCGACAGCGTGGAGGGTGATGGAAGTTATGCTAATGCTGTAAAAATGAGGTCCACCCCGGGAATGCCCATGTGTTTGGGTTGTGGGTCCATGAAGCACCGCTATAAGGCCAGAGGGTGTTTGGCGAAAGGGAAGCGCTGCATCAAGTGTGGACTCTTGCATCATTTCGCCAGGGCATGCCACAAGTTCAAGCGAGGGAGTCCAAGACATAAGGAGGACTCTCCTGCTCCCATGGTGATTCACACTGTGCTGCCGAGTACCAACGGCGTTCCTACTGTATGGTGGAACTGGACGGGGTGACAGTGCCATTGCTGATTGACACGGGAGCGGTGGGCTCCGTGATGAATTGGGCAACCGTGAGGAATTTTTTCCCGCAATATAGGATTGGAGGTGATTTGACGTCGCTTTGTGGTTATGGTGGAGGAAGATTGGCCATAGTGGGATTGGGGACACTGACAGCTCGGTACAATTATGCGGAGGTTTGTAACCTGAGGTTCACCATGACTGCTCGTGGAGAGAACATAATGGGATGTGATTTGTTTTATGGCCTGGGCTTCACCATCACGAGCAGCACAAGAGAAGAGTGGTCGGGCTGCGGTTTGTGGGACCGGCCAGTCCCAAGGATGGTGGATGGAGCTGTGTGGGACAAGAACTTGCCTGGCACCCTGGAGAGTGAGCAGAACCAACCCCACCCAAGGCCATCACAGGAGGGTTCCTGTGCCAGAGCCCAAGTAGCACTAGATGAGGGAACTGGGCGGCATGGCGGGATGCCTGTGATGGCAGGTGGTGCCGAGTGGCTGGCTTCATCTGTTCCCGGATTTCAGCTGGAAGGGACTGGAGAGCATGGAGTCACAACAGCAAGGGCGGCAGCGGAGACAAGAGCGGTTGGGGCAGGACCGGCTGGCACGGTGAAACGACGTGCCAAACAGAAACACTGGAAGCTGAGTAGGGCCCCTCTGGGGGTCGCGGACATGGTCCGGGCACGGGAGGAGGCACGGTCAAGGAAGATTGGGGCCAAGCATCGAATGGAAGAACACCAGGGGTGGCTGCAGGTGGTGGCTATTCAGGGGGATGCCTACCTTCAGCTGTCAGATGGCTCATGGAGGCACCCAAATGAGCTGCGGTGCGCCCGGGAGAAGATGGATGAGCTTGGGCCTAAATGAGGGACGTCCCCAGTGGTGGTGAAGAGGAGGTGCACCGGAGTTGAATCAGCCAGCGGTAACCCAGGGGGTGGTTCCTCTCCTGGGGCAGACTGATGGTTGGACAGTTTGTTTGAAAAGAAAGTAAAGGAAGGGAGACAATGATTATATTCTAGTTGTTCGTGTTTGTGGGGATTAATTTACTGTACTGTTTAGGTTAAAACGCGGTGGTATTTTGTGTTAAATTGTTCATGGTGGAATACAAGCAGCAGAGTAATTCGCTTTGCCGTGTGGGGGAGAGGTGGTAGTCTACCCATCTCCACCTAGTGTAGCCATTTTGGTACGTCTGTGTTAGGCCTTTAATTTTATATTATTATTATTATTATTATTATTATTATTATTATTACTTTTTAGTGTGTGTTTGGGGTTCCAAATTGGGGTGGGTTCGAATTGTGTGTGTGGCCCTATGGCTTTTGTGAAGGGGGAGTTGTGTTGGAGTTCGGGACCTTTATTTGTGTGACACGGGTGGTGGCTCCACCTTTCCAGTTCCGCCACCACCCAGGATGTAAGAGAACAGTGAGAGGGAGGGATGGTCTCTTGGCCACTTCTTTGCCTGGTGGGTATGCTGATGTACTGTGGAGTGTCCATTAATAAATGTGTGCCCAGTTCAACACCTAGTCTTGTCCTTGGCTCCTTTCACCGACATAACAGAACAGTTCAAGAGATATGTGTGGAACAGACAGACAGACACACAGACAGACAGACAGGCAGACAGACATACACACATACACACACAGATTTCGTGCATTTATAGATAGATTGTATTGATTATTATTATAATTATTATAATTATTATTATTATTATTATTACTTTCCTTTTCTGAATGCATGTGCAGTATTTCTTCTCTTGTTTGTTAATGACTGAAGTCACTGACACGAGTGACTGATATTTGAGTTTCATTTAAAACAAAGCTGTAAAAGGGGTAGGACTAGGAAAAATTTTTTTAAACCTCATCCTACTCTTTTTCAAACATACATTGCTGATCTGATTTAATAGAAAAATGTTATTGAAGATCTTTTGTCTACGTTTTCTTTTTAAATTTCCATTTTATGTTATTTTCTTTATGTGTTTGAAATAAATAAATAAATAAATACAGTATATCTATATATATATATATATATATATATATGATTAATTTAATAAGAATATCACCTCTCTGCTGGGGAAGGAGCCTGAGCTAGTGCATGAGATTGAGGGATACCGGCTACATATAGTGAGCCTCACCTCAACACACAGCTCTGGTTCTGGAATCAGTCTCCTGGAGAGGGGCTGGATCTTGGCCTACTCTGGAGTTGCCCCGGGTGAGAGGCGATGAGCAGGGGTGGATATTTTTGTATCCCGCCATCTTGCTGCCTCTATATTGGAGTTTTCCCCAGTGGTGAAAGGGTTGTTTCCCTGCACCTTTGGGTTGGGAAACGGGTCCTGACCATCATTTGTACTTATGCACGAAATGATGGTTCAGAGTATCCACCCTTTTTGGAGTCTCTGACTGGGGTGCTGGAGGGTACTCCTCTTGGAGACTCCATTGTCCTGCTGGGGGACTTCAATGCACACGTGGGCAATGACAGTGAAACCTGGAGGGGGGGTGATTGGGGGGAATGGCCTGCCCGATCTGAACCTGAGTGGTGTTCAGTTATTGAACTTCTGTGCTAACCACAGTTTGTCCATAACGAACACCATGTTCAAGCATAAGGGTATCCATATGTGCACCTGGAACCAAGACACCCTAGGTCGCAGGTCGATGATCGATTTTGTTATCGTGTCATCAGACCTGCGACCGTTTGTCTTGGACACTCGGGTAAAGAGAGGTGCAGAGCTGTCAACTGATCACCTCCTGGTGGTGAGTTGGATCCGATGGCAGGGGAGGATGCCATTCAGATAGACCCAAATGTATAGTGAGGGTGTGCTGGGAACGTCTGGCTGAGGCTTCTGTCTGGCAGGTCTTCAACTCCTACCTCCGGAAGAACTTCAACCACATTCCAAGGGAGTCTGGAGACATGGAGTCTGAATGGACCATGTTCTCCACCTCCATTGTTGAAGTGGCTGCCCAGAGCTGTGGCCGCAAGGTCGTTGGTGCATCTCATGGTGGCAACCCCTGAACCAAGTGAGGGGGGCCATTAAGCTGAAGGAGTAATATCGAGCTTGGTTGGCTTGTGGGACTCCTGAAACAGCTGAGGTGTACTGGCATTCCAAGCGGAGTGCAGCTTGGGTGGTTGCTGAAGCAAAAACTCGGGCGTGGGAGGAGTTCGGTGAGGCCATGGAACAAGACTTTCGGTCGGCCTCGAAGAGATTCTGGCAAACTGTCCGACAGCTCAGGAGGGGGAAGCAGCTCCCTGTCCACACTGTGTATGGTGCGGCTGGGGCGCTGTTGACTTCGACTGGGGATATTGTTGGGCAGTGGAAGGAATACTTTGAGGATCTTCTCAATCCCACTGACATGCCTTCCACAGAGGAAGCAGGGCTTGTGGACGAGGGGGATGACTCGCCCATCACATGGGCTGAGGTTGCCAAGGTGGTTAAAAAGCTCCTTGGTGGCCGGGCCCCAGGGGTGGATGAGATTTGCCCTAAGTACCTCAAAGCCCTGGATGTTGTAGGGCTGTCATGGTTGACATGTTTCTGCAATATTGCGTGGAGGTCGGGGACACTACCTTTGACATGGCAAAATGGGGTGGTGGTTCCTGTCTTCAAGAAATGGGACTGGAGGGTGTGCTCCAACTTTAGAGGGATCGCACTCCTCAGCTTCCCTGGGAAGGTCTATGCCAAGGTACTTGAGAGGAGAGTCCCGCCATTGGTTGAACCTCGGATTCAGGAGGAGCAATGTGGTTTTCATCCTGTCTGTGACACATTGGACCAACTCTTCTGCCTCTCAAGAATCCTCGAGGATTTGTGGGCGTTTGCCCAACCAGTTTACATGTGTTTTGTGGACGTGGAGAAGGTATTCGACCGTGTCCCTCCTGGTTTTTTGTGGGGGGTGCTTCGGGAGTATGGGGTATTGGGCTTGTTGTTATGAGCTATATGGTCTCTATATGACGATTGTGAGAGTTTGGTTTGTATTGCCAACATTCGGTCGGACTCATTCCCAGTGAGAGTTGGACTCTGCCAGAGCTGCCCTTTGTCACCGATCCTGTTCATAATTTTTATGGACAGGATATCTAGGCATAGCCAGATAAAGGAGGGTGTCATGCTTGGTGACCACATGATCTCATCTCTGTTGTTTGCAGATGATGCTGTCCTGTTGGCTTCATCCAGCAATGACCTACAGGTCTTACTGGGATGGTTTGCCGCTGAATGTGAAGCGGCTGGGATGAGAATCATACCTCCAAGTTTGAGTCCATGATCCTCAGCCAGAAAAAAAGTGGATTGTCTTCTCCAGGTTGGGGACAAGCTCCTACCCCAAGTGGAGGAGTTTAAGTATCTTGAGGTCTCATTCATGAGTGAGGGGAGAATGGAATGAGAGGTTGACAGATGGATTGGGGCAGCATCTGCAGTGATGTGGACATTGTACCAGTCCGTTGTGGTGAAGAGGGAGCTGAGCTCTAAGGCAAAGCTGTTGATTTACCGTTCAATCTACATTCCTACCCTCACCTATGGTCACAAGCTTTAGGTAATGACCAAAAGAATGAGATCACGCATACAAGCAGCTGAATTGAGCTTTCTTCGTAGGATTGCTGGACTCACCCTTAGAGATAGGGTGATGAACTCAGTCATCCGGGAGAGGCTCAGAGTAGAACCGCTACTCCTCCACATTGAAAGGAGCCAGTTGAGGTGGTTTGGGCATCTGATCAGGATGCCTCCTGGACACCTCCCACCTGAGGTTTTTCAGGCATGTCCCACTGGGAGGAGACCCTGGGGCAGATCCAGAACTCGCTGGAGAGACTATGTCTCCCAGTTGGCCTGGGAACACCTTGGTATCCTCTCTGAAGAGCTGAAGCAGGTGGCTGGGGAGAGGGAAGTCTGGGTTTCTCTGCTTGAACTGCTTCCGCCGCAACCTGGACCTCCGGAAAAGCAGTAGAAAATGGATGGATGGATGGGATGGCTTTTTAAAAGAAATGTTGACCGACTGAAAAGCATGTTCACGTACACACGCACTACTTGGTTGGGGCTCTTTTCGTATGAATTACTGCATCATTGTGACGTGACATGGAGGCAATCAGCCTGGGGCACCGCTGAGGTGTTATGGAGGTCCAGGTGGCTTTGATAGTGGCCTTCAGCTCATCTGCATTGTTGGTCTGGTGTAGGGCTGGACGATATGGCTTTTAACATTTTCAGTCAGTTCATCAGTCTTCCGGGAAGCCGGTGACTTGAAGTGATATCTGTTTCCAGGCCTGCCGGTCTAGCATAGCTGTCCTAATGTTTCCAACTGGTATCCTAGTGTCTCTCTCTAGGACAAACATGTGTTGTGATACATTTAGGGCTTTATCTCGATTCATGATATACACTACTCACAAAAAAGTTAGGGATATTTGGATTTTGGGTGAAATTTCAGGATGCACCTAAAATGCACGATAATCTTTACAGGTGAACTTAATTTTACTTCTCTAACCTTTTGAATGCACATGTCCAACTGTTCAATGTTACAGTACTTTTTGCATAACTTGCTGTTCTCTAACAAGGTGCTTCATGGCAAAATTCACAACAGGAATCGACCAATAAATTTTCTGGTTCAATTAGAATTGGTATTTAAACAGTCCTCTTCATCATGCTGTTCACATTTTGACATCATGAGACCAAGACGACACCTAACAATTGATCAACAGTACCTCGCCATTGCGAGGCTTCAAACGGGATGTTCTCAGAGGGAAGTAGTCACTGAGCTTAGAGTGTCACAGAGTGTCTTCACCAAATTGTAACAGAGATACAGAGAGACTGGAAGAGTCACGGAAAGGCGTCGAAGTGGATCGAGATGGCACGCCAGTTGACTGCGAAGGGTGAGAACAGCTGCCCAGGAGCCAATTCAGCCAGTGTGGGACCCGGACTGGAACTTTACAGCAGGAACACCAGACCCACTGCACTCAGCGCCTCCAGGGCTATACCAATGGGAATCTTCCAGGGGGCCCCAACCTGTAATCAGTGGTGACTGACTTCAGGACTGTTCAGTAGGGTACAACTACTTTAAAGGGGCAAAATAATCCACGCAGTCTTGCAGGGTCAACCGGTGGTCTACCCAGTGGCCCAGGTTCTGTTCTTGTTAAAAAAAAAGAGAGCTGCTGTGATTTGAAATGTTCATAATATTTTTGGCTTTTTCAAGGGGGAGGTAAGTGTTGGATACTGACATGTTAATAAGGAGTGTCCGGTCTGAGTGGAGCCATGTGAGGATGTGTCTTAACCTGTTGCGATTCTGTGGCACATTGTCGCACCCGTCAGCCGCCCCCTCTGGTGGTCGCGATTTTTTTCAAGAAAATAGTCTGTTTAGATATCCGAAATTCCAAAGGCTGTAACTTGAAAGTGGTAAGAGATAATGGCTTACTGTCAATTAGATGTAGAACATGATCCAAACTTTGAGATAGGAGTAAATTTACACATCCAATTTGCATAATGTGACGGCAGCTGTATCAAATTACATAACTTTTGTTCAAAAATGGACTTTAGACATATTTACACAAAGGATGGTTTTGTTTGTTTTGTCTTTGTCTTTGCTTTTTTGCTATCTTATCTTCAAAGCATATGAACCAGAAAATCAGTAGAATGTACACAAACCAATAAAAAAAAAATCGGGCCTACCGCCCACTGTGTCTTCTTTCGTCCATTTTCGTCATCTGCGATCCTTATCCTTCTGCCAGTCATTTTCGCTTTCTCTCCCACATCCAGAAACTCTCAAATGCATCTTATGATTATTCCACCTCAATTTTGGTTATGTAATGCCGCCGAACCGGCGTCATATAATCACCACGTGTCATCATGTGCAGCTCTGTTGATGGCAGACGAAAGTGTACATGCTCCGGACCATCTTCTGCTGTCACAAAAGGTAAATATTTCCCTTCAGAAGATAAATAATCTCTTTTTAGAATCATAGTTGGCAAAATTTGGAGCAAATGCTTCCGCCGTGTGGAAATATATGTTGGGATGGAGCCTTTGTTTACATTCTCTTCTTTGTGTTCCTGGAAATGATGTTTGAGGCGGTTAGTTTGGGGGAAGTCCTCCAGTGAAGAGCAGTAAGCTGTACGTGTCTGACATCTTATGATGTGAAATGCTTGGTACAACTGGGTTTTCTGTGCTTTTTGGACACATCACATCACAGGCATGGACCTGCGACATAGGCAGCAGGTGACGCACATGTTTTATGACAGCTGGACACTTAAAGGGTTAAGCTGTGCTCACTTGGAGACTTCCAAATTTCACAAAGAATGCTTAATTTCAACCCACAAATGACCTGGACCTGAATTCTGGCTTGAACAGAAGGCAAGCGGTTGGTTCTTGGTGAGGTTTTTCCGAAAATGCCTAAAAATCAAAATGGTTGGAACGTGGATTCTCAGGAAGCTAACACTAATGCCAGCTCGCAGCAGGCAATACTTGAAGCCATTAGCGTGCTCTGGAGGGAAATTATGGACAAAATTGCAGCCACTGCTTAAGCCCACTCAGACCAACTTTGTGGTATACAAGATACCGTGGAAAAGATAAACTCCAGGGTTGAGACTACAGTAATGCAGGTAACTGAGCTGGAATCAGTGGCAAACGGCCACTCCTATGCTGTTAGCACCTTGGAGGCTGAGATGGTAATGATGAAGAAAGAGGTGGCCACGTTAAAGGAATGCTGGGAGGGTCTGGAGGCAAGATCCTGCTGCTGCAATATCTGAATCATGGAAGTGGAGGAGGGAAGGGAGAGCGATGAAAGAATGACCGACTTTGTCGCATATCTGCTAAGGGAATCGCTAGCCCTTGACAAACCACTGCTCTTGGACCGAGTGCATTGCAGCCTCCACAGCATGCTGATGGATGAAAACACACTGCCTCGAGCTATAGTTGTGAGATGCCATTACCAGTGTTGGGAGTAACATGTTTGTAACACGTTACTCCCAACACTGTGACACCAACTTTTGCAGTAACGTGCTGTGTAACGAAATTACTGTTTAAAAATTCAGTAATGTGTTACAGTTACTGAAATTTGATCAGATGCGTTACTCGTTTTATTAATATGGATACAGCCATGGACAAAATTGTTGGTACCCCTCTGTTAATGAAAGAAAAACCCACAATGGTCACAGAAATAACTTGAATCTGACAAAAGTGGTAATAAATAAAAAGTCTATGAAAATTAACCAATGAAAATCAGACAGTGCTTTTGAATTGTGGTTCAACAGAATTACTTTAAAAAATAAACTCATGAAACAGGCCTGGACAAAAATGATGGTATCCCTAGAAAAGATTGAAAATAATGTGACCATAGGGACATGTTCAACCAAGATGTGTCCTCTAATTAACATCACAGGTGTGTACAAACTTGCAATCAGTCAGTTGGCATATTTAAAGTTGGTGACATGGTGTGTACACACCAAACATGGACCAGAGGAAGCAAAGGAGAGAGTTGTCTCAGGAGATTAGAAAGAAAATTATAGACAAGCATGTTAAAGGTAAAGGCTATAAGACCATCTCCAAGCAGCTTGATGTTCTTGTGACTACAATTGCACATAGTATTCAGAAATTTAAGATCCGCGGGACTGTAGCCAACCTCCCTGGACGTGGCCACAGGAGGAGACGGATAATATGAATGGTAACAAAAGAGTCCAGAACAACCTCTAAACACATTCATGGTGAACTCCAAGGTCAAGGTACATCAGTGTCAGATCGCACCATCCGCCGTTGTTTGAGCCAAAGTGGACTTCATGGGAGACGACCAAGGAGGACACCTCTGTTGAAAACAAATCATAAAAAAGCCAGACTGGAATTTCCCAAACTGCATGTTGACAAGCCACAAAGCTTCTGGGAGAATGTCCTATGGACAGATGAGACAAAACTGGAACTTTTTGGCAAGGCACATCAGCTCTATGTTCACAGACGCAAAAATGTAAGCATACCAAGAAAAGAACACTGTCCCTACTGTGAAACATGGGGGAGGTTCTGTCATGTTCTGGGGCTGCTTTGCTGCATCTGGCACAGGGTGTCTTTAATCTGTGCAGGGTACAATGAAATTTCAAGACTATCAAGGTATTCTAGAGAGAAATGTGCTGCCCAGTGTCAGACAGCTTGGTCTCAGTCGCAGGTCATGGGTCTTGCAACAGGATAATGACCCAAAACACACAGCTAAAAACACCCAAGAATGGCTAAGAGCGAAACAATTGGACTATTCTAAAGTGGCTTCCTATGAGCCCTGATCTAAAGCCTATTGAACATCTGTGGAAGGAGCTGAAACTGTCATGACCCGAGCACTATGCCTTTGTGCTCGGGTTATTCTTGTCAGGGTTTGACAGCAGCGTTATGATTCTAGCTCTCCGAGCTCTTATTGTGATAGTGCTCGGGGAGGCTTCCGCTGAGCTGTCAAACCCTCAACAGCTGTGCTGCATTTGTGGTCGTTAGCGCTCAGGCTACTTTAACCTGCGCTGGCGGCCGCATTGGCGCAGCAGTGTCTGTTAACTCTCCGTCACGCTACGGATGCTTAGGATTTATTCCTACCACGTCTGCTTGGTTGACCATCGTGCCCCTGGACTAGTAAGCGTGCTGTATAGCCTTACCCATCCCGGTGTGTATCGGTCTTTGTGTGTCTCTGCCTTAGCAGCCGGTGTTATTATTATCACCAACCTCGTCTGTCTGTACTTGACTGTCTCCTCCTCTGGACCTGTAGAGCTGTTTAGCCTATGCCTCCTGTTGTGAGTAGACTCAAGTGTCAATGTCTCAGCAGCTTGTATTGTCACTATTCTCACCGTAATAAAACTCACTGAACTCACTGGTGACTGTGTGGCGTCTTATGGTGGCTCGCGAGAGCCACCCGTGACAGTACACTGCTGCCATAACGGCGTTTACGGTGACGCCAACCCGAGACGCAATTCACCAGTGAGTTTGAGTTTTTGGACAGTTGCTGTTTCCGTCTGGGTACTGAGTGTGTGGGAAGAATGCCGTCGCGGAGGAACCACGCTGGGAGCCCGTACCACGAGCTGACAGGCTTCCTGGAAGTCATGGATGAGCTGCTCATCTCCGCTTCACTGCTGGACTACTATCATAGTATACACTGGTACCTAGACGCTGCTGAAGACGTCCTTCGTCATCTCCCTTCCCGCTGGGCCGACCACCCGGAAGTCGACGCGAGGAGGGAAGATATCGCCGCACAACGCGAGATTTTCCTGATGCTGGAGGAGGAACGCGGCGTGAAGCAGGAGAAGAGGCACTCCTGCTCTTGGCCTACGGATCCTGATCCCGTCCTCGATCCAGTCCTGGAGTTCGCACCATCTGGGGGCCGGCGGAGGTGTCGGCGTCGCGGTCGTCAGCAAGCTCCTGCTCCGGATCCAGTTCCGGGCTGCCGGAATGACCCGCTCAATCAGCCAGCTGCTGAGAGTGAGCTGAGTCCTGTGCCGGTGAGCTCCATCCATGGGTCCTGTGTTACCATCCAGCGAGCGAGGGAAGGAGCAACGTCCTCTTCAGCTGGCACCATCTTACCTTCGGGAGACAGGCAAGTTCAATTTCACTTTCCTAGTCATTATAGTGATTTGTCTTGTCTGACTCCTGGGGGTGAAGCTCGGGGTTCGCAGCTCCCCCAGTTTCCTTCTCCAGCTGAAGCCATTTATACTGAACCTGCTGCCTCTGTGTTTCCTCCTGCTGAGCGGTCCTCGGCGTCAGTCCCACGCCGTCGAACGAGGGGGAGGCGTGCGGCTCTGGGAGATTTCCCGGCCCTGCAGCCTTGTGTTGGACAGAGGAGGAGAACGGACTGCGGTGAGGAGCCAGAGCCGACGAGTGAGCGTCCCCAGGGTTCCTCAGAGATGCAGCCCGAGTCAGCAGGTCGAGGGTCCTCTCCCCCCACGCCACACGGGTTATTGGCGTGGACGTCAGCACGAGAGGATCCAGCTGCAGAGACCATCAGGCCGGCTGTGGAACCCGACGCAGCCGAGTGGGAGCCCGATGACGAGCGTCTGTCTGAACCTGGATCGACGAAGTCCTGGACGGCTCCAGAGCCCGAGTGCAGGCAAGTGCTCTTCCTTGTTTTCCTTTATGGTGTGTTAGAGCATTTTTGCCTGCCTCATGGGGAGGCGAGCGAGGGGCAGCTGTCTGCTGCACCCGAGCTCATCTCGCGAGCTGGCGCTGCCGGTGGAACTGATCCCGGTCCTCTCTTGTTCTCTGAGCCTCTCCACAGCGTTACTAGTCTGGAATCTGTCAAGGTCACGGGACTGGAGGTTCCAGGTTTGGGGATGGAGGTCGTTGCCGAGGTGACCCAGTCGGGGTCCAACGCGTGGGCCGAGGTGACCCAGTCGGGGTCCGACTCAGGTGTGGCTGTGACCCAATCGGGGTCCGACGAGGTCCAGTGGGAGTCCAGCTCAGGTGTGGCTGTGACCCAGTCGGGGTCCGACGTGGGTGCAGCGGTGACCCAATCGGGGTCCGACAAGGTCCAGTGGGGGTCCAGCGCAGGTGCAGCTGTGACCCAATCAGGATTCGAGGAAGTTCAATTTTTTGATTGTTCCCCTCACAGGAGCCACCAGCTGGGGGTCGTTGGAGGTTTTTGTCTGGCAGACTTGCGCTCTCATGTATTGTCGTCATTAGGCGGGCTGCATGCTATTCCTCCACGGTCCTGGTGGTTGTGGGATGCGGGTCGGCCACCCGAGGAACTGCTTTGTGCGTTCGGCGTCTTGGGTTGGTCGCCCGATAAACTGTGGTTGCTACTGGGTGACCTGGTTCGGCCACCAGAGGACTTGCTTCTGGGGGCCTGGGACTGGGGCAGGCCGCCTGGCCATGTACTGTTTTGTGGGACTATCCGTGGGCCATCGGAGGCAGGGAGGTTGCCGGAGCTCTGCCTGGGGGGCGTTGGATCTCCGCCGATCATCTTTTGTTTTGGCCCATACGGTGTCAGGGTCATGTCAAGTTATGCAAAGCAATTTTGGATTGCCTCATGTGTGTATTTGAAATCCATAGTCAAGTCATGTCAGGTTATGTTAAGCAATTTTGATTGCCTCATGTGTTTTGAAATCCATTGTCTAGTCATGTCAAGTTATGTAAAGTTATTTTCATTGCCTCATGTGTTTTGAAATCCATTGTCTAGTCATGTCAAGTTATGTAAAGTTATTTTCATTGCCTCATGTGTTTTGAAAGCCATAGTCATGTCATGTCAAGTTATGCAAAGCAATTTTTTTTATTGCCTCATGTGTGTTTACAGTCCATAGTTATGTCAAGTTATGTTTAGCAATTTAGATTGCCTCATGTGTGTTTAGAGTCCATAGTCGGGGTTTTGGTTTTTTTTGTTTCGTCCTCCCCTCTTCCTTTTGAGGGGCTATGGTCAAGTTTTGTTTTTTGTTTTGTTCTCCCCTTTCTTTTGAGGGGCCATAGTTTGGCGTTCTCGTTTCTTAGTTTCCAGGTGTGTGCATTTATTTCTTGTTTCTCTTTCATAGTTACCATGTGTTAGTGTGCATTTTTTTTTCTTGGTCATAGTCATGTGTTTGCATTTACGTCTTGTTTTTTTTCCATAGTTATCATGTTTGCATTTATTTCTTGTTTCGGTTTCCAGGGTCATTGTGTGTTTGGGTTAGGTTTTGTACACTGGAGTTAGACGGGTTGTCTGTGGTCTCGGAGGGAAAACTTTCAGTGTCAGGTGCTTTTTTTGCTTTGTTTGTTTTTCCCTTGTATTGTAGTCATGTCTTGTTTTGTTTTGTTTTTTTTCTCTGGTTTTTTTTTCCTCTCGTCATTGTTCTGGGGAAAATGGGATGGATATGTCTGGTGATGTATTCTTTTCCTTTTCTGTTTAGGGTTTTGTTAGGTTTTGTTTGGCTCCTTCCTTGCCTGTTCCTCAATCCACTCGCCCTGTGGTTGGGGGAGGGGGGGCAGGTGTTACTAGACGTTCAGAGCCCGTCAAGTGAGGGGGGGCTACTGTCATGACCCGAGCACTATGCCTTCGTGCTCGGGTTATTCTTGTCAGGGTTTGACAGCGGCGTTATGATTCTAGCTCTCCGAGCTCTTATTGTGATAGTGCTCGGGGAGGCTTCCGCTGAGCTGTCAAACCCTCAACAGCTGTGCTGCATTTGTGGTCGTTAGTGCTCAGGCTACTTTAACCCGCGCTGGCGGCCGCATCGGCGCAGCAGTGTCTGTTAACTCTCCGTCACGCTACGGATGCTTAGGATTTATTCCTACCACGTCTGCTTGGTTGACCATCGTGCCCCTGGACTAGTAAGCATGCTGTATAGCCTTATTCCTCCCGGTGTGTATCGGTCTTTGTGTGTCTCTGCCTTAGCAGCCGGTGTTATTATTATCACCAACCTCGTCTGTCTGTACTTGACTGTCTCCTCCTCTGGACCTGTGGAGTTGTTTAGCCTATGCCTCTTGTTGTGAGTAGACTCAAGTGTCAATGTCTCAGCAGCTTGTGTTGTCACTATTCTCACCGTAATAAAACTCACTGAACTCACTGGTGACTGTGTGGCGTCTTATGGTGGCTCGCGAGAGCCACCCGTGACAGAAACATGCCGTCTGGAGAAGGCACCCTTCAAACCTGAGACAACTGGAGCAGTTTGCTCATGAGGAGTGGGCCAAAATACCTGCTGAGAGGTGCAGAAGTCTCATTGACAGTTACAGAAATCGTTTGATTGCAGTGATTGCCTCAAAAAGTTGTACAACAAAATATTAATTTAAGGGTACCATCATTTTTGTCCAGGCCTGTTTCATGAGTTTGTTTTTTTTTTAAAATAATTCTGTTGAACCACAATTCAAAAGCATTGTCTGATTTTCATTGGTTAATTTTCATAGAATTTTTATTTATTACCACGTTTGTCAGATTCAAGTTATTTCTGTGACCATTGTGGGTTTTTCTTTCATTAACAGAGGGGTACCAACAATTTTGTCCATGTATGTAAATATTTTAGCGCAAATAGACGATCATACAACTTGCCGTTGCTAGACGCCCTCCTCATCAGCTGCCAACTGGGGATGAATACACAGTTTTGGTGGCTATGGGCAGGACTGCCATCCCCAGCGCCACCAGCAGCCTCAAGCCACTGGAGGTTGTCATGCCAAAGGCAAAGGCAAGCGAATAAATAAGCAAATAAATACAGTGGGGAAAAAAAGTATTTAGTCAGCCACCAATTGTGCAAGTTCTCCCACTTAAACGATGAGAGAGGTCTCCAATTTTCATCATAGGTATACCTCAACTATGAGAGACAAAATGAGAAAAAAAAATCCAGAAAATCACATTGAAGGATTTTTAATGAATTAATTGGTAAATTCCTCAGAAAAATAAATATTTGCTCACCTACAAAAAAGCAAGATTTCTGGCTCTCACAGACCTGTAACTTCTTCTTTAAGAGGCTCCTCTGTCCTCCACTCGTTACCTGTATTAATGGCACCTGTTTGAACTCGTTATCAGTATAAAGACACCTGTCCACAACCTCAAACAGTCAGACTCCAAACTCCACTTTGGCGAAGACCAAAGAGCTGTCAAAGGACACCAGAAACAAAATTGTAGACCTGCACCAGGCTGGGAAGACTGAATCTGCAATAGGTAAGCAGCTTGGTGTGAAGAAATCAACTGTGGGAGCAATTATTAGAAAATAGAAGACATACAAGACCACTGATAATCTCCCTCGATCTGGGGCTTAACACAAGATCTCACCCCGTGAGGTCAAAATGATCACGAGAACGGTGAGCAAAAATCCCAGAACCACATGGGGGGACCTAGTGAATGACCTGCAGAGAGCTGGGACCAAAGTAACAAAGGCTACATCAGTAACACACTACGCCGCCGGGGACTCAAATCCTGCAGTGCCAGACGTGTCCCCCTGCTTAAGCCAGTACATGTCCAGGCCCGTCTGAAGTTTGCTAGAGAGCATTTGGATGATCCAGAAGAGGATTGGGAGAATGTCATATGGTCAGATGAAACCAAAATAGAACTTTTTGGTAAAAACTCAATTTGTTGTGTTTGGAGGAGAAAGAACACCATACCTACTGTGAAGCATGGGGGTGAAAACATTATACTTTGGGGCTGTTTTTCTGCAAAGGGACCAGGACGACTGATCCATGTAAAGGAAAGAATGAATGGGGCCATGTATCGTGAGATTTTGAATGAAAACCTCCTTCCATCAGCAAGGGCATTGAAGATGAAACGTGGCTGGGTCTTTCAGCATGACAATGATCCCAAACACACCGCCCGGGCAACAAAGGAGTGGCTTCGTAAGAAGCATTTCAAGGTCCTGGAGTGGCCTAGCCAGTCTCCAGATCTCAACCCCATAGAAAATCTTTGGAGGGAGTTGAAAGTCAGTGTTGCCCAGCGACAGCCCCGAAACATCACTGCTCTAGAGGAGATCTGCATGGAGGAATGGGCCAAAATACCAGCAACAGTGTGTGAAAACCTTGTGAAGACTTACAGAAAACGTTTGACCTCTGTCATTGCCAACAAAGGGTATATAACAAAGTATTGAGATGAACGTTTGTTATTGACCAAATACTTATTTTACTGAGGAATTTACCAATTAATTCATTAAAAATCCTTCAATGTGATTTTCTGGATTTTTTTCCCCCCTCATTTTGTCTCTCATAGTTGAGGTATAGCTATGATGAAAATTGGAGACCTCTCTCATCTTTTAAGTGGGAGAACTTGCACAATTGGTGGCTGACTAAATACTTTTTTTACCCCACTGTATAAACTGACCCTACCATAACTGACGCAGCTGTCACACAGTCTCCTCTGCGGGTCCGTTTCCTGTCCTGACCCAGTTTACATCACAACCCGGTGAAGAAATGCTGTGGTGGTGGCGACTTCTCATATCAAGCCCTGATCACCTGCTGTCCAAGCGGTGAGTAGCCCCTACTAGCACCTACCTCTGTGGTTAAACGTGAGTATTTTTTGAGCAAGAAGCTTGCATTTAATGTCTGCATTAAATGTATCTAAAGTTTTCTTATGCACAGAGAAAAAGTGGCTGTAATTTGTTGCAGTAAAGAACAGCTTCTTGTAAGCGGTGAACTTTCATTCATTTACATGCTGTTGTGATATGCAACTATTTCATGGAAGCAAATCCTCTAACTATGCATTTTTAATGGGCTGGTCCATAGGTGTCACACATATGGCTTGTGGGCCAAAAACAGCCCACCAGGGAGTCCAAAATTTTCTCTGTGAATTCACAGCTTTATTTTTAGTAAATTTCTGACTTTCTACTGATAACAATAGTTTGTGTAAATCTGAGAACTTTTTTTCTCTGTAAAATGAGACTTTTTTCTCATCAGTTTTCTTTTTCTTTTTTCTGATGAGAACAAGGGCCCTTGATCTTGCTGTGTGTGCAAGATGATTTAAGCATGCATTTAAAAGTAACATGAAAGTTACTTTTCCAAGTAACTAGTTACTTTAATCATGCAGTAACTCAAAGTTAATTCAGTTACTTCTGAAAAGAAGTAACTAGTTACTATTTTTTAGTAACTTGCCGAACACTGACCATTACATTGGGGCAAGAGAGGCTATTCTTCACAAGGCAATGGCACGCAGACCGATCACAACGGCGGCGGGTGACAGGCTCTTGGTCCTCCTGGATTATACTCTGGCCGTGAGCAAGCAGCAGGCAGCATTTACTGAAGTAAGGACACTGTTACGAAGCTAAGAGCATGCCTACTATGGTCTTCTGTTCCCAGTGACACTGAGGATTACCACTCCGGATGGGAAGGAAGTTCACTTTCGGGACCCGGGTCAGGCGAAAGAGTTTATAAGGAGGAACCTGACACTGACAAAGGATTAAGCAGGGGAAAAACTATGATGGATTAGCAGCAGATATGACTGAAGCTGATAGCGACAGGTTGGGTAAAACAACTGAAAAGAGCGGACAGGCACGCATACATTGTGTAATGCAACTGGGCTGTGAGGTGAAAAAAAATTATGAGAAAACCATTGTAAACATATTGCTAGGCTGGAGGTTGAGAGGTAAGCTCCCCTCTCCTTTCTCCTTTTTTGTTTCTTTCTGGGTCAGAAGTGTCATGTTCAGGTGGGCGCACCCTCCCCCTCCCTTCCTGCTTGAATTTCTCTAGTTCCGCAGGCAATCACCACACCTGCGTGATTAGACACACCTGCTGCTCCTGCCTTGCCAGCGCATAAAAGGACCTTCATGTGAATGATTCAGCGCTGGCTCATTGGGTATACTATCTCTAACAGCAAGTAAGTTAATATTTCTTATCAGAGGAACTGAATTAATTCCTCCTCTCTCTTCCTCTTTCAGATTGCTACCATCTTCGTGGTGTGTCTACGGGGCTCGTTGTGCGCTCACCTGCCCCATCATCATCATCACTTCAGCTGCCTATTCCACCTGGTCAGACACCTCACCCAGCTCTACCAGCCTCCTCTCTTGGTTCGCCGTTTGTGCTGGGTTCCTCTGCTGGGCTCTCTGCTTCTCCCACGTAAGTGTGGTCCTATTCTTCCCTTGTCATTCTCCCTCCTTGTCTAACCTGCTCTTATCTCCCTTTACAAGCTGGGTCTTCCTCTGGCGAGTGGTGTCTTTCATTAACGAAGCTTCTTTTTTTTGAATCAATAAAATCTGTTAAATTTGCTTCTCTGTGACAGAACGAGCCAGCCACAGTGCAAGCTCAGTGGGAGCGGCATCAGCGGAACACTCCGCTTTAGACCGCCTTGATGCAACAGAGAGGTAGGTGGCCATGCTTACGCAGCAGCTGCAGACAATTCCGCAGCAGCTGGGCATGGTCGCCGAGCATTTGGCCCATTTGTCTCGCCTGGGTTCCTCCCCTCCTCCTGTCGGCCCCGTTTCTTCCACCATGCGCCGAACTACCTGTGTTCCCTCACCTGCCCTGTACGCAGGGGAGGTGGGGAAATGCAAGGGCTTTCTCTGTCACGTTCGGCTTTATTTGGGCCAGGTGGCCGGGAATACCCGGATGATACAGGTAAAATTCATTTCATGACCCTCCTACTGCGGGACCGGGCCCTCAGCTGGGCCCAATCCATGCTCGACAGTCCCTAACTATTCTTTTGATAAATTTGTTAATGAATTCACCCGCGCATTCGACCGGACAGAGAGTGAAGGGAACATCATGAGCCGAGTGATGTCACTCTGCCAGGGGAGTTGGTCTGCCACCAACTACTCTGTGGAGTTTCAGGTCGCCGCGGCGGACTGTGGATGGAATGACATTGTGCTGCACAGCGTGTTCCTCCAGGGTTTAAACGAAAACCTCAGTGATGACCTAGCAGTTCGTGCAGTTCCTTGCTCCCTGGATGGTCCTATTGTCGCTACAGAGGGTGACAATATGTATGGGTACAAATTCATACTATGTAGGATAACGAAGTAGACAGTTATGCTGTTTATTCCATCTTGCTACAATGCTCCGCACTTTGTATATATATTTATATATTTATGTGTATGTATGCATATCCACTGCTCTTATTTATATTTTCCGTATCTTCTTAATTATTGCTCTGAGTGTTGCTATCCCTGTGCCGTTGCAATCCTGGAATTTCCCCATTGTGGGACTAATAAAGGCTTATCTTATCTTATCTTATCAGGCTGTCAGTTTAGACGACCGATACCACAAGCGCGCGAGGGAGCGCAAAACCTCCTCCAACCGGCCCAGTGCGCGCATGCCCTCTTCGGTGACTGACACAGGTGGAGCCGGTTCTTCCTCCGAACCCAGGGAGCTCGGCCGAGTTCGTCTGACTCCGGAAGAGCACCAGTGGCGGAGGAGAGCTGGCGCCTGCATTTACTGTGGCTCTTTGAAGCACACACTGCAGAAGTGCCATCTGAAGCCAAAAGATGCGACCCCTCAGTAGCCGTGGGTGGTCTGACAGGCGGGAATTCTTTTCATCCCCCTGGTAACTTCTCCATTTCGGCCCTCATCCTGTTTTGCCGGGGGTCGAGAGGAGAGTCATGGCTTTGATTGATTCAGGGGCAGAGCAAAATTTTATTTCTGTGCGCCTCCTGCGAGATGTAGGCATCCCCGCGCCTCCTGCGAGATGTAGGCATCCCCACGACCAAATTGCCCATACCCCTCAATGTCACTGCACTATCGGGCGAGAAAGTAAGATAAGATAAGATAAGATAAGCCTTTATTAGTCCCACAACGGGGAAATTCCAGGATTGCAACAGCACAGGGATAGCAACACTCAGAGCAACAATCAGAAGGCAAGAAAAAAAACAAGCAAGCAAGAGCAGCTAATATACATATGTACATATTACTATAAAATATATATATACACACACACACACAGACACACAGTGCAGAGCATTGTAGCTGGATGGAATAAATATATGAATATATGAACACACAGTGCAGAGCATTGTAGCTAGATGGAATAAATATGTAAATATATAAACACCCACAGTACGGAGCATTGCAGCTAGGTGGAATAAATATGCAAGTATATAAACACACACAGTGCGGAGCAATGTAGCTAGATGGAATAATATGTAGATATATAAAAACACAGTGCGGAGCATTGTAGCTAGATGGAATAAATATATAGATATATAAATATAAACACACCCAGTGCTGAGCATTGTAGCTAGATGGAATAAATATGTAAATATATAAACACACACAGTGCAGAGCATTGTTGCTAGGTGGGATGAAACAGCATAACCGTCTATTTAGTTATCCTACATGGTATGATTATGTGCCCATACATATTCTCACCCTCCATAGCGACCGGTATGTTCCTAGTTGTATGCCGGAGAGGACCATTGTGTAAGTCTATTTCATCTTTTGCATTCAAAAAAACTATTAGTTTGTTATGTCTTTTTTAGTAGTATCCATTACCGAAAGCACGGGGCCAGTTTCCGTCCTTCTTTCTGGTAACCACCGGGAGTCGCTTTCATTTCTCATTCTCTCTAAATCATCACACCTGCTGGTTCTAGGAATCCTGTGGCTCCGGAAGCATAACCCCATTATTAATTGGGCACATAGTTCCATCTCTTCCTTGAGCCCGTACTGTTTGGCATCCTGTCTCAGCTTGGCCGAGTGTTCATCATCGCTACCCATCTCCTTCCCTCCGGTAGAGCCGCCGGACCTCAGCTTAGTGCCCGAGGTCTATCATGACCTCAGAGAGGTCTTTAGCAAGTCGAGAGCGCTTTCTTTACTTCCCCATCACTCTTACGACTGTGCCATAGACCTTCTCCCGTGTGCACAGCTGCGGTCCAGCCGGCTCTACAGTATTTCTGGGCCGGAGAGGGAGGCAATGGAGAGCTATATTAAAGATTCTTTGAACGCCGACCTCATTTGGCTCTCGTCGGCTCCTCTTGGGGCAGGATTCTTCTTTGCTGGGAAGAAGGACGGATCCTTACACACGTGCATTGCCTATTGGGAACTAATTGCTATAACTGTCAAAGACAAATATCCTCTGTCCCTGATAAAGTTCACGTTTGAGCTCCTTCATTGCGCACGAGTATTCACCAAATTGGATTTGCGTAATGCCTACCATCTGGTTCGCATTCGTGAGGGGGACGAATGGAAGACGGCTTTTAAAACACACTTGGGGCAATTCGAATATCTGGTTATGCCGTTTAGGCTCACCAATGCCCCCACCCTCTTCCAGCACATGATCAATGATGTCTTCCGCGACATGGTAAATCAATTTGTTTTTGTCTACCTTGACGACATTTTGATTTTCTTCCCACACACCAGAGAAACACGCAGTCCATGTCAGGACCATTTTACAACAGCTCCTGGAGAACCAGCTTTACGTCAAAGCTGAGAAGTGTGAGTTTTCCACCTGCTCCACTTCATTCCTCGGTTTTATTGTAGCTGAAGGGGAACTGAGGGCCGACCCGGCCAAGGTGAAGGCTGTGCTAGATTGGTCTACACCCCACTCCTGCAAGGAGCTTCAGTGCTTCTTGGGGTTCGCAAATTTTTATCGCTGTTTCATTAGAAACTACAGTGGGGTAGCACAGCCTCTTATCCAGCTGACCTCGGTTAAAGTGCCCTTTAGTTGGTCCAAGGCAGCTGAACAGGCTTTTTCTAAATTGAAAAGTCTGTTCTCCAACGCCCCCATCTTGGGCCAGGTCGACTACCAGCTCCAGTTTATTTTAGAGGTGGATGCTTGTGACTCGGGGGTGGGCGCTGTCCTATCACAGCACTCAGCCTCAGATCAGAAGTTCCATCCATGCACATGTTTCTCTTGGCGGCTCACACCTGCCGAAAGGAATTACAATGTAGGGGACCGAGAGCTCTTGGCCATTAAGTTGGCCCTCAAGGAGTGGAGACACTGGCTGGAGGAAGCGGCCCAGCCTGTTATTGTGTGGACCGACCACAAAAATTTAGAATATCTTCGGTTGGCCAGTAGGCTGAACGTCAGGCAGGCCCATTGGGCCTTATTTTTTGCTAGATTTAATCTTACCATCACTTACAGGCCTGGCTCCCGTAATGTTAAACCAGACGCTTTCTCCTGCCAGTTCTGCCCTGACCCTCCTAATCTTCACTCCCTTCCCCAACACATTCTCCCACCCTTTTGTTTCCTTGGAGCTCTCACGTGGGACATTGAGCAGAGGGTCCGATGGGCTCAATCCATGGAACCCAAGCCGGAAGGGGGCCCTGACGGTTGTCTGTTTGTCCCAGCCACCCTCCGCAGTGACGTCATCAGGTGGGGCCACACCAGCCATTTTGCCTGCAATCCTGGGACCTCCCGAACCATCAGCCTTATCCGACGGGTGTTCTGGTGGACCACCCTGTAGATGGACGTCCAGGATTACGTCAAGGCCTGCCAAGTCTGCAATTGTAACAAATCTGACTCTTCGTCCCCTTCTGATCTCCTCCACCCACTTCCCATCCCCAGCCGACCCTGGTCCCACAATGCCCTGGACTATATCACTGGACTTTCCCCCTCTAAAGGCAACACTGTTATCCTCACCTTTGTGGATCGCTTTTCTAAAGTGATCCATCTGGTACCCCTTCTCAAATTACCCTCTGCTTCTGAAATGGCGACCCTCCTCACTTCCCACGTCATCCGCCTGCACGGCATTCCTGTGGACATTGTGTCTGACCGGGGCCGTCAATTCACCTCCCAGGTCTGGAGATCTTTTTGCTGCTCCCTGGGCACCACCGTCAGCCTTACTTCCAGATATCATCTTCAGAGCAACGGGCAGGCTGAACGTGCCAACCATTCCCTTGGGGCCACCCTTAGGTGTGTAGCAACCTGCAACCCCAGCACTTCGAGCACCCATCTGACCTGGATGGAATATTCTCATAATTCTGCAATCTCAACGACCACTGGACTGACCCATTCCAGGCATCCATGGGGTACACTCCCCCCGTTACCGATGGCACAGAGGGATGTGGCTGTACCATCGGTGGGGGCCCATGTACGTTGCTGTTGGCTCTGGAAAGCCACTCGGGCCGCCCTCGTCCATTTGGCTGAGGACAACCACCAGTACGCGGACCGCAGGCATATTCCTGGTCCCAAGTATTCCATCGGGCAGCAAGTGTGGTTGTCAGCGGATGAGGTGTCCTTGAAGATGGAGTCCATGAAACGCTCTCCTTGCTTCCTGGGCCCATTTCTCATCTCCAGGATCATTAATGATGTCATGGTCTGTTTGAAGTTCCCGCTGGTGATGCGGATTCACCCAACCTTCCATGTTTCTAAAATCAAGCCCCTCTCCGCCAGCCCTCTCTGCCCTCCCTTGAAGCTGCCTCCTCCCCCTCGGGTCCTCGACGGTCAAACCACCTACACGGTCCAGAGGATTCTGGACGTCCGCTGTCGGGGCCGGGGGCTACAATATCTTGTCCACTGGAAGGGCTACAGACCAGAAGAAAGGTCGTGGATCCCTGGTTCCAACTTCCACGACAAGGGGATTGTCTGGGCCTTTCAAAAGGCACATTCCAACAAGCCCAGTGGACCACCAGGAGGTGCTCCTTGTGGGGGGGGGGGGGGAACTGTCATGTTCAGGGAAGCGCACTCTCCCCTCCCTTCCTGCTTGAATTTCCCCGGCTCCGCAGGCAATCACCCCACCTGCATGATTAGACGCACCTGCTGCCTCTGCCTCGCCAGCACATAAAAGGACCTTCATGTGAATGATTTGGTGCTGGCTCGTTGGGTATACTACCTCTAACAGCAAGTAAGTTAATATTTCTTATCAGAGGAACTGAATTAATTCCTCCTCTCTCTTCCTCTTTCGGGTTGCTACCATCTTCGTGGTGTGTCTATGGGGTTCGTTGTGCACTCACCTGTCCCATCATCATCATCATCACTTCAGCTGCCTATTCCACCCAGTCAGACACCTCACCCAGCTCTACTCCTGCCTACCAGCCTCCTCTCTTGGTTCGCTGTTTGTGCTGGGTTCCTCTGCTGGGCTCTCTGATTCTCCCACGTAAGTGTGGTCCTATTCTTCCCTTGTCATTCTCCCTCCTTGACAAACCTGCTCTCGTCTCCCTTTACAGACTGTGTCTTCCTCTGGCAAGTGGCGTCTTTCATTAACAAAGCTTCTTTTTTTTAATCAATAAAATCTGTTAAATTTGCTTCTCTGTGTTATTGTGTGTTTTCTCTGTTGTCGTTCCCTGCATGTGAGCTGTCAATTATTGCCCATCATGACAAGAAGGTGTATTAAAATTTAACTAAACTACGTTATCAACGTTCACATACAAGCAGTATGTTCCCATTTGGGCCAGGTTTTTCATTTTAAGCAAATTCATTTTAGGTGCTGTGGTTATTTAGCCAGATTTGATTTAGGAGAAGTTTGGATAGATTTCTTTTTTGGTTCTGAAGATTTTAATATGATGTTAAAGACTAAAATGTTAGATAAGTATATTGTACTTTCCCCCCCCCCCCCCTTTTATGAGAGTGGGTCTTGTATATCGCATGTATATTGTCTCTCAAGTACAACTTATGGAGATATGCTACAGGATAATTATTGCAGTAGTGATATGGGTGCCTGGATCACATCGGAATGAGGGGCAAACAGATGAATGGATGCAGGGGCTCTCTGCCAACATTGATTAGATTACTTTTACTATGACGGTAAGCGGTAACAAGTCATCAGGGGTTGGGATTAGAGTGGTGAGTTGGAAAGTTTGGGGCCTTTACCACCCAATCAAACACAATAAGATATTCCTACACCTGAGTAACCTAAAAGGTGATATAGTATACCTTCAGGAAACAAATTTATGAAAGCAAGCTCAGAATGGAATTAAAAGATCAGGTTTCACAGAAATTTATCATTCCTTTTATAACTGCAAGGCTAAGGGTGTGGCGATACTTCTACATAGATCTGTGCAATTCAAGGAACTTAATACATTTCAAGACAAAAGGGGCTGCTACATAATTATCCAAGGAACTCTATGTAACACACCTGTATTGTTAGCTAATATCTGTGCTCCAAACTGGGATAATAGACAATTTTTTCAGGATTTATTTTCACTCATTCTGGAGTTGGACACTTATAATTTAATACTTGAGGGAGACTTCAACTGTGTTTTACACCCAACACTTGACTGTTCTAACCCAAGTCATAACACTGGCACCCCACCAAATAACTCTGCTCATTGTATTTCTCCAGACTTACGGGATGACAGATCCATTTAGGCTTAAAAACCCAACCGCAAAACAGTTTTCTTTTTTCTCCTCACCTCATTCTCGGATTGACTATTTTTTGTTAGACCACAGACTTCTTCCATTTTTAAGTTTGATAAAATACAAAGGGACTGTAATATCAGACCACAGCCCCGTAACTTTAAATCTTTTTAGATTAGATTAGATTCAACTTTATTGTCATTACACATGTATGAATACAAGGTAACGAAACACAGTCTCGGTAATCTCACCTGGGACACAAATCTTTGTGTCCCAGGTGAAGTCCCTCCCAGAACATTTTGGCGATTGAACACAAGACTCTTGGCAGAGGAGGAATTTGTGCAATTCATAAACACACAAACTGACTTTTCTTTGAGACTAACAGCTCCCCTGATATACAGTGGTGAGAAAAAGTGTTTTGCCCCCTTCCTGATTTCTCTTTTTTTTGTTTTGTTTGTCACACTTAAATGTTTCAGATCATCAAACAAATTTAAATAATAGACTGTGGAAGTTGCAGAAAAACAGACGGAACACGCATAAGTCTGTCTGAAAAAACTTTATTTATATTTTTCCACTTCCTCCTTTTATCTCCGTCCAAAACAGAAAAACTCCGCCTTCACATTAAAAGATCAAATTTGTGTGTGAGACCAACAACTAATGTCACCACACAGGCCCCCCAGAACACACAAATAACATAAATAAACATGCTGACAAAAAACAAACTAAAACAGCATGAACAAAATTAAAAAAAAAAGAAAATAACTCAAGAGAACCTCTTAGGCAACCTAATTACTCTGCCCCGACGACTGCACTGCGCAGTCCTAGGGGGCGCAACTGTAACTGGAGCAGACACAACCTCAGGCACAGGGTTGGGGAGGGCGCCCCCGCCGAGCCGGGCGGGCTAATTCAACCTCATCGTCACAAAGAACATGAGCGGGCTTCAAACGATCCACCGAAATCCGATCCTGACAAGTCCCCAACTCAACCAAAAAATCCTTATGGCCTGTTTCTAACACCCGAAAAGGACCATCATAAGGTGCCTGCAGGGGAGAACGATGGGCATTGTGCCGGACAAAAACATATTTAGCCGACATAAGGCTGTCAGGGACGTAAGACTGAGGAAGACAGTGATGCGCAGCCACGGGAACAAAAGCCCTGGCTTCCTCTCGACACTTAGGCCTCTTAACCATACTGGGACCTAACCCTGGACTGGTAGGAAGGAACTCCCCTGGAACCCTCAAGGTCTGGCCGAGGACCAACTCAGCAGAAGAGGAGTGCAGGTCTTCTTTGGGGGCTGAACACAAACCCAACAAAACCCACGGTAATCTGTCCACCCATCCACTGTCCACTAATGACGCGTGAAGGGCCGCTTTCATAGTCCGATGAAACCGCTCGCATAGCCCGTTAGCTTGTGGATGGTATGCTGTGGTCCGATGGAGTTTAAGTTAGCTACTTCATTCCAAAGTGTGGAGGTAAATTGCGGGCCCCTGTCAGAGGTAACGTCCAAGGGGACACCAAAACGGGACACCCAAGAGGAGATAAATGCCTGGGCAACATCAGACGCTGTAGTTGATGCCAGGGGAACTGCCTCCGGCCACCGTGTGGTCCGGTCCACCATAGTGAAGAGGTGAGTAAAACCACGAGACGGAGGAAGAGGTCCTACCAGGTCCACCTGAACATGATCAAAACGTCGCTCCGGAATCCAAAAAGGCCCCAATGGAGCCTTTATGTGGCGCTGCACCTTAGCACGCTGGCACGCCACACAGGTTGTTGTCCAAGTCTTCACATCCTTTCTGAGACCTGGCCATACAAACTTGGCGCTCACCAACTTAACCAAAGCCTTAACCCCAGGATGCGACAAAGAGTGAACAGCGTCAAAAATACGACGACGCCAAGCCACAGGCACCAAAAGTCGTGGATTTCCCAATGTAGTGTCACACAGAAGAGTGGCGCCACTATCTTGAAAGCAGACATCCTCCAACTGCAAACTGGACTCAGTGGAACGAAGCACCTGCACCTCTGCGTCCAACAACTGATCGGCAGCCATCTCAGCATAGTCCATGCCCAAATGAACAGCAGCAACTGGGGCACGAGAAAGGCAGTCTGCCACCAAGTTGGTCTTACCAGCCACATGCTGAATGTCAGTAGTGAACTCGGAAACAGCCGAAAGCTGCCGTTGTTGCCGAGCTGACCAAGGTTCAGTGGACTTGGCCATGGCAAACGTGAGGGGTTTATGGTCCACAAAAGCAGTGAATTTAAGGCCCTCCAAGAGAAACCTGAAATGCCTTGTCGCCAAGAAAAGGGCCAACAGCTCCCTGTCAAAGGTGCTGTACTTCCTTTCTGACTCACGTAACTGTCTACTGAAAAAGGCTAGAGGTTCCCAGGAATTGCCCACCCACTGCTCACAAACTGCTCCGACAGCATAATCGGATGCATCGGTGGTAAGAGCAATGGCGGCCGTGGGGTCTGGATAAGCCAACAAGGCAGCATCAGCCAGCGCAGCTTTAGCCCCGTCAAAAGCACATAACCTCTCATGGGTCCATTCAATGTCCTGATTACCCCTCTTACCCTTCAAGGCCTCATACAGCGGGCGCATAATATGGGCAGCATGAGGTATAAAACGGTTGTAAAAACTGACCATGCCCAAAAACTCCTGCAGGGGCTTGACAGAGGAGGGGTGCGGAAAAGCTAAAACCGCTTCGACTTTAGCCGGGAGGGGTACGGCACCCTTCTGGGATACCTTGTGCCCCAAGAACTCAAGTTCTGAGAGCCCAAACTGACACTTCACTGGATTCACTATCAGTCCATAGTCACAGAGGCGCCTGAAGAGCTGACGAAGGTGCGACACATGTTCCTCCACCGAAGCGCTTGCCACCAGTATATCGTCTAGGTATACAAACAGGAAAGACATGTCCCGTAACACAGAGTCCATAAGCCGTTGAAACGTCTGTGCAGCACCCTTAAGGCCGAATGGCATTCTCAAGAACTTGAACAGTCCAAATGGAGTGATCACCACTGTCTTGGGGACGTCCTGGGGATGGACAGGCACCTGATGATAACCACGCACTAAATCCACTTTAGAAAAAATGACCGTCCCTGCCAGACGTGAAGAAAAATCTTGGATATGGGGGACTGGGTACCTGTCGTTGGTAGTAGCGTTGTTAAGGCGCCTAAAATCTCCACAAGGGCGCCAACCCCCATCTGACTTAGGGACCATGTGGAGGGGAGAGGCCCACTGACTGTCGAAACGGCGCACAATACCCAACCGCTCCATATTGGCAAATTCATCTCTAGCGATGGCTAACTTAGCAGCATCCAGACGGCGTGCGCGGGCAAAAACAGGTGGACCCACAGTAGTAATATAATGCTCAACCCCATGCTTGGCTACTGCCGCAGAAAACGTAGGCACAGTAAGCACAGGAAACTCAGAGAGAAGGCGCTGGTACCTGTCTCCTGAGGCGAGCATGTTAGCAAGCAGTAGACCAGCCTCACCCAGTGTACATGGATAGGAATCAAAAGACACAGCATCAATCAAACATCTGTTAGCTACATCAACCAACAGTCTGTAAGCACACAAAAAATCTGCACCAAGAATAGGAACTGCTACAGATGCTACCACAAAGTCCCAACTAAATTCACGACCATTAAAACATACAGTAATAAACCTGGTGCCAAAGGTGCGAATAGGAGTACCATTAGCAGCGTCCAGTGGAGGTCCATGTCCATATCCCGTGACGTCAGCCGAAGAGGGGGGAACGATGCTCCGTTGCACTCCTGAATCCACCAAAAAGCGACGTCCAGCAGCGCAGTCCTCAATAAAAAGCAGCTTATTGTTGGTGCCGGTGCACGCAGCTGCTAGTGAGCACCAGCCTTCTCGTTTCCCTGTGGCTGGAAAGAACACGGTGGAATACAGCGCCGAGCCTTCGGTCCAAAATGGCGGTGGTAGAAACACAGGCCGCTGTCTTTCTTACAGCGATCCGAAACTGCGGCCTCATCCACCGAGACTTCTCCATCAGACTGCCCAGGCAGCAGTGCATGCACAGACAAATGACGAGAAGCCAGCAAAAGCCTGTCCACTTCTTCAGCTAAACCCCGGTAATCCTTAGTACGAATGAGGGGTGAGCTGGCCAGGACAGTGCGCACTGGAGGCGGAAGCTGACGCAGAAACAGGTGGGTGAACACAAATGAGCTGTCTCCTGAACCAAGAAGTGCCAACATATTCTCCATCAGCTCAGAAGGTTTGCTGTCCCCCAAACCAGTCATAGACAGAAGACGATCAGCTCGCTCTATATCAGAGAGCTGGTACAGCTGCAGAAGAGCCCTCTTCAGAGTGACGTACCTGTCAGCGTGAGGCGGGTCCCGGAGCAGTCCCATCAAACGACGAGTAGTGGCAGAATCCAAAGCTGCGACATGTAAATACTTCATGTCATCTGTGGCTACTCCGCGCAGATGGAACTGAGCCTTGACATGCTGAAACCAGGGCTCCGTGTCGTGCTGCCAAAAGTCCGGTAGTTTAATGGTAGCTGCAAAAACAGCCGGTGCGGGAGCCGTGGCGGATACAAATGCCGTGGCGGCGATATCAGAAGAGGTCGCCTGAACAGACATTCTTCAAACATCGGGGTCACCAATGTAGAAGTTGCAGAAAAACAGACGGAACACGCGTAAGTCTGTCTGAAAAAACTTTATTTATATCTTTCCACTTCCTCCTTTTATCTCCGTCCAAAACGGAAGAAACTCCGCCTTCACATTAAAAGATCAAATTTGTGTGTGAGACCAACAACTAATGTCACCACAAGACAAAGATAACACAAGTAAACACAAAGTGCAGTTTTTAAATGAAGGTGTTTATTATTGAGGGTAAAAAAACAAAAAAAATCAAACCTACATGGCCCTGTGTGAAAAAGTGATTGCCCCCTAAACCTAATAACTGGTTGGGCCACCCTTAGCAGCAACAACTGCAATCAAGTGTTTGCGATAACTGGCAATGAGTCTTTTACAGCGCTGTGGAGGAATTTTGGCCCACTCATCTCTGCTGAATTGTTGTAATTCAGCCACATTGGAGGGTTTTCCAGCATGGACCACCTTTTTAAGGTCATGCCACAGCATCTCAATCAGATTCAGGTCAGGACTTTGATAAGGCTACTCCAAAGTCTTCATTTTGTTTTTCTTAAGCCATTCAGAGGTGGACTTTCTGGTTTGTTTTCAATTATTGTCCTGCTGCAGGATCCAAGTGCACTTCAGCTTGAGGTCACAAACAGATGGCTGGACATTCTTCTTCAGGACTTTTTGGTAGACAGCAGACTTCATGGTTCCATTTACCACAGAAAGTCTTTCAGGTCCTGAAGCAGCAAAACAGCCCCAGACCATCACACTACCACCACCATATTTTACTGCTGGTATGATGTTCCTTTTCTGAAAAGCTGTGTTACTTTTACGCCGGATGTAATGGGATGCACATCTTCCAAAAAGTTCAACTTTTTTCTCGTCAGTCCACAGAGTATTTTCCCAAGAGTCTTGGAGACCATCAAGATGTTTTCTGGCAAAACTGAAACAAGCCTTTATGTTCTTTTTTCTCAGCAGTGATTTTCATCTTGGAACTCTGCCATGCAGGCCATTTTTGCCCAGTCTCTTTCTCATGGTGGAGTCATGAACACTGACCTTATCTGAGGCAAGTGAGGCCTGCAGTTCTTTGGATGTTGTTGTGGGGTCTTTTGTGACCTCTTGGATGAGTCATTACTGCGCTCTTGGGATAGTTTTGGTCGGCCGGCCACTCCTGGGTAGGTTCACCACTGTTTCATGTTTTCACCATTTGTGGATAATAGCTCTCACTGTGGTTCACTGGAGTCCCAAAGCTTTAGAAATGGCTAGAAAATTGAACTCAGCTTTCCAAAGATATGATAAACCACAGTTAATTTATGTTTTAACGGGGGAGCAATCACTTTTTCACACAGAGCCATGTAGGTTTGGATTTTTTTTTTTACCCTCAATAATAAACACCTTCAATTAAAAACTGCATTTTGTGTTTACTTGTGTTATCTTTATCAAATATTTACATTTGTTTGGTGACCTGAAACATTTAAGTGTGACAAACATACAAAAAAAAAAAAGAGAAATCAGGAGGGGGCAAACACTTTTTCACACCACTGTAAGCTATAGCCTCCTATGGGAATCATTTAAAGTTTTTATAAGGGGACATATGATTTCGTATAGTGCAAGCCGTGCTAAAAGGAAATTAAAACGCTTAACAGATGAGTGACAAATTCAAGTCAATTGATCAGTGTCAGGCTCCAGCCCCCCCGCGACCCGAAAAGGATTAAGCGGAAGGAGATGGATGGATGGATGGATGATCAGTGTCAGTCAGCACCACCATTTGCAGATTTATGGAAGGAGAGATCACTACTTCAAGCAGAATATGACCTCTTAATAAATGAAAGGGCCATAGATATGCACATAAGATCACGACAGCAACGCTTTGAACATGACGAAAGGGCTGGTAAGATGCTGAGTCATCAGTTGAAACAAATGGCAACAGCGAATTACATTTTGGCAATAAGAGACAAGTGTGGTAATATCACAATCAATGAACAATTCAAGACATTTTGTAAGTAGCTATACACCTCTGAACAGTTCAAAGAACGATGGATAGAAAAGTTCTTTAGAAAGGTCAGAGTCCCCATCTTAGCGGATGAAGATAGAGGCAGCATAGAGGGTGGCATACAGTTAAGTTAAGAAGATGAAATTGAATAAAGCCCCAGGACTGGACGGATTACCGGTTGAATTCTATCACACTTTTTCAGCTAAACTGTTCCCTTTTCTATACAAAGTTTATGAGGAGACTTTCAGGGAAAAATTCCTTCCTTCAACAATGATGCAGGCCAGTTTGTCAGTGCTCCTCAAGAGAGATAAGGACCCATTGCAATGTGAGTCATACCGCCCAGTGAGCCTGCTTTGCTGTGATCATAAGATCCTAACAAGAGTGCTGGCTAATAGATTGGAATGGGTGATAGACAGAATTATCCATATGGATCAAACAGGGTTCATAAGAGGGAGGCAGCTGTATAGTAATCTTCCCTGTGTATATAATGTAATACTGTATATCCCCCAGGTAACAGCAATGTCCCGGAAGCTATCATTGCTATGGACGCACACAAAGCATTTGATAGAACTGACCATAAACACCTGCTCTCGGCCCTTGAATGCTTTGGTTTTCAAACTTCATTTTGTTCTTGGGCGGGCATACCGTATGCTACTAACCCAGCATCAAACCCAGCTAACACAAGCTGGGTTTGATGTAATGGGCCCAGGCTTCAATACCACTGGTACGCATGGCTCTTTCCAAGACAAGCCGGGGCCCAGTATAGAAGTAGTTTCCTTAATTCCTGTTTTAATAAGTAGCAGAAAAAGGTTGGTAAATTTACAGAAAAACAAAATCCATCCTACATATCCTGTAAATTTATCAAATCTAGTGTTCATTTCTCACCAGTCATAGCCTAAACAAAATAAAAATTTGCCAGATGATGTTCTCAACACACTGAAACTAGCTTTATTAAGTGTTAGGTCTTTGGCAGGAAAAACATTTTTAATTAATTATCTCATTATAAAACAAAAACTAGATTTTATGTTTTTAACAGAGACTTGGTTACATGATAATGGTGGATCTCTTCTATGGAAGCAGCCCCTCCCAACTACAGCTTTATAAGTGAACCCAGGCTACATAAGAAAGGAGGAGGAGGAGCTGTTCTGTTTAATGATTCCCTCCAATGTAAGCAGATGTCTAATGATAAATTTACTTCATTTGAATATGTGGCTGTTCAGCTGAATTCCTCCTCCCATGTGTTGTTTCTCACTGTTTACAGACCACTTAAATACCATGCAACCTTTTTTGATGATTTTACAAAGCTGCTGTCTATTATCTGTGTTGACTTTGACTGTGTAGTTATTGTTGGTGATTTTAACATTTATGTTGGCAACCCTCAGGACAGAGGGCCCAAAGAATTGTGTTGTGTCCTTGATAACTTTGGACTGACTCAGCATGTATCAGAAAAAACACACAACAGAGCTGTATGATTTTTCTGACCTTTGGACTTGGTCAGCTCCAAAGGTTTGAACATCTCTAAGGTTATGGTGATGGACGTTGCTCTGTCTGACCACTCTTGTGTTTTCTTTAAGAGTGCTATTAATGTCAACAGAAATATGAAGACAGAGGTCATCAAAAAAAAAAAAAAGGTACATCAGTAATAATACCACTGAAATATTCACCCAAGCTTTCTCTTCCTCACCCCCCGCCCCACCTTCAGTAAATGAGATTGTGGAAAATTTCAATGGTAAAATTACAAATATTATCAGTGACATTGCTCCCATCAAGGTGAAGGTGGTCACTATTAACCTCTTGCACTCCGCTGTACCGCGGACGGGCACGTCTCTGCGTCCTAGAGCGCACGAGGGCGCACGAGGGCGCACGAGAGCGCACGAGGGCGCTGCGTCCAAGAGTGCACTGAAAAAAAAGCTGCATTTCCGTTCTTCCACTACAGACACAGCCGCGAACAGATTAGATATGATTGACCTCTCATTCGACTAATAAGAGCCTTGAATTGGGTTTCTGAAACCTTGAAGAACCAATGACTGAAAACCTAGCAAGAAGGACCCGTCTACCAACGCTGCGAATGCAGCGAGCCAATTGAAGCACAGAAGTTCGAAAGCTGTTTTGTGTAAGGCTGGGTGAAGAGAGACTGCTGCAGCAGATGAAAAAAGGACCCGCAGGAAGAACCGCCACAGACCCAGCAGCACGGAGACCACCCATAAGTGCGACCTGTGTGACAGGGACTGCCATTCGCGCATCGGCCTGTTCAGCCACAGGCGGTGCTTTTTTTTTTTTTTATTCCATCAGAATAGACGTTTAGGATTCTCTTCCATGGTCATCATAGACCGACGGAGGCCGACGACGAAGGCTGGGTGACACACACGCTTTCGCCAGTCTTTTTTTCTTACTACTGTTATTTGTTTTGAAAAAATCGTTCGCCAAAAACCGCAATCATGGAAGCGCAAAAACCGCAATAATGGAATTATGTTTTGACCGGGTCGCAAGACCAGAACCACGAGTCCGTAATAAGCGGACCAGCTTCATGTTCGTCTGACAATGAGGAAGAGAAGTTCGCCAGCTATGCTGCTGCTGTGAACAGGTAAGTGTTATAAGCTAAATTATTCTTTATCCCTGAAAATTGTAATCAAAAATGACTTTTGACCGATCGGTAAATTACAACTGTGTGGCACACGAAGTCCGAAGTCCGTGCGCCGCGGTACACGGTTCGTGCGCCACGTCCGGACCGTGAACGCCCCCCCCCCTCGCTACTCTTCTGTAGCGAGGGGGGGGGGGGGCGCGGTGACCGCGGTGACTGTGCGCTGCGGTCGCCACATCGCCACATGACTATTCCGTCATGTAGCGATGGCCAATGTCCGTCCTCTGTAGCGGGGGGGTTGGGGGGTGGGGGGAGTTGTTATCTTCTACATTACAAATATTTTAGAATAATTTTTAGTGCACTGTAGGTTATTTTTTCTTGTAAAAAAAAGCCACACATTTTTTACGTGGCATGCTTCTTTGTGTGTGGGGGCTTGTTTGTTCATTCATTCATGAATGAATGAATAAACAACCCCCCCCACACACACACAGCCCTGAGTGTCACCTTTCATTAGAGCCCAAGATGAAGCTTCTATACTGAATCATTCAAAAGTTACAGACGTTTTTCCAAACTGTGCCATTTGGCACAATTTGGCACAGTTCAGAAACACCTGGGAACTACCTGAGAACAAAGCTGTGTAATATATTCATTTTTTGTGGTATTGTTACAAAATTTTGACCTCAGCTGGATAACACTTGGTTCTACATTTCTGTTGCATTTTCAGCCCGGATCTGAAGCTGTGTGTTATTTGCAAGCATTTGTATCCAAAAAAACACCCAGGCGAAATTTATTTTCTTCAAGTTCAGTATGTTTAGATGACTGTTACTCAGTGGCCGGAGCACTTAGAGAGATTATGACTGTTTTGCCAAAAAAAATCAAAGTGTTTTCTTTTAAATGAGACCAACCCCATGAAGATGCTGCAAAGGGTTGAAGAACAGCTTTTGATTTACTTTGGGCATGTTATTTTTTGGCGTTTTTAGGGAAATTGACCAGAGTGCAAGGGGTTAAAATGAAACTTCCATGGAGAAATGCCAAACTAGTAAGAGCTGAAAAAAGAGAGTGTTGAAAAGCTGAACGCAGGTGGCGAAAAACTAAATTACAGGTTCATTTTGAAATTTATAACGAGAAATTGAGCATTTATACTTTGGAGGTGAAAAATGCAAGGCAAGCATATTTTTCTGACATCATTGCTAAAAACAACAATAGTGCACACATCTTGTTCACTACTGTTGACAGGCTAACAAATCCCCTGTGTCAGTAGCTCCTGAACTTCTATCCACTGTGCCTGCAATGACTTTGCCTCTTTCTTTACTGACAAAATTCAGAAAATTAGACAGTCAGCCAGTGCTCCTAAGCCAGGTGCTGGACTTGTGCTTCCTCTGTGTCCACGTAGAGAAGATGTAAACACCATGATGATTTTTTTTCCGATCAATCATAAAATCTTGATTGGCATCATACTTGACTGAAATCCACTACCTGCTGCCTTGATACCCTCCCAACAGGGTTTTTTTTTTTAAAACGTTTCTTATTGTATGGCCTCCACATTGCTACAGATCATAAATATGTCTTCTGCATTCAGGTGTTTTCCCTCCAGTGCTTAAAAAACAGCTGTTATCAAGCCACTTCTAAAAAAAAGCAACCTAGACACCTCACTCATGAAACAAGGTATGGGCCCATATAAAAACCTCCCCTTTCTCAGTAAAATAATAGAAAAAGCTGTTTTTCAACAATTGTACAATTTCCTGACATTAAATAACTGTTTTGATGTCTTCCAGTCAGCTTTTCGGCCACACCACAGCACCGAGACAGCTCTAGTTAAGATCCTTAATGACATCCACTCCAATACATATAATGGCAACATTTCAGTCTTGGTTCTACTGGACCTCAGTGCTGCATTCGACACGGTCGACATAACATCTTACTAGGACCTGGCGAAAAACTGGGTGGGGCTTTCTGGTATAGCACTTAGCTGGTTTGAGTCCTATTTAAAAGACAGGGACTATTTTTTGTCAATAGATAACTACAAGTCTGAGCGAACAAAAATAACCTGTGGAGTTCCCCAAGGTTCCGTTTTGGTACCTTTGCTTTTCACCATCTATATGCTCCCACTAGCTCAATCATAAAAAAGAACAAAATATATTACCATAATTATGCAGATGATACACAAGTCTACATAACCGTCTCACCAGGAGACTCTGGTCCAATTAAAACCCTGATCAAATGCATTGCGTCAAATTAAAGAGCTGGATGTGCCAGAACCTATCCTTCAGTTAAAACGAAGACAAAACCAAAATAATAGTTTTTGGAGCCAAAGAAGAAAGACTCAAAGTTAGTACTCAGCTGCAATCAATGATGCTAAAAAACAACAGCCAAGCCAGAAATCTGAGTGTGGTTCTGACTCAGACTTGAATTTTACCAGCCACCTTAAGGACAGTAGTGAAATCAGCTATTATAACTTAAAGAACATAGCGCGGATTAGAGGTCTGATGTCTCAGCAGGATCTAGAAAAACTTTGCCCATGCAATTTATCTTCAGTAAACTGGACTACTGTAATGCTGTCCTCACAGGTCTCCCTAAAAAGTCCATCAGACAGCTGCAGTTGGTTCAGAACGCTACAGCTCGAGTCCTCACTAAGACCAAGAAAGTAGATCATATATCTCCAGTTCTCAAATATGTACACACTTCCTATTTGTCAAAGACTAGACTTCAAAATACTGCTGTTAGTTTATAAAGCTCTGAATGGTATAGGGCCATAATATACTGCTCAAAAAAATAAAGGGAACACTAAAATAACACATCCTAGATCTGAATGAATGAAATATTCTTATTAAATACTTTGTTCTTACGTAGTTGAATGTGCTGACAACAAAATCACACAAAAATTTCAATGGAAATCAAATTTATTAATCCATGGAGGTCTGGATTTGGAGTCACACTCAAAGTTAAAGTGGAAAAACACACTAACAGGCTGATCCAACTTTGATGTAATGTCCCTTAAAAACAAGTCAAAATGAGGCTCAGTAGTGTGTGTGGGCTCCACGTGCCTGTATGACCTCCCTACAACGCCTGGGCATGCTCCTGATGAGGTGGCGGATGGTCTCCTGAGGGATCTCCTCCCAGACCTGGACTAAAGCATCTGTCAACTCCTGGACAGTCTGTGGTGCAACGTGGCGTTGGTGGATGGAGCGAGACATGATGTCCCGATGTGCTCAATTGGCATTCATGTCTGGGGAACGGGCGGGCCCAGTCCATAGCAATCAATGCCTTCGTCTTGCCAAGAACTGCTGACACACTCCAGCCACATGAGGTCTAGCATTGTCTAGCATTAGGAGGAAACCCGGGCCAACGCAACAGCATATGGTCTCACAAGGGGTCTGAGGATCTCATCTCGGTACCTAATGGCAGTCAAGTACCTCTGGCGAGCACATAGGAGGGCTTTGCGCGGGCCCCTCAAGAATCGCCACCCCACACCATTACTGACCCACTGCCAAACCGGTCATGCTGGACGGATGTTGCAGGCAGCAGAACGTTCTCCACGGCATCTCCAGACTCTGTCACGTCTGTCACATGTGCTCAGTCAATCAGTGTTGCTTCCTAAGTGGACAGTTTGATTTCACAGAAGGGTGATTGACTTGGAGTTACATTGTGTTGTTTAGTGTTCCCTTTATTTTTTTGAGCAGTATACATTTCAGATCTCCTAGTCCATTATGAACCACCCAGAGCCCTCAGATCATCAGGGTCAGGCCTACTATCTATGCCCAGAGTTAGAACCAAACATGGTGTAGTAATTTATTGTTATTAGGTACAAAGAGTTTTTAATTTATATATATGTGTGGGTGTGATTGAGGTTTCACTTCATTACCAACACACATAAGCTTGTGGGGCACTAGCCCAAAAGAGTGGACACTTTTATTAATAATTCCATATTTGTACCAATAATGAATCAGTCTCAAACATTCATAAATTCTTCTCCATGACTTGAGAGAACAGACACACAAAAAAAATCAAGCAGAAACTTCAATATACCTTTAGCAGTTTAATGATCAAACTCAGCTTAGATAAAGTATTACATTCAAATGACTTCGAAGGCAATGTGAAATGATCAACAAATATTTGGCTGTGCATCCACCAAATGCGTTTTTTCCACTCTGGGTGACTATTTTCCATTCATTCTCTACGTAGTTCAGCGTTTACAGCACTGAGCACTCTCGGCACAGAAACGCTCTCGGCGGTGGATGTTTTTTGTCGCGGCACTCAGGGTGCTCAGAGTTGAAAAAAGTTCAGCTTTTCAGAGACTGCAGCTGAGCTTGTCAATATCAGACCTTAAGCAGCCAATCAGAACTGCTGCATGGGCGGGGCATAGGACACCGGTACTAGTCTGTACTCAGACTCCTGCTTTCCATGTCATCATATTTTACATCCAGAGCTGTAGAAAATAATTTCTGCCCATTATTTAGAGACTGCTATTAAAAAATCAGTAGAAAGATTGACAATAGGAAAGTGGAAGTGCTGAGCTGAGAGTGAGAAGCTGTTGCTGGGATATAGGGCACACAACTTTTTTTTTTTCCCAGAGCGCCCGCGCACAAACGCTGTGAACAAAAAAGCTCAGGGCTGTCGGGTGGACAAAAAAGCATTTGGTGGACATGCAGCCTAAAGCACCACATTAAACTGTCTAGGCGTTACTGCCATTATGTGTATTATTAAGTATTTGTAGAACCAACGAAAACCATAGCTTAAATTGGAACTGTGATGGAAAATGAACAACTGTAAAATAACTGTAACAGAATGGTGGGGAAAAATTGGATGCAATTTATATGAAGAAAATGATAAAAGCTGATTTATATGAAAAGGAAAATTTTGGGTTACTCTAAAAGGAACGGAGGTTAATGAAAAGATGGATATTACTATTCCTCAATTTTATAACTCTGGTTGGAGTTTATGACCTAGGATCTCAACATGAGAAATTTTGGAATTACTTCAATTCTGATGGACACCGTATTTAGCCCAGCAGATATAAAATGAGTTGTGCTTATGTTTGATCAGTTGATATCAGTGGGTTCTGCCCTGGTCATCAGATGGCATGAAATTATCTGCACACAGATTATTTCTCCCAAAACTCAACTGTCTGCAGATGTTGGACTCTGGGAAGACGAGAGGTTGGGCTCCCTTGCTAATTTGTATGTCATCCAGATGGGACAAACGTGGGATTTTAGTGGACTTCTCCTGCGGTCCCTGGAGTTTGTAGATCATTCAAAGTCGCTCAAAGTCACAAAATTGAAGAAAGGAATACAAATAATTAAGCCATGAAATCTGAGTTCTTCTGATGTTGTGGTAATGGAGTGAGAGTGTGGGACACATATGTGAGATTCATATGCTTCATATGTTATACTCACTGTATGCTTACTGTATGCTTCATGTTTCAGATGAACAAAAGGACTGAGCCTCCTAGGAGATAACAGGAAGATGTGAAATGTGGTCTTTGGTATGCGAGAGATGGCCTGGGGGGATTTCCTGGCCGCCAGTGACTTTAGGTGGAGGTGATAAGACTGGAAGAAGACGCATGTGATTGGGATTAAATACAATGTGACTGTGTGCTTTGATGTTCCGGGGTATAAAAGAACGAATGTCTGGGGGTTTCTCTCTCTTTCTGTTTTTGGATGATGTTGGAGAATGTGAATAAACCTGGCTCGTGAGATAAACTCAGTCTCATCATTCCCACATTCTCCACACTGGTGACCCTAAGACGTATCATGAGCGAAAGAAATTCCCCCCGAGCCGGACTCGTCAGGAGCCAGCCAGGCGAACGCAGCCACAGTCAAGCTACCAGACTTTCTGGCAAGACAAACCCGTGCTCCTGGTCTCCACTTGGGCCGAAGCACAGTTCACCCTCTGGGGGATAACGGTAGATGACACGAAATTCTACCATGTTATTGCCAAGCTCGACAACCGCATGGATCGACATGTGCAGAGCCTTTTGGAGCGCCCCACTGGCCGACGACAAATACGGCGGGTTGAAGGCTGCGCTCATCCAGCGTTTCACCCCCCTCAGTCCAGGAGAGAGCGGAGAGGCTCCTGGCTCTGAACGACTTGGGAGATAGCACGCCCATCGACTTGATGGAGGACATGCCGAGGTTGAGGGGCTCAGACGGCGACGACTTCCTCTTCACCCACATTTTCCTGAGAACCCTACCGTCGGCCACGGAGAGCGACCCTGGCCAGTTCACCGTTGTCGGCCCCAGCGGGACTTCCGCGTGCTGGCCCAGGAGGCAAACGGATTCTCAACGCCAGCAAACAGCACGCGGCCACCGCGGCGGCAGTGATGGAGCTCGGCGCGACAGCCGGAGATGGCAGGGGGGCCAGAGTCGGCGGGGTAGCAGACCCACCGACAACGGCGGCGGCGAGGGCCAAGGATCACGGAGGAGACGACCTCTGTTTCTACCATCGCCGCTTTGCAGAGAGGGCACGCAAATGTAAACCACGTGCCAGTTCAAGTGCTCGGTTCTGTATGTAGCCGGGGCTTGGCAACCGCTCGCTTTTTTCAGCAGGACCTGTGCGATAGTGAACGAAAATACAGCGCATTCGACAGGAAGTTGTTGGCTCTCCACTTGGCCATTCGCCACTCCAGTTCTGGCTGGAAGGACGCCGTTTCACCGCGTTCGTTGATCACAAAGCCACTGACTTTCGCGATGGCCAAGGTTTCAGAACCGTGGTCGGGCCAGCAGCAGAGACAGCTGGCCGCGATCTCAGAGTTTACTACCGATATCCAGCATTGTGGCGGGTAAACTTAATGTAGTGGCAGACTGCCTCTCGCGTGCCGTGGCGGCTCCAGCCCGCGTAGGGGGTAGATTTTGCAGCCATGGCCATGGATTGGGTTAGCGACGCGGAAGTGCGCGCGGCCCCAGTCCACGTAGGGATAGATTATGCAGCCATGGCCGCGGATCAGGCTAGCGACACGGACGTGCGGGCGCTCCAGTCTGGACCAACAGAGTTAAGGCTGGAGAACAGGGTGCTGCAAGACGGCATGCCCCCCCTAATCTACGATGTCTCCACTGGGCGACCGCGTCCTGTGGTACCGGCCGCGTGGCGCCGCCATATTTTTGACTCGATCCATTCTCTGGCGCACCCGGGAGTGCGCGCGTTGGTCAAAATGGTGGGAGATAAATTTGTATGGCAGAGCCTGCGCAAACAAGATAGGGAGTGGGCAGCAGCCTGCATGGCTTGTCAACGAGCCAAGGTACACAGACATATGAGAGCTCCCTTGGAGCTGTTTCACATCCCGGCTAAGAGGTTTGATCATGTTCACGTGGACCTCGTAGGCCCCCTCCCGCCCTCACAGGGGTGCACACATCTTCTGACAATGGTTGACCGCACCACGCGCTGGCCGGAAGTGGTCCCACTGTCGTCAACCACAGCTGAGGAGGTGGCGCGCGCGTTTTTAATGGCATGGGTAGCGTGTTTTTGGAGTCCCGTCGGGACATTACGTCGACAGAGGCCCTCAATTTGTTTCTGAACTTTGGTCAGCGATGGCCCGCAGCCTGGGGGCAACGATTCACTGCACGACCGCGTACAACCCGCAGGCTAACGGGTTATGCGAACGTTTTCACAGGTCATTGAAGGCGGCCCTCAGAGCGTCGCTTACGGATGCAAATTGGGTGGACAGGCTACCATGGGTTTTATTGGGGTTGCGTTCTGCACCTAAAGAGGATTTAGAAGCCTCCCCGGCTGAGCTAGTTTTTGCACAGCCACTTCGGCTGCCCGGGGAATTTCTCCCAGATAATCCTGCGCCAGAGTGCTCCCCAGCTCAGCGGTTGCAGAGTAGCACAGAATCGAGCACGCTGCCTGGCCCCGTTCACCACAGTTTTCTGCGAGTTTTTGTGCCTAAGGCTTTAAAAAATGCGGAGTTTGTTTTTGTCAGACACGATGCCCATCGCCCATCGTTGCGACCACCTTATGATGGACTATTTAGAGTGCTGGAAACAGGGGATAAGCATTTTTTGCTAGATTTGGGGGGCAGAAAAGAAATGATTGGCATAAACAGGCTCAAACCCACTTTTGTGGTGGCTGACGAAGGTGTGCAGTTGGCCAGGGCTCCTCGGCATGGCAGACCCCCTAGGGAGCATTCCCCAGAGCAACCACAGGGATTGACTAACAGTTCTCATCCTCAGACAGCAGCTCCCCAGCAGGAGGGTGCCGCGGAGGTGGTAAAGCCCGCTTACAGCAGATACGGGAGAAGACTGAGGCCCAAGCAGCATGTGGACTGATGTGTGTGATTTTATCATGACATGCAGACTGTTATTACGTTGTTCCATCTTAGACGTTTGGGGGGGGTCATGTGGGACACATATGTGAGTTTCATATGCTTCATATGTATATCACTGTATGCTTACTATATGCTTCACGTCTCAGATGAACAAAAGGACTGAGCCTCCTAGGAGATAACAGGAGGATGTGAAATGTGGTCTTTGGTATGCAGAGAGATGGCCTGGGGGATTTCCTGGCCGCCAGTGACTTTAGGTGGAGGTGATAAGACCTGGAAGAAGACGCATTGTGACTTGGGATTAAATACAATGTGACTGTGTGCTTTGATGTTCCGGGGTATAAAAGAACGAATGTCTGGGGGTTTCTCTCTCTTTCTGTTTTTGGATGATGTTGGAGAATATGAATAAACCTGACTCGTGAGATAAACTCTGCCTCGTCATTCTCACATTCTCCACAAGAGTAAGGTTCTAGTTAAATGTGAGAAAAATCAAAAATCAGTCCTCTTTGACATGGTGATTTAAGAAAAAATTAGAGAAAGTTTCACAAATTACTAAAAGTAGGTCTGAGGAGAGAAGGATGAAGTTTCACTCTAGACAATAAAGAAGATTCTGAGCTCAAAAGAAGAAAGGAAAAATACAGTCTCTCCCCAGAGAAAAAAGTGCAGACAGAACAGGACTCAGCCTGGGATAACTTAGAACTGAACTCTTCTAAAAAAAAAAACAACAAAAAACATGGGAGTTCCCGGCTTTTAAGTTGGGTGCTTTCCAGAAGAAAAAGCTTGACTGGCAGTAAAAAGGACCAATTACCTTTTAGAGCGGGAGACTAGAATAGATCTTTGTCTGAAACTGACCAATAGGATGAAGGAGGTGTCACACAAACTAGACTAGTTGGTGATTGGCTGATGCAAGTCAGATGGCTTGCGTGAGCAGAATTGTAGAGAAAAAAATGATTAATCTGGAATTCACATTATATATATAAGCTAAAGTAAACTTCAGTGTTTCACAACTATTTTTCATTATTACTACAATAACATGCATTTCCATAAACTTGCCCTTCTATATTAACATGCATTGAATAAACATATTTTTAAACATACAATACATTCAAATCAATGATTAATAAAACATTTCAAATCAGAATTGTATGTCGGGGTCCACTCCTAATCTTCCAGTGTCCTGAGAAGTATCTTCTGAAAAATGAGAGTCTTGAGCATCAGAAAAATTAATTCCTGTGGGATTTATGGTTAATTTGAGGATGAGACGTAATACTTCACACATCCACTTGGGGGCAATGTTGGACTTTCTTTTTGAGTTTCAGTGAGGAACTTGATTAGTCTAATCTGTGGATCTGGTAAACTTCAAATGACTATTAAAACATCAAGCTGTCTTGTGGGGATGTACTTCATTGAATTTACGATAAGCAGTCCAAGCCGTGAGCACGTGGTGAGACAGCGTTTAGTTTTTATGCCCCCTCACATATGAAACAAAACTCCCAGAAAGCATCAGGGCTGCTGAAACTCTCAGCTGTTTTAAATCCAGGTTAAAAAACTCTCCTATTTGCCATGGCCTTTCAGTAAAACAATTGTTAATCTTCTACAATGCACTGTAAATTTTTAATTCTGTCGTATTCTATTTTAGCCTACTTTTGTTTTTTTTCTTTAACTAGTACATACCCGTGCATACCCGTTCATGCCCATAGAAACCAAGTATAACAAGTATTTCTGCATGCCCGTTGCTGAAGGGTCTCCTGTCTCAGATGGCTGTGTTGTTCACAGTCATGCTTGCGGTGTACTGCTCGACCCTGTGGTGTTCATGTTAGCGGCATCTTTCTGACGTGCAGCAGTTCTCCTCACTCTATTGCTCTCCATCTGGTGGGTCTTCTTCTTCTTTCTTCATCGTTCAGGACCACTGGTTGAGGGATAGGTGTGTCGTAATTCTGGTTCATGGACAAGATCATGGAAATTGCTCTGAGCAAAAAGTGGCTTTCGACCCTGTTCAGGAAGACCCATACATGCCTGTAGAAACCAAGAAACTGGAGCACCCGGAGAAAATCAGCACTTTGCTTGGTATTTTACACATTTGTAGTGTAGCCTGCCATTCTTCAAGGTTGCACATTTTTACTGTGTCAGCACCTCTTTAAAAACAACATTGCTCAGAAAGTGAGGCTTTTACTTAGTTTCTTCATCTTGAGTAAGAATACAAAAACTGCTTGATCTGCCAACTCTGCTCGCGACAACGTAGAATTGGCCATGGCTGAAGAAATGCCTTGTGCAGAAAACAGCAACACGCTGTAAAGACTGGCCCTGTGACTCATTCACAGTCATGGCAAAGCAGGGTGTTACTGGAAACTGTATACGTCGCAAGGTGAATGGAAACATGTTGTCAGATGGTGTGAGTGTGATTCGTGGAATCAGGAGAGTGCGTCCAGCATTGACACGAATCACAGATGTTGCAACGAACAGGTGAGGCTGTATTTGTTCAATGATGTATCCTGAGCCATTGCAATGTCCGTTTATTTGGTCAAATGTACTGCTTCAAATGGGTGTGGTTTAAAGTAGTGTGTCCTATTGTTGATCGGGTGATGAGTAAGATTTCAAGTGCTGTGTCCTATTCGTAATCGGGTGATGAGTATCTCTTCTTTGGTGAATGATGGTCTATATGACATCATAAAGACATCCAGGCAGGCATCGTGAGTGATGGTCTATATGACATCATAAAGACATCAAGGCAGGCGTTACAGGACATCATGCCTACATCCTAGGTAGCCAGTCCTGTTGTCTATATGACATCATAGGCAGCCCGTCTGATTGTCTATATATGACAGCATCGTGAGTCCTATGTTGCCTGACATGATAGGAGCATCATAGGACATCATGCAGACATCATAGGCTGTCTGTCCTATGATATCCTATGATTGTGACACACAGATAAACACACACACACAAACTGAGATTTCTTGAATTTATAGAGTGATTTACTTCTGAGTTTGCTGTTTTGCACCTCTGACACAGTCCGGGGACGGATAATTTTTTCGCACATAGGGAGTTGTTCAGAACTCCTTATACAAAGATATAGAGCAATGATAATCAAATCGGTGGTGGTAATGGACCTGTAAGCTGGTTGCCAACCGCCATTCAAATCTAAAAGAAGAAGAAGAATTCTTATGTATTCCTTTTGCAACTTGCTCTTATGCTTTAATGTTTTTATGTAAAGCACTTTGAATTGTCTTGTACACATAATGTACTATACAAATAAACTTGTCTTGCCTTACTGTGAGGCTACGGTCGGGACTAACAATTATATGTTTGAATATTCTTCTCCATTTAGAGGGACAAGATGGGTGCCCCCTATCCCCCCTCCTTTTCGATGTTGCCATTGAGCCCGTCGGCGGTCACACTGAGGGGTGAAGACACTGTGACGGGAATCACCAGAGGAGGAAACATACATAAACTTGCATTGTATGCCGATGATCTCCTCCTTTTTCCTATCTGACCCCTGCAATTCCATCCCAAGCGCCATGAAAATCTTTACAGCTTTTGGGCTGATTTCAGGATACAAAATTAATATTACAAAGAGCTTATTTTTTTCAGTTAATGATAAAGCTGCCCAAATAGCATTGGACAGATATACATTTAAGGTAGGTAATGATAAATTTATTAACTTGGGAGTTTCAGTGACTAGATATTACAGGGGACCTGTTTAAATGCAATTTCACACCAGCTCTTAATTCAGGCCAAAAAAAATATGGAATGATGGTCAACCCTTCTTCTGTCAATGGCAGGATACATAAATGCGGTCAAGTTGGTAATAATGTCAAAATTCCTATTTCTTTTCCAAACCATTCCAGTATTAATAACAAAGTCATTTTTTAAAGAACTTGATAAAGCCACTTCCTGGTTTATCTGGAACAAGAAAATACCACGTATCAGAAAGGAATGCTTGGAAAAACAGAAAGAGGAGGAGGGCTGGGCCATGCCAAACTATATGCATTATTACTGGGGAGCTAATATTTCTAAGATGATTTTCTGGGTGCAGCCCCCTGAAGGAGAAACAAATGCTCATTTGATCAGATAATGCACTTTGTAAAGCACTTTAAGCTGCACTTCGTTGTATGAAAGGGTGTTATATAAATAAATAAAGTTCAAAGTTTAAAGATATCGAACAATATTCTTATAACCCTGTATCATTGACCTCCCCTAATCGGGTTCCTGAGCAAGAAATTGATTGGACACAACTCTGGGGACACTTAGGATTTGGAATCAGTTGAAAATCCATTTTGGATGTAGACAGAGCCTTGCTATAGCTCCCATTAAAGCAAATGTCCTTTTCCCACCGTCCCCTATGAACACAACTTTCCAACTCTAGTCTAAAAAAGGGGGCAGGCTTAGTTTAGGGACTTCTTCAGAGAAGGCAAATTTATATCATTTCATCACCTAAGGACCAAACTCAACATTCCCACAGTCACATTTTTTCAGATATTTTGCAGGTACGGAGCTTTATTAGGAAACACTTTTCACCCTCTCTTCAAACTCACGGAGCAGCAGATTAGAGGAATACCTGAGGGTAGATCCACTTTGGCGGGGGGGGGGGGGGGGGTGCTGTATCTGCTATATACGAATTGAGTACAGGGAACAATGACTCCCTCATTGGCCTGTACTAAACAGCAGTGGGAGGCTGAGTTAGGCTTTGGTCTGGTCTGCATCAGTGTGGAAGAGGGCAATCAAAAGGATGCATACTTCATCTATATGTATCAGGCCATGGGTTACATCCAATTCAAAGTTTTCCATAGGCTTCCATCTATTGAATAGCAGACTTGCTAAAATATTTCCAGGGACCAATGAAAACTGTCCAAGGGGTAAGTGTGATCCAGGCACCCTTACCCATATATTGTTGCGATTGCCAGTGTTGAAGGATTTCTGGAGGGGGTTTTTGATACCATCACAACAGTCTGGGGAACACAAATCCCAGAAAACCCTGTCACAGCTCTATTTGGGATGGTGCAACAAGACTGCAAGATTTCAGCTACTCATGTTACAGTTGTGGCCTTCACCACACTTCTTGCAAGACAGCTTATTTTGTTTAGATGGAAAAAGGCTTTACTTCCCTCCCATAAATGTTGAGTACTGAATCTGATAGCGCCTCTTAAGTTGGAACATTTCAAATACACAACTCAAGGATCGGAAAGGACGTTCAAAGAGCTTTGGGAGCCGTTCTTACTGTACTTTGAGAGACTTTCGGTAAAATGAACAAATGTGAATGACGCCCCCCCCCTTTTTTTGTTCTGTTTTATGTCGTTGGCTTTTTTACAGTCGTGTGCAATGCGTTAGAGTTGCGTGATGTTATGGTATTCTCTATAAATATGTGAAAATTCAATTAAAAAAACATTCACATAATAATTGATACGTTAATAATAGGCAGCACAGACGTGGGGACGTACACACAACGTGACATCATCACGCTGTGCCTATATTATGAGTCTGACGGCAGGAGTCGTCCTGTTTGGCGCCTCGCCTCCAAGCCAAACACAGCCTGTATTACTTTAGTATGAGCTTATAGCTATTACCCCCCACCCCGCAACACGTGTACCACCTATGTCCGTTATTAACAAAGTCATCGTTCAGTATAACTCCAGCCTCCGCTGTCCTATTTCCAGACATAACAATACCATGGTCATTAAACCAGGCTTTGGTACTTTTGGCAGTGTGAGCAGGTGGGAAAATGAAATCAGCATCCTCATAAAACTTGTTAATTTTAACAACTTTTCATTATCAATGTCTGAAGATGATCTCTGCTTAATTTCAAGCAATTTGGATGAATGGCCTTGGAGGAGTTCATTTTAAGTTCACTTGCAAATTTTTGAAAATAAGGATGCAGAAAACTTCATTTTTATAGTTTGCCACCAATGAAGAAAAGTTGTGGAAGATTTCAATGAATAGAATTGTAGCTCATGTATTTTTACCTACATTTGTATAAGCACATTGGGATGCTTGAGATTGCATGTGTGGATTGACCTCACGTTTTGGATGGGACAATATGTCTGGACCGCCTGGGGATAACAGCAAGAAGATGGAGGTACGGCGATAAGGAGCTGAAAGGACTTCCTGACCTCCTGGGGGCCAGGCGGAGGACTGAAGGGCTCGGGGGGAGAGTTATTGTCAATAGGGGGTTTTGACGGTGATATGTGATTCTTCCTTTGATCTTGTATGTATAAATAAGAAGGTTTTGACTCAACTCATCCTCTTCTGTTCTTGAGAGATGGCTGGGGATGTGAAGGTATCATTAAAACCTGAATTAAGAAATAATTCACCCTTGTGATTTCATGCTCCCCACATTGGTGACCAGAGACGTGAGAATGCATAGAAGGGATTCTCCTGATGCAGACTCGTCGGAGTTTGCCCGAGCGAGCGCCGTCTCCATCAAACTGCCAGAATTCTGGCAGGACAACTCGGACTCATGGTTCCTCCAGGCCGAGGCACAGTTCACGCTCGCGGGAATAACGGCGGATGACACTAAGTTCTACCACGTCATCGCAAGGCTCGACAACCGCACAGCTCGATGTGTGCGGAGCTTGGTACAGCAGCCACCTGCTGACAACAAATACGGCGAGTTGAAGGCTGCCCTCACTGAGTGGTTCACGCCTTCAGCCGAAGAGAGGGCTAGGAGACTCCTGGCTATGCACGACCAAGGAGGGCGCAGACGAGTCGCCCTGATGGAAGACATGCTGCAGCTGAGGGAATCAGACAACGAGGATTTCCTGTTTAAGCACATCTTCCTAAGAAACCTCCCGATGCACATGAGAGGGACCTTGTCCAACATGCTCTGTGTGACCCAGCGGGACTTCCGTGCGCTGGCCCAAGAGGCGCAGCGGCTCCTCGACTCCTGCGGCGAGCAGACGGCCACAGCGGCAGCGGCAGATCTAGGTGCGGCGACCCGAGGCAACGAAGAGCCGGAGACAGCGGAGCCAATCCCACCAACAACGGCAGCGGCGCGGCCCCGATGCAGCGGAGGAGATGGCCTCTGTTTTTATCACCGGTGTTTTGCAGAGAAGGCACACAGGTGTATGCCGCCATGCAGCTTCAAGAGCTCGGAAAAACACCAGGACCGTGGATCGTTAGCAGCTTCGGCCCTCGGCGAAAGAAATAAGCTGCTCTACATCACGGATACGAGCTCCGGGCGGCATTTCCTTGTAGACACCGGAGCCCAAGTGAGTTTCATCACCCCGACCTATGCTGACCGGTTGGCTGGCCCCCGTGGTGACGGGGCAACGGCAGCGAACGGCTCGAGCATCAACACCTATGGAGAAAGGACATTGTTTTTGTCCTTGCACGGCCGCACTTATGAAGTGGATTTTTATCATAGCGGCGGTGAGTTTTCAAACATGTTAGGTGCCGATTTTCTGTGCTCACATGGCTTGTTAGTTGATCTTGCTCAACAGGCGCGTGGTTAATACACTATCTTTTTAATTCTATTCCTTGTGCAGCTCGAGTGTCCCCACCACCGGTGCAGACCAACGTCGCACAGCAGGCGGTAAGTTAACACACTCCTCACGCCAATTTCCAGCGCTCACGGTTCCCACTTTTTCAGCAACAGTTGCAAAACACAGGGTGGAGCATTTTATCACTACAGCGGGCCCCCCTGTCTTCGCGAAAGCTCGGCGCTTGGATGCTGCTAAGCTCTCCATAGCGTGCGAGGAGTTCGCCAGCCTGGAAAGACTGGGCATTATTTGCCGTTCGAAGAGCTCATGGGCTTCGCCGCTGCATATGGTCCCTAAAGCTGACGGCTCCTGGAGACTTTGTGGCGATTACCGCAGACTAAACAACGCCACAGCGCATGACCGCTACCCAATCCCACACATTCAGGATTTTTCGGTGCATCTGGCGGGGGCGCGCATTTTTTCTAAAATAGACCTGGTTCGCGGCTACCATCAGGTTCCAGTCCGGCCTGAGGACATTCCTAAAACAGTGGTAATAACCCCTTTTGGAGTTTTTGAGTTTTTGCGCATGCCGTTTGGTCTTAAAGGCGCTGCACAAACATTCCAACGTATGATGGATGCCGTGTTACGCGATCTCCCTTTTGTGTTCGTCTACCTCGACGACATTTTAGTCGCCAGTACTTCAGAAGAGGAACACGAAAAACACCTCACTGCGGTTTTTCGGAGGTTGGGAGAGCACGGGTTAATAATTAATCCAGCCAAGTGCCAGTTTGGCGTGGCGCAGATTGATTTTTTGGGGCACCGCGTTTCCCCAGAAGGGGTAGTCCCGCTACCGGATAAGGTGCGCGCAGTGGCAGATTTTCCCCAACCACAAACAGTCAAATCATTGCAGGAGTTTTTAGGAATGGTAAATTTTTATAACCGTTTCCTACCCCACGCAGCGCACCTCATGCAACCATTATACGCCGCGCTCAAAAAACAAAAACCCTCCAATACTATCGAGTGGTCCCCGGAGCGGGAGCGCGCATTCGCGGAGGTAAAAAAAGCCCTGGCTGACGTCACGCTTCTAGCTCATCCAGATCCATCGGCCCACATAGCGCTCACCACTGACGCATCAGATTTGGCCATAGGGGCGGTCGTGGAACAGCACGTTGCCGGGGTTTGGCAGCCGCTGGCATTTTTCAGCAGATCCTTGAACAAAGCCGAGTGGAAATACAGCACGTTTGACAGGGAGCTGTTAGCGCTCCATTTGGCCATTCGCCATTTCCAGTTTTGGCTGGAAGGTCGGCGTTTCACCGCTTTTGTCGACCATAAGCCGCTCACTTTTGCAATGTCCAAAATTTCAGAACCATGGTCGGGCCGGCAGCAGAGGCAGCTGGCCGCAATTTCAGAGTTTACCACTGATATTCAGCACGCAGCGGGTAAACTCAACATAGTGGCAGACTGCCTCTCTCGCGCGGTCACAGCACCAGTGCGCGCGGAGGCAGATTATACTACCGCAGCCACAGGGCAAAATAACAGCGCGGAAGCGCACGCAGCCTCAGTTCACGTGGGGATAGATTACGCAGCCATGGCAGCGGAACAGGGTAGAGATGCGGACGTGCGCGCGCTCCAGTCTGGACCAACAAGGTTAACGCTGGAGAGCAGGTGTTTGCAAACCGGTATGCCCCCCCTAATCTGCGATGTATCGACTGGGCGACCGCGCCCGGTAGTCCCGGCCGGGTGGCGCCGCCGCGTTTTTGACTCGGTTCACTCCCTGGCGCACCCAGGAGTGCGCGCTTCTGTGAAAATGGTAGTGGAGAAGTTTGTTTGGCCGAGCCTGCGCAAGCACGTGAAAGAGTGGGCAAGAACCTGCATGGCTTGCCAGCGGGCCAAAATTCACAAGCACACAAAAGCTCCCTTAGAACCGTTCCACATTCCGGCCAAGAGATTCGATCACGTGCATGTCGACCTCGTGGGCCCCCTACCGTCGTCGCAGGGGTTCACACATCTTTTGACAATGGTGGACTGAACCACACGTTGGCCGGAAGTGGCCTCACTGACATCGACCACGGCTGCAGAGGTGGCTCGCGTTTTTTTGACGGCCTGGGTAATGCGTTTCGGGGTTCCGTCGGATATTACATCCGACAGAGGGCCTCAATTTGTCTCTAAGCTTTGGTCAGCGATGGCTAGCAGCTTAGGAGCGAAAATTCATCGCACTACCGCTTATCACCCCCAGGCTAATGGTTTATGCGAGCGTTTTCATAGGTCTTTGAAGGCAGCCCTCAGAGCGTCACTTACGGATGCAGATTGGGTAAACAAACTACCATGGGTTTTATTGGGGTTGCGTTCTGCTCCCAAAGAGGATTTAAATGCCTCCCCAGTGGAGTTAGTTTTTGCACAACCTCTCAGGCTGCCCGGTGAGTTCCTACCAGAGCATCCGGAGCCGGGGCGCCCCCCGGCTCTGGGGCCACTGATTGGCACGGGAGCGGACATGCTCCCGGGCCCCGTTCATCACACTTTTCCGAGTGTTTTTGTTCCCAAAGCTTTAAAAAATGCCGAGTTCGTTTTTGTCAGGCACGAGGCTCTAAGACCGACCCTCCGACTGCCATATGATGGTCCATATAGGGTGCTGGAAACTGGTGATAAGCATTTTGTGCTAGATTTGGGAGACAGAAAAGAGACAGTTAGTATTGACAGACTAAAGCCTGCTTTTGTGATGAACGACGAGTCTGTACGGGTGGCGAGGGCACCTCGACGTGGCAGACCCCCCCAGGGAACATGTCTCGGAGCCCCTGCAGGGATCAAATAACCACTCTCTTCCTCAGTCAGCAGATTCTTTGCAGGATGGCGCCGCAGGGACAGCGAGACCTGCTTACAGCAGATTCGGAAGACGTTTGAAGCCCAGACGGCGCACTGACTGATTTTTGATGTGATCATGTTGTATAGACTATGCTATTGATGTTATCACTGATTTTTGATATGATCATGTTGTATAGGCTATGCTATTGAGGTTATCATGTTTTGTGAACTCTGATATATTGTCCATTCTTCGACGTTTGGGGGGGGGGGTTATGTAGCTCATGTATTTTTACCTACATATGTATAAGCACATTGGGATGCTTGAGATTGCATGTGTGGATTGACCTCACGTCTTGGATGGGACAATATGTCTGGACCACCTGGGGATAACAGCAAGAAGATGGAGGTACGGCGATAAGGAGCTGAAAGGACTTCCTGACCTCCTGGGGGCCAGGCGGAGGACTGAAGGGCTCGGGGGGAGAGTTATTGTCAATAGGGGGTTTTGACGGTGATATGTGATTCTTCCTTTGATCTTGTATGTATAAATAAGAAGGTTTTGACTCAGCTCATCCTCTTCTGTTCTTGAGAGATGGCTGGGGATGTGAAGGTATCATTAAAACCTGAATTAAGAAATAATTCAGCCTCGTGATTTCACGCTCCCCACAGAATGATGAAATAATTTTTAGTCTAGGCCAAGCCCTTCTTGAGATATTTGCAAACTCATAAAAGTGGTTATTATAGCAACCACCTATGTATGCAATGTCTTGATTTTTTGTCTCCGAGTAGTGAGGAGAGTTTCTGATCGGACTGTAAAATTTCAAATTTCCACATATTACCATTTTTGCTCCCCATGCACTTTTAGCGGGAAAAAAAAATAATAAGAAGAATGAGAATAAAGCTGCTTGAAACCCTAATAAAACTTCACTCTCAAAATCACAACTACCTACTCTGGAAACACACATAATTTCATCCAAATCATTATTCACAGTGTGTGCCACAAATCACTTTTATAAAATCTCTAGCAGTTTTCTTTCTTAGCATTGGAGTAATTTGAGGTGAGGAAGTACAAACCCCAATTCCAATGAAGTTGAGACGTTATGTAAAATGTAAATAAAAACAGAATGCAAATCCTTTTCAACCTATATTCAATTGAATACACTACAAAGATTTTGAATTTGATGCCTGCAGCATGTCCCCCAAAATAAAGCTGGGACAGTAGTATGTTTAAACCCCTGTCACACCTTGATGATTTAGGCAGCGTATGGTGATGTTTTATAAAATTAACGAATACGCTGGCATCCGTCTAAGTGAAGGCGTCTAAGTTAAGGTGTCTAAGTTAAGGGGAAGTGTTGTATAAGTTTAGAGTATACTGGAAGCACGCTGGTATACGTTGTAGTATGGTGAGGTTGTCTAAAAATTGACGTATCCAGCGTATGGCTCAAACGTCAGCATACGTGGGCCATAGTTATATGTAAGTTATGTGATTGTTCACACTCGTTACTTGTAAGTAAATCATAAATTGAAATACATTGAGATAATGTCTAGCTTACCCAAAACCTATTTCTAACCTATGAGCAACGACTTTGAACCTAGTGTAACTTACTGAATGGGTTTCTAACTTACAGCTACTGTATAATGGTGTATTGCAGCGTTGGTTCACAGGAGGAACCCATCAAAACTCTATAGTGAGCAGATGTCCATGTCAAACTGGTCTTGTTCTTCTATTCAGACAAAGTAAAGAGATGTTTCATACCTTGACATGTTTTGACTGTCATCTGACGTTTGTGCCATGTCACATCAGCTGTTTTATCCTTCCTGGAGGTGTGACCAACTTGACAGATTTGACAGATCTGCCAGGTCGGTCACCCCCCCCCCCCCACCACCATGAGGTAGTCTTTGGAGGAGAGAATCCTCTAAGTTGAACCGAGATGATGGAGCCTTCATGCTCTCGCACACCTAGGATTCATGGATCGGGAGGCGACAGCAGTTTGGCATGACCGCGCTATGCATAAGTTAGGATAAGCTATGCATAAGTTAGACTATGGTTGGGCATAAGTTGTGAATGCTGGCAACACGCTAAGCATTCATTGGTATAAATTATCTATAAGTTGCTGAAATGTTCTATATAAGTTACTAATACACTATGTATACATCCAACTCATTGTGGACATGCGATGCATACACCCAAAATTGAAAATTTTGGCTGTACGCCAGCGTTTTAGAGAAATTTTGATACATCGGCAAACGCTGCCTAAACCATCAAGGTGTTACAGGGCCTTTACCACTGTGTTACATCATCTTTCCTTTTAACAACACTCAATAGGCACTGAGGAAATGAAGACACTAATTGTTGAAGCTTTGAAGGTGGAATTCTTTCCCATTCTTGCTTGATGCACAACTTCAGTTGCTCAAGAGGTCCGGAGTCTCCATTGCTACTTTGTGCTTCACAATGCCTACACATTTTCTGTGGGAGACGCCCTGGACTGCTGGCAGACCAAGTCTATACCTGCACTCTTTACTATGAAGCCACACTGTTGTAATATGTGCAGAATGTGTCTTGGGCATTGCTTTCTGAATAAGCAGGGATGTCCCTGAAAAAAAAACAAACAACAAAAAAACATTACTAGAGTGCCAGCATATGTAACTCCAAAACCCGTATCGTACTGTACCGTTTAGCATTAATAGTGCCTTCAGAGATGTGCAAGTAAACCATGCCATGGGCACTAACACCCCCACATCATCACAGATGCTGGCTTTTAAAGTTTGCACTGATAATTTTCTACAATTTAGAAATAAACAATGCAGACTCTACATAGTCCATGTCCTCTTTATCCTTGAGGACACAACATCCATGATTTCCAGAAACATTTTGAAATGTGGACTTGTCAGACCACAGCACACTTTTAAATGGTGATGTGTTCAATACTTATTTTCTCCACTGTAAGTACTGAACACATCAACATTTTTCTCAAACATATTTCTGATGGAGCCAATGATCTTAGATTTTCATCAGATATCAGTAACTGTCACCATGGGTTGAGATGCCATCTCGGCACTCACCCCATGTTTTCCCTCATCCCTTGCTTCCCATTGAGCAGCGTCTCAGCTGTGCCCCCAGGCAGGCAGCATTATGGACGGCTGGGGCCAATTAGTCTTCATCAGCTGGGGTGCTGCCAATGAGGATAAATAGGAGCAGCCTCGATGACTCGGGCTGCGACATAAGCACTGCTAGGCTGAAGCCCCCTTCGTCTGGTGTCAGCTCAACTCCCCTTGCAGCATTCCCGTGTTGTATCCCGCTGTGAGAATGTACGTCTGTATGAGTGTCTGAGCTCTCCTCATCCCTTCCCCCTTTACCCTGAATAAATATCTCGACTCACTGGCTTGCCCCTGGCTCTGATTGCCCGGCTCCCTAGAGCCGGATATGACAGTATGTCGCAGCCATAAGAGTGCCGGCGGCCGTGAGTCGCTGTGGAAATGTACCTTTCTGTCCGGGGTGTCAGCGCTGCTAGCATGACCGTTTCCCAGGAGTCACTTCCGGCGCCAGGGCGACGGGCTGAGGTCCATCTCGGAGGCAGTCGACGGGACGTTCTTCACCCTGCACGACGCCTCCAACGCGAGACGCTGGCATCCGGGCCGTGCTGAGGAACTCCTGGACTGTCACCCTCACTCTCTGTACCATCTGGAGGACAGTGCCAGATAGACGCTGCAGGTACACACGAGAGAAGCTCCACGGGGGTGGATGAAAATCCCGGGCAGGGGAGTCGAAGTGGGCGACGTCATCCTTCCCCGCTTCGGAGTCCCGTTCCTGCCGCTATTCCAGTCCGGGAGTTCGCGCCAACCAGAGGACTTCCCCCGACCTGCGCCACGTCACTCGGGATTCCCTTCAAGGAGCCGCAGCTGACAACAGTTATGTCCGGGGTCGAGTGGCCTGTCGCGAGCTCTACTGTGTTTCCTGTCACCACCTTCAGGCATGTGGCGGCGGGCAGTGAGATTGATGGTGAGGACTTCAGGGCTACGAAGCTTTTCCCTGCTCGACGCCTTCCTCGTCTCGATCTCCGATCTGGAGCGGCGATCCTGGGTTTCCCCCCTCGCTTCGTCCCCTGGGAGTAGTCATCACATCGCCGAGTCACCTCTGCACGAACCTCGTCCGGATCCAGTTCTGGGTCATCGTCAGACCGGTTCTCCCACGCAGCTGTCATCCCTTCGCCTCGTCATTGGTGGAGATTCTACAGCCTCGTCCCCTGAGCCTCGTTCCCCCCGCTGTCATTCCTGACATTCGGGCTGGCTCACCCCGGCTGTTTCCCCCTCCCTCCTCGACGCGCTTCCCTGAACCGCTGTGTGTGCCTGGAATCCCGGCCTGGTGAGCTCTCTGCTGGAGGGACAACGGCGAGCGACCCTCAGGACGAATTCCCGGGGGGGTCTCCTGATATCGCCGGGCGGGGAGAGGAAGAAGCAGATTCCACTACAGCAGGCGATACTCAACTCCTGGGGGCAGGGCCAAGTCTATTGGTTATTTCACACCTGCTTAATGATGTTTGCTCTGTCACATTCCCGGGAGGAGAAGTTTCAGGGTTTCGCTGCTCCCCTGAACTCCCCCCACCTGCTGTAACCTGTATGCCTAATCCCGCATCCTCCTCGTGTCTCCTCTCTCCGCCGAGCGTGTCCCCCGGTCTCCGGGTCAACGTGGTGGATATGGAGAGGGCCTGTGGTTCCGCAGCTACATTGCGGACGGAGGAGGGGGACTGACTGCTGCGGGAGTCTTCCTACGCCGACGAGCTGAGCGTCCCCGGGTACTCCACGGAGGAGCGGTTCGGTGTGGGGGGTCCGCGCGGGGACGAGATGCATCTGGGCTTCACGCCGAAGTGGATCGTCGGGCAGGGGCGGTACCTGAGCTGGAGGGATCTCAAGCTGCGCTGACCATCGTGCAGGCTGCGGGGCCCGACGCGGCTAGATGGGAGCCTGACAACGACCTCCTGACGACGGATCCTGGATCTACGCGCGTCCTGGACGGCGTCAGAACCCGAGATCAGGCGAGTGCTCTCCTTTCTTTTCTCTCTTTTTATCCCCGAGCACTTCAGCCTATCTCCAGGGGAGACGAGCCGGGTGCAGCCGTCCGCTGCGTCTGAGCTCGTCTCGCCGGGTTCTGGCGCTGCCGGTGATCCTGATCCCGGTTCTGTTTTCTCTTCTGAGCCTTCTTCCAGGGTCACCGGCAAGGAGTTTGCTGTCCTCGGTGGTGCTGGAGGGTCCGGGTTCAACGTTGGAGGTCGGTTCTGGTGCAGTATCCAACGTGGTTCGCCTGAGGCCCGATCGGGGTCCGACGTGGGTGCTGCCCCAGTATTGTCCAGGTCCGGTGAGGAGGTGGCCGTTTTTTCCTGCGGCCTGACAGCCCGCCGCCCTCGTCATCGGCTCTCCCCTGAGCCTCTTCCCACCGGGATCCGCTCTGATCCTTCGCCCGTCCTCAACGGTCCTGGTGGCTGAGTGATGCGGGTCGACGACCCGACCCACAGAACTTTCGGTTCGGTGATCTGGTTCCCCCCACTGGTCTGTTTCCCTCTGGGCAGCCTGGTTCGGCTGCCGGTGGACTGGATTCCTGGGATCTGGGTCCAGAGTTCGCCGTCCGAACACTTCGCTTCCCCTGATTCGCCAGCTGGACAATGGGCGGGGAGATCTCCGGAGCCATCTCGGCCATTTTTGGACTCTGCCTGCCATGCACCTCGGGTGTCACTTTCTTTATCGTTATTAAGGTCACTTGGGTGTAGTATTTTTGTCCTGTTGGTGGATTCGTATTTATAGTGCTGTGTGTTTTCCATCGCTCATTGCTCAACCATTTACTTTTTGTACTAAGTTTTTAGTCCCCGTTTTTGCATTGTAGAGTTATGGTTTGTTTTCCGTAACACCATGCTCTGCAGTTATCAATTTATTCCAGTCACTTTCATTTCTTTAGGTGACTGGGTATTTATATATTCGTGTGTGGGGGTTTTTCTTTGCCTGCACTCAGTATTTCTCTTATGTCCTGTTTGTTCATTAGAGTCATGTGCCTTGTGTTTCGTAACACCATGCTCTGTAATTGTCTATTTGTTCCAGTCACCCTCACTTTTCTTGGTGACTGTGTGTATGTACTTAAATTAGCGCTGTGTATAGGTTCCCTTTTATTTAACCGTACTCAGCATTTTTGCCCTGTACCTTTTTGGTGGTTCTTTTTTCCTTGCTCTGGGTCACGCATGGTTGGTACTCTCTGGGTAGTATGTAACCGGCGTGCTGACCCAGTTCTTCTCCCCATCTGTACCTGGGTTAATAATTCTGTTTTGTCAGTATTGTATTTGGGTTTTTCTTTCCCGCTACCCTACATTGCCCCATTGGTGTTGTCCTTCCCTTGGCTTCTTCCCCTCCGGTCCGCCTCCCACCCTAGGTGGGGGGGGGGGGGGGGCTGGGATGTTCCTGGTCGTTCAGGAGCCCGACCTTGAGGGAGGGGCTCTGTCACCATGGGTTGAGATGCCATCTCGGCACTCAGCCCATGTTTTCCCTCATCCCTGCTTCCCATTGAGCAGCGTCTCAGCTGGCCCCCAGCTGGCAGCATTATGGACGGCTGGGGCCAATTAGTCTTCATCAGCTGGGGTGCTGCCAATGAGGATAAATAGGAGCAGCCTCGATGACTCGGGGCTGCGACATAAGCACTGCTAGGCTGAAGCCCCTTCGTCTGGTGTCAGCCTCAACTCCCCTTGCAGCATTCCGGTGTTTGTATCCCGCTGTGAGTATGCACGTCTTGTTACCCCCATGTCCGGTACAAGCTACCTACCCCTGCGCTGTGCAGCCTGAGAATGTACGTCTGTATGAGTGTCTGTGCTCTCCTCATCCCTTCCCCTTTACCCTGAATAAAATATCACGACTCACTGGCTTGCCCCTGGCTCTGATTGCCCGGCTCCCTAGAGCCGGATATGACAGTAACAACCCAAATAATCCATCCATACAAAGAAATCAAGGCAGCTGTGTTCACAAAACAAGTTATATTTAATGAAGTGGAATGACACAGGGAAGTATTGAACACATGAAGAAAAAGAAGTGCAAAAAGGCATAGAAGCCAAGAAACCAGCTGAAATCCATCAGAATTTAGGAAGCCATCCTATCTGCCATCAGTGCAAATTAATTTCAGCTGGTTAAGTCCTGACTGACAGCCTTTAAAAAGGTCTGTGAATATAGGATTGTCACACCACAAAGAACTCATGATGTGTAGAAGCAAAGAGCTCTCTCTCAACCTTCACAACCTGATTGTTGCAAAATATACTGCTCAAAAAAATAAAGGGAACACTTTGAAAACACATCAGATTTTAACGGGAAAAAATAAGCTGGATATCGAAATTGTGGCAGGCTAGTCCAGTTTACTCAGATTAAAGGAACACTTTTTAATCTGCGTAAGCTGGACTAGCCTGCCACAATTTCGATATCCAGCTTATTTTTTCCCATTAAAATCTGATGTGTTTTCAAAGTGTTCCCTTTATTTTTTTGAGCAGTATATAATGATGGCATTGGTTACAGGTCCATTTCTAAACTGCTGAATGTCCAATTGAGCACTGCTGGGGCCATCATTCGGAAGTGTAAGGAATATCATTTTACCATAAACCAGCCACAACCAGGAGCTCCTCACAAGATTTCTGACAGAGGAGTCAAAAGAATTATCAGAAGAGTTATCCAAGAGCCAAAGACCACCTGTGGAGAGCTCCAGAAAGGCCTGGAGTTAGCAGGTACTGCTGTTTCAAATAAACAGTAAGTAATGAATGAATGAATAATGCACTCAGCCGACATGGGCTCTATGGGTGCTCACCTTGCAAGACTCCATTGCTGAAGAAAAAGCATGTTGAACTCATTTAAAGTAGAACTGAACTGAACGGCATTGAACGGCACTGGGTGATAGTACATACAATTATAAAGATAATTTATCATTGGCACCCCCTCCACAAATCCCGGAATCTTGGAGAAAATCGCGATTTTGAATTTCCCGCCCTGAAAAATCAGACAAATCCGCCGATTAACCGGAAGTGCAGCCGGAGTTCCGCGTGACGTCACGAGTGTGACACAGTCCTCCATGTTTACCATTGCGAGCACGTCGACACTGGTTGTTTTTGGTGCATTTTGTCGTGATAGTCGACTACAAAACACTTCCAACACCTGGGAAGATCTGTTAAGTGGCCAAGGAAAGCTGTCATGGCGACGAAAGAAAAGAAAGGGGGAGGAAAAGCGACCGGGAAGCGATGCGTTTCTAGATATAGATATTACAGTGATCCCTCACTTATCACATTTAATGGGGACCAGAACCGACCGCGAAAAGTGAAAAACCGCGAAGTAGCGTCACCCCCCCCCCCCAAGGGCATCACAAGCACTATTTTGCACAAAAAGGCACAAGTGAACAGCGAAAAGTGCCACTAAGCAACACGAGCGATAAAGAACATTGAATGCGGTCTTCCTTCGCTGGGTATGGGCGCTCTGCAGGGAGAGAAGATGGGTACAACGTCTCGGCCATTCAGCTTGCGAGATTCCCGAGCGGTGAAGAGGTGGAGGGCGGGAAGAGGAGTGGAGCGGTTGGTCAGAGAGGTGGGATTTTGAGTTGTGCAGGCTCTCCGTGTTGATACCTGATGTTCTAATGTTGTCTCCCGGCCCTTCTGCTAGCGGCCCCCTACCGGGCAACTTTCGTGCCATTTTTTCTCAATTTTGAATTTTTGATGAATATTTTTGAAAAATCCGCGATGCACTGAGGGCGCGAAAGGTGAAACGTGAAGTAGCGAGGGATCACTGTATTTATAAATAGCACAGTCAAATGCAGAGGCCAGTTCATGTTCATGTGTATTGCCACTATAGTCTGTAGAAGTATTGTATACATAGCCCAATTTTTTGAATGAACGAATGAATTTATTTATTTCGGATAGTACAGTACAGGTTGAAAGAAACTGAATGATATAACAACAAGGTCAATATTGAACAATGACTCATCTGATTATACAATTCAACGTAGTTATCGAAATGGGTGATGGCTGAAGCCGCAGCTTATATTGCCCACCCATATTCCATCCAAGAATTCAAAAGAGGAAAACAGGCAAGAGCGATTACAATTCAAAACAAAACTAAGACAAAATGTGACAGAGAAAAAAGAAAACTAAGCTACAACACAACACAGGCTGGATATGTTACAACTCGCCGCTCATAAGCGGCGCCAGCTGCGCGCACACTTGCGCCTCGTCACGCAGCGTGGGATATTAAGCCACTCTGCCCTGGGCTTTGGCATGAAGCCGTCTGATTCCTTCAGCCCTCTTGCTGCAGAGGAACCCTCCTATCTCCCCAGCAAGATCTACAGCGTAAGCACTACCTACCTTTGCCCTTTCAGTCTCTCCCCTGTGCACAGGTGTATTCCCGGCGGCAGGACCTCGCCTCTGCATCGCCGTCTGCCAGCATGCTGTCACAGGTGCCTCAGGTCGCTGTCTCCCGGGCTCGCCCCCTTGTGCACGCCTGCCACCTGCCTCACTCCTGCATCCTCCCCTGTCCTTGTCACGATCCTGAATGCCTCTTCACTCTGAAAACTCTGGTTTTCTTGACTGCTGGAACTGGTGGAACTGCTATCATCTGCCATTGTTGTTTTGTTTAGGGATCCACACTCGTGACGTCACGCAGCGTCGTCCTGCACTACTTCCGGTTTGTTTGGCACTTGCCAGCCAGAGGCAAAGTTTATCGGCTTATAGCTTGGCCATCGCACGGCCTAAAAATTTCTTTTATGTGTTGAAAATACAATAGGTAATAAGGAATTAATCTGCTATTCTACTTTTTGCGCCAAAAGGTGGGTTCAGTTCTACTTTAAAGTTTGCTGCACAACATTTGAGCAAGCCAGTAAAATACTGGAAAGAATATAGTCTGGTCAGATGAGACAAAGCACACAGCATGCTTGGAGGAGAAATGGCCACTGCACAGCCCCATCATGGTGTGGAGGTGTTTTTCAGCACATGGTACAGGCAGACTTCATGTAATTGAAGGAAGGATGAATGAGTAAATGTACAGAGGACATCCTTGATAGAAACCCGTCTGCCATCTGCCAAGATGCTGAAGACAAAACGAGAGCGGACATTTAGGCAAGACCATGATCCCAAACACACAGCCAAGGAAACTCTCAGCTGGCTCCTGAGAAGGAAAATAAAGCTGCTAGAATGGCCCAGTCAGTCACCTGACCTGAATCCCATTGAAAATCTATGGAACAAAACTGAAGATCAGAGTCCATACAAGACACCCACCAGAAACCTTTAAGGTCTGAAGACAGTTTGTGCTGGAAGAATGGGCTAAAATCACTCCTGAGCAATGCTTGCGCATAGTTTCTCCCATACAGGAGGCATCTGGAAGCTGTTATTACAACCAAAGTCCTTTTCTACTAAATATTAAATGAATTTCGCCAAGCGTATTCAATATTTATTCCCTGCGTGATTCCACTTTTTTAAATATAACTTGTTTTGTGAACACTGTTGCCTTGATTTCTTTGTATATACAGTGCATCCGAAAAGTATTCACAGTGCTTCACTTCTTTTCACATTTTGTTGTTTCAGCCTTATTCCAAAAGGGATTAAATTCATTTTTTCCCCTCAAAAATTTCTACACACAATACCCCATAATGACAATGTGAAAAAGCTTTTTTGAGATTTTTGCAAATTTATTAAAAATAAAAAACTAAGAAATCACATGTACATAAGTATTCACAGCCTTTGCTCAATACTTTGTTGATGCAACTTTGGCAGCAAGCTTGGCACACCTATCTTTGGGCAGTTTTGCTCATTCCTCTTTGCAGCACCTCTCAAGCTCCATCAGAATGGATGGGAAGCGTCGATGCACAGCCATTTTTAGATCTCTCCAGAGATCTCCAGAGATGTTCAATCGGATTCAAGTCTGGGCTCTGGCTGGGCCACTTAATGACATTCACAGAGTTGTTCTGAAGCCACTCCTTTGATATCTTGGCTGTGTGCTTAGGGTTGTTGTCCTGCTGAAAGATGAACCGTCGCCACAGTCTGAGGTCAAGAGCTCTCCGGAGCAAGTTTTCATCCAGGATGTCTCTGTACATTTCTACATTCATCTTTCCCTCTATATTGACTAGTCTCCCAGTTCCTGCCCCTGGAAAAACATCCCCACAACATGATGCTGCCACCACCATGCTTCACTGTAGGGATGGTATTGGCCTGGTGATGAGTGGTGCCTAGTTTCCTCCAAACATGATGCCTGGCATTCATCCCAAAGAGTTTAATCTTTGTCTCATCAGACTAGAGAATTTTGTTTCTCATGGTCTGAGAGTTCTTCAGGTGCCTCTTGACAAACTCCAGACATGCTGCCATGTGCCTTTTACCTAGGAGTGGCTTCCATCTGGCTACTCTACCTTACAGGTCTGATTGGTGGATTGCTACAGAGATAGCTGTCCTTCTGTAAGGTTTTCCTCTCTCCACAAAGGAACACTGGAGCTTCTGACAGAGTGACCATTGGGTTCTTGGTTACCTCCCTGACTAAGGCTCTTCTTCCCCGATCACTCAGTTTAGACAGCCGGCCAGCTCTAGGAAAGAGTCCTGGTGGTTCCAAACTTCTTCCATTTACAGATGATGGAGGACCACTGTGCTCACTGGGACCTTCAAAGCAGCAAAAAATTTTCTGTACCCTTCCCCAGATTTGCTGCCTCAAGACAATCCTGTCTCGGAGGACTACAGACAATTCCCTTTGACTTCATGCTTGGTTTGTGCTCTGACATACACTGTCAACTGTGGGACCTTATATAGAAGGTGTGTGGCCTTTCAAATCATGTCCAATCAACTGAATTTAAAACAGGTGGACTCCAATTAAGCTGCAGAAACATCTCAAGATGATCAGTGAAACAGGATGCACTTGAGCTCAATTTTGAGCTTCATGGCAAAGGATGTGAATACTTATGGTGAGTTGTGAGTTCTTAGTTTTATTATTTTTAATTAATTTGCAAAAATCTCAAAAAAAATTTTCACATTGTCATTATGGGGGTATTGTGTGTGGAATTTTGAGGGAAAAAATGATTTAGTTCCTTTTAGCATAAGCTCTAACATTACAAAATGTGGGGAAAAAGTGAAGTGCTGTGAATACTTTCCGGATGCACCATATGGATTACTTGGGTTGTTACTGATATCTGGTGAAAATCTCAGGTCAGTGGCTCTATCAGAAATATGTTTCATGAGAAAAATGTTGACATGTTCAATACTAATTTTCCTCGCTGTCGTGTGAGCTAAAATTTCCAGGATAGACTACATATGTTTTTTTTATAAACAATAATTTCAAAAATAGTGGGGTTTTTTTATGGCTGTATACTCCATGTCTCTGCGTTTTAGACATTTTACTGACAAGCACATCTTAAAGCTACTATTATAAATGTTTTATGTATTAAATCCTTTAGTTGCTGAACATATACAGTCTAAACCTATGAGGGTTCAGATTTATATTAAGTGTTCATAGTTGTTGACAAAAATCCCCAGGTTTAAAACAACTGGGTAAGCGTGGGTCTTCTTCCGAGTGCCTGCTGCAGTAATCTGTAATAAAGCTCCTGCAGGCCAAGCACTCTCAGAATGACTGAGGGATAAACTTGTCTACAGTGGGGTAAAAAAGTATTTAGTCAGCCACCAATTGTGCAAATTCTCCCACTTAAAAGATGAGAGCGAGCTCCAATTTTCATCATAGGTATACCTCAACTATGAGAGACAAAATGACGAAAAAAAATCCAGAAATCACATTGTCTGATTTTTAAAGAATTTATTTGCAAATTATGGTGGAAAATAAGTATTTGGTCAATAACAAAAGTTCATCTCAATACTTTGTTATATACCCTTTGTTGGCAATGACAGAGGTCAAACATTTTCTGTAAGTCTTCACAAGGTTTTCACACACTGTTGCTGGTATTTTGGCCCATTCCTCCATGCAGATCTCCTCTAGAGCAGTGATGTTTTGGGGCTGTCGCTGGCCAACACGAACTTTCAACCCCCTCCAAAGATTTTCTATGGGGTTGAGATCTGGAGACTGGCTAGGCCACTCCAGGACCTTGAAATGCTTCTTACGAAGCCACTCCTTCGTTGCCCGGGCAGTGTGTTTGGGATCATTGTCATGCTGAAAGACCCAGCCACGTTTCATCTTCAATGCCCTTGCTGATGGAAGGAGATTTTCACTCAAAATCTCACGATACATGGCCCCATTCATTCTTTCTTTTACACTGATCAGTCATCCTGGTCCCTTTGCAGAAAAACAGCCCCAAAGTATGATGTTTCCGCCCCCCACGCTTCACAGTAGGTATGGTGTTCTTTCTCCTCCAAACACGACAAGTTGAATTTTTTACCAAAAAGTTCTATTTTGGTTTCATCTGACCATATGACATTCTCCCCAATCCTCTTTGGGATCATCCAAATGCTCTCTGGCAAACTTCAGACAGGCCTGGACATGTACTGGCTTAAGCAGGGGGACACGTCTGGCACTGCAGGATTTGAGTCCCTGGCGGCGTAGTATGTTACTGATGGTAGCCTTTGTTACTTTGGTCCCAGCTCTCTGCAGGTCATTCACTAGGTCCCCCCGTGTGGTTCTGGGATTTTTGCTCACCATTCTCGTGATCATTTTGGCCCCACGGGGTGAGATCTTGCGTGGAGCTCCAGATCGAGGGAGATTATCAGTGGTCTTGTATGTCTTCCATTTTCTAATAATTGCTCCCACAGTTGATTCTTCACACCAAGCTGCTTACCTATTGCAGATTCAGTCTTCCCAGCCTGGTGGCAGGTCTACAATTTTGTGTCTGGTGTCCTTTGACAGCTCTTTGGTCTTGGCCATAGTGGAGTTTGGAGTCTGACTGTTTGAGGTTGTGGACAGGTGTCTTTTATAGTGATAACAAGTTCAAACAGGTGCCATTAATACAGGTAACAAGTGGAGGACAGAGGAGCCTCTTAAAGAAGAAGTTACAGGTCTGCGAGAGCCAGAAATCTTGCTTGTTTGTAGGTGACCAAATACTTATTTTCCACCATAATTTGAAAATAAATTCTTTAAAAATCAGACAATGTCATTTTCTGGATTTTTTTTTTCTCATTTTGTCTCTCATAGCTGAGGTATACCTATGATGAAAATTGGAGACCTCTCTCATCTTTTAAGTGGGAGAACTTGCACTATTGGTGGCTGACTAAATACTTTTTTGCCCCACTGTATATAGTAAACAACACCTCTACCTTTCTTTTGAGATATCATTAAATATCTTGTATATAGGATATACAGCTAATATTAGCTTTGACAGTAGGAAATATGTTTAAGCCCAAAACACACTTCTCTATAATATAGAGTCACTAAATCAAAAAAGTGTTTCGTGGTTACATACTTATGATGTAAAAAAAAATAAGCGAACATGTAATTTGAATGTTTATTAAATAACCTAAAATAACATTCTTTATTTACACTTGATAAACATGTCAGAGTGTGGGTTGGAGCCATGTCCCCGCCTTATGTTATAGTTTATATTTCTTTTCTCCAGGACATGGTCTCCAACCCCATCCTCGCTTTTTATTTTTACTTCATTTAACCTTTATTTATACAGGGTAGTTCCACTGAGAGGCAACCTCTCTTTATCAAGACACCCTGTTTACTTTCATACAGTTACACACTCACACCAGTACAACCACAGACTGACCTGTGGCCACTGAGCAGCTCCACTGGAGCAGTTGGGATTAAGGGCCTTGCTCAAGGGCACCACAGTGGGGTTAAGCAGCAGATAAAAGAAAAACAAAGCAGACTCTCAATTAAAGACTGTTAAAAACGACAGGGAAATAAACGTGTGTTTATTTCCACCGTAGTCTAGCTTGTTTCTGCATTGTTCTTTTCTTGATTATCCATAGCTGTTTGGTGTTTCGGTTAATTTGTGTCTGACGTATTTAAGAGATGCAGCCCCTCACATGAGTGCTGCGTCATTAGTAATTTTGGCGTGATTACATGCTTCTACCTGCCTTATCCGAGAGATCCTGCTTGTGATTTTTGTTAAGCTTGCCAAGCTGTTGTTTATTTCCAGCCCTTGAGCTGTTTAATTAGATTAATCATCTATTCCCATGTGCCATCAAAAGTTGTTGAAAACTTTTACAAATGTCCGGTGGTTTGGCGGAAGGGGTGTGGCCAAGTTTGCAGTATCGCCATGACCCTTCCAATTGCTTTAACTATGGCATACATTGACTGATTTCAACCAAATTTTGTGTGGTGAATAGGTAGCCAATACCGATAATTTCTATAATAAAGAATGACACATACGGTGGGGCAAAAAAGTATTTAGTCAGCCACCAATTGTGCAAGTTCTCCCAGTTAAAAGATGAGAGAGGTCTCCAATTTTCATCATAGGTATACCTCAACTATGAGAGACAAAATGAGAAAAAAAAAATCCAGAAAATCACATTGAAGGATTTTTAATGAATTAATTGGTAAATTCCTCGGTAAAATAAGTATTTGGTCAATAACAAAAGTTCATCTCAATACTTTGTTATATACCCTTTGTTGGCAATGACAGAGGTCAGATGTTTTCTGTAAGTCTTCACAAGTTTTTCACACACTGTTGCTGGTATTTTGGTCCATTCCTCCATGCAGATCTCCTCTAGAGCAGTGATGTTTTGGGGCTGTCGCTGGGCAACACGGACTTTCAACTCCCTCCAAAGATTTTCTATGGGGTTGAGATCTGGAGACTGGCTAGGCCACTCCAGGACCTTAAAATGCTTCTTATGAAGCCACTACTTCATTGCCCGGGCAGTGTGTTTGGGATCATTGTCATGCTGAAAGACCCAGCCACGTTTCATCTTCAATGCCCTTGCTGATGGAAGGTTTTCACTCAAAATCTCACGATACATGGCCCCATTCATTCTTTCCTTTACATGGATCAGTCGTCCTGGTCCCTTTGCAGAAAAACAGCCCCAAAGCATGATGTTTCCACCCCCATGCTTCACAGTAGGTATGGTGTTCTTTGGATGCAACTCAGCATTCTTTCTTCTCCAAACACGACAAGTTGAGTTTTTACCAAAAAGTTCTATTTTGGTTTCATCTGACCATATGACATTCTCCCAATCCTCTTCTGGATCATCCAAATGCTCTCTAGCAAACTTCAGACGGGCCTGGACATGTACTGGCTTAAGCAGGGGGGCATGTCTGGCACTGCAGGATTTGAGTCCCTGGCGGCGTAGTGTGTTACTGATGGTAGCCTTTGTTACTTTGGTCCCAGCTCTCTGCAGGTCATTCACTAGGTCCCCCCGTGTGGTTCTGGGATTTTTGCTCACCGTTCTCGTGATCATTTTGACCCCACGGGGTGAGATCTTGCGTGGAGCCCCAGATCGAGGGAGATTATCAGCGGTCTTGTATGTCTTCCATTTTCTAATAATTGCTCCCACAGTTGATTTCTTCACACCAAGCTGCTTACCTATTGCAGATTCAGTCTTCCCAGCCTGGTGCAGGTCTACAATTTTGTGTCTGGTGTCGTTTGACAGCTCTTTGGTCTTGGCCATAGTGGAGTTTGGAGTCTGACTGTTTGAGGTTGTGGACAGATGTCTTTTATACTGATAACGAGTTCAAACAGGTGCCATTAATACAGGTAACGAGTGGAGGACAGAGGAGGCTCTTAAAGAAGGAGTTACAGGTCTGTGAGAGCCAGAAATCTTGCTTGTTTGTAGGTGACCAAATACTTATTTTACCGAGGAATTTACCAATTAATTCATTAAAAATCCTTCAATGTGATTTTCTGGATTTTTTTTTCTCATTTTGTCTCTCATAGTTGAGGTATACCTATGATGAAAATTGGAGACCTCTCTCAACTTTTAAGTGGGAGAACTTGCACAACTGGTGGCTGACTATATACTTTTTTGCCCCACTGTAGCAACAGCGCCTCCTACCACCAATGGACAGGAAGTTCTGCAATCCTTTTTGTTGTCCACCAGTAACTGATACTTCACGCACTGCATTCACACTGATATCATATGACTGACATACACACACTCTCTTGCTCTCTCTTGCTTTGTTAATGTGTGGATCTGTATTGTCTAAGTGTGCAATTAGACGTTTTTTTTTCTATGTGATCACAATCTTGCTCACTCGAGCTATATTTTGATAACTATGTTTTTTCTCTCTGCCCAATGTGTCACCCCTCCCCCTCCCCCCTCTTTACCCCCCACTGTATGAGGCGCCTGTATGGCTGCCGCGTCATTAGGGAGTGCTTAACACGAGCGCACCTTAGTGATAAGTAAAATTCCTTGTATGTGTAAGCATACTTGGCAATAAAGTTGATTCTGATTCTGATTCTGATTCTGAAGTTGCCATAACTCACATGTAGAATGTCCGATTGTTGCTAAACTTTATATATGTATATGATACTAGTCAGACCCAGAAAAGATTTTTGTAATGAAAACAAACATAGCTATAGCGCCCCCTCGGAAAAAAAACAAAGCTTTATAACTCAGGCATAATTTGTCCAAATTCAACCAAATTTTGTGTGGTGCATATTTAGCCTACATTGAACCTTTGGAAATGAAAAATGACACAGCTCTAGTGCCTCCTAGCAGAAAAACAAAGCTTAGCTCTCTACATGTCTGTTCGCTCTCTACATGTCTGTTCTTTTCTTCTTCTCTATCCCCTCACCCCCCAGCCAGTCGCAGCAGATGACTGCCCCTCCCTGAGCCTGGTTCTGCTGGAGGTTTCTTCCTGTTAAAAGGGAGTTTTTCCTCTCCACCGTTGCCAAGTGCTTGCTCACAGGGGATCGCCTGATTGCTGGGGTCTTTCTGCAACTGTGGGGGTTCCCCCCTACAGTTGTTAGTGCTATGAGATGACTGTTGTTGTGAAATGGCGCTATATAAATAAAGTTGAATTGAATTGAATTAATAACTCTGGCATACTTTGTCCAAAGTCAACCAAATTTAGTATCTTGAATAGGCAGCCACTGGTGAACATTTCTATAATATACAATGAGACACAGCAGTAGTGCCCCCTACCGCCAATGGACAGGAAGCTGTCATAACTCACACGTACATCATCCAAACTGACCCAAACTTGGTATACATGGTACTAGTACCACCCAGAACAGAGTTATATAACTATACCAAATATAGCTTTAGTGCCCCCAGGTAAAAACAAACAAACAAACAAACAAAAAACATTTAGAGCAATGGCATAGCTTGTTTAAACTAAAAAAAAAAAATTCTGGTGAAATTTTCACCCGAAGTGGCCTTTAGGCTAGACATGAAGGTTACTCCAAAGGCTTTCTTCAATATCTCTGAAATAAAAAGTCTGACTGGTACCATAGGTCAAACCTTGACAAAATAAACATTTCATTTTCGAGAAAAATGAAACATCTGCAATTCTAATTTGAATTATATTAACTCTGATAATTCCATGAGTATATTTATGGGTATTTTACTGTAAAATTACACTGATATTGCTGAATGACTTAAAATGGCCAGTTAAAATTATGCATTTCTGTATTAATTCCATTTCTGTAATAACTATTGTCTCGTTATTACTGCTTCTCTCATGCAGTACATCAAATCCTTTTTTTAAAGCCATTAAACCTTGCACAAACAAAAGATGTCCTTTGGCATTGTGATGTACAAGGTTATGGAAAGAGTTTTTTTTGTTATGGCAAGAGTTAAAGGTAGTATCTCACTGGGCTGCAACAGCCCACGAATAGTTGGAGATTTAAAAAAAAACTTGTATTGACAAATACGTGAATTAGCTACAATTTTCACTTAGTATCAGTCTGAATGGCACATTTATTTGTGTCGTATGAATATTGCATGGATGTCACATGAACATGCGAACATGACAAATGCAAAATTGGGATCATACCTCATCATACATTCTAGCCAGGGCCAGCCCTTGCCATTTTGGTACCCTTGGCGAGATTAGGGTATGCTCCCCCCTTTCCTCGCATGCAGGCACGCCCGAATGCCCGCCTGCACTCGCGCATAGACACACACACACGCACACACACACACACACACACATAACCCAAAACATTATACCCTTTCAGGTCCTGAAGTCCCCGATACCAGCAACAGACCAGGGGACTCACATTACTGCTCATTAAAAAAAAAAAAAAAATTTAAAAAAATCACATAAACCCCTTTCGGACTAAGAACAATGCAAAAGACTCTCATGATGAATGCTACAAGGATTCCAAGGGCCCCGCCCCGGAGCCAGGCCTGGGGGAGGGGCTTGATGGCGAGCATCTGGTGGCCAAGTTTCTGCCCTTGGAACCCGGCTGGGCTCAGCCTGAAGGAGCTACATGGGTCCGCCCTCCAGTGGGCTCACCACCTGCAGGAGGGACCATGGGGGTCCGGTGCTGTGTGGATCAAGTGGCGGGTGAAGGCAGAGGCCTTGTTGATCTGATTCTTGGCTTCCTAAACTGGCTTTTGGGACATGGAATGTCACCTCTCTGACAGGCAAGGAGTCGAGCTGGTGCATGGGGTTGAGAGATGCCAGCTAGATATAGTCGGGCTCATCTCAATGCACAGCTCTGTTTCTGAAACCAGTATCCTGGAGAGGGGCTGGAGTTTGGCCTTCTCTTGAGTTGCCCAGGGTGGGAGGTGGCAAGCAGGGGTGGGTATTCTTGTATCTTCCCACCTTGCTGCCTCTACATTGGAGTTTTCCCCGGTGGATGAAAGGGTTGTTTGCCTGCGCCTTTGGGTTGGGAAATGGGTCCTGACCATCATTTGTGCCTATGTACCAAATGATGGTTCAGAGTACCCACCCTTTTTGGAGTCTCTAACTGGGGTGCTGGAGAGTTCTCCTTTTGGAGACTCCATTGTCCTACTGGGGGACTTCAGTGCACATGTGGGCAATGACAGTGACCTTGAGGGGTGTGATTGGGAGGAACGGCCTGCCCGATCTGAATCCGAGTGATGTTCAGTTATTGGACTTCTGTGCTAACCACAGTTTGTCCATAACAAACACCATGTTCAAGCATAAGGGTGTCCATATGTGCACCTGGCACCAGGACACTCTAGGTCACAGATCAATGATCGGTTTTGCTATTTTGTCATCAGACCTGCGACCGTATGTCTTGGACACTCGGGTAAAGAGAGGTGCAGAGCTGTCAACTGATCACCACCTAGTGGTACTTCGACCACATTCCCAGGGAGTCTGGAGACATTGAGTCTTTATGGGCCATGTTCTCCACCTCCATTGTTGAAGCGGCTGACCAGAGCTGCAGCCACAAGGTTGTCGGTGCATCTCGTGGTGGCAATCACCAAACCAAGGGGTGGACACCAGTGGTGAGCGGGGCATCAAGCTGAAGAAGGAGTCCTATCAAGCTTGGTTGGCTTGTGGGATTCCCAAAGAAGCTGAAGTGTACCATCAGGCCAAGTGGCTCAGGTGGTTGCTGAAGCAAAAACTTGGAGTGTGGGAGGAGTTCGGTTAGGCCATGTAAGAAGACTTTAGGTCAACCTCAAAGATATTCTGGAAAACTGTCTGGTGACTCAGGACGGGGAAAGAGCTCCCTTTCCACACTGTGTACGGTGGAGTGCTGCTGACTTTAACTGGGGATATCGTTGGGTAGTGGAAGGAATACTTTGAGGATCTCCTCAATCAGACTGACACGCCTTCCGCAGAGGAAGCAGAGCTTGAGGACGAACGAGTTGACTTGCCCATCACAGGGGCTGAGGTTGCCGAAGTGGTTAAAAAACTCTTTGGTGGCCGGGCCCCAGGTGGGGATGAGATTCGCCCTGAAAACCTCAAGGCTCTGGATGTTGTAGGGCTGTCATTTCTGACACGCCTCTGCAACACTGTGTGGAAGTCGGGGACAGTACCTTTGGCATGGCAAACCGGGGTGGTAGTTCCTCTCTTTAAGAAGGGGGGCCGGAGGGTGTGCTCCGACTTTAGGGGGATCACACTTCTCAGCCTCCCTGGGAAGGTCTATGCCAGAGTACTGGAGAGGAGTGTCCAGCTGTTGGTCGAACCTCGGATTTAGGAGGAGAAATGTGGTTTTCGTCCTGGCCATGGCAGATTGGACCAACTCTTTACCCTCTCGAGAATCTTCGAGGGTTTGCGGGAGTTTGCTCAACCAGTCTACAAGTGTTTTGTGGACTTGGAGAAGGCATTTGACCGCGTTGCTCATGGTATTTTGTGGGGGGTGCTTTGGGAGCATGGGGTATTGGACTTGTTGCTGCGAGCTCTCCGGTCTCTATACGACCATTGTAAGAGTTTGGTTCGTATTGCCAACACTCAGTTGGACTCGTTTCCAGTGAGAATTGGACTCTGTCAAGACTGCCCTTTGTCACCGATCCTGTTCATAATTTTTATGGACAGGATTTCTTGGTGCAGCCAAGGAATGGAGGGTGTCATGTTCGGTGACCACAGGATCTCATCTCTGCTGTTTGCAGATGATGTCGTCCTGTTGGCTTCATTGAACAATGATCTACAGGTCTTGCTGGGATTGTTTGCTACTGTTTGCTACCATGGTCCTCCACCGGAAAAGGTTGGATTGTCCTCTCCAGGTTGGGAACGAGCTCCTGCCCCAAGTGAAAGAGTTTAAGTATCTCAGAGTCTTATTCACAAGTGAGGGGAGAATGGAGCGAGAGATTGATAGATGGATCAGAGCAGTGCAGTGATACAGATGTTGTATTGGTCTGTTGTGGTGAAGAGGAAGCTGAGCTCTAATGCAAAGCTGTCGATTTACCGTTCAATCTACCCTCACCTGTGGTCATGAGCTTTGGGTAATGACTGAAAGATTGAGATCGCCAATACAAGCAGCTGACATGAGCTTTCTCCGTCAGATTGCTGGACTCACCCTTAGAGATAGGGTGAGGAGTGCAGTCATCCGGGAGAGGCTCAGAGTAAAACCATTGCTCCTCCACATCGAAAGGACCCAATTGAGGTGGTTTGGGCATCTCATCAGGATGCCTCCTGGACGCCTCCCACTTGAGGTGTTCCGGGCTCGTTCCATTGTGATGAGACCCTGGGGCAGACCCAGGACATGCTGGAGAGACTATATCTCCCAGCTGGCCTGGGAACGTCTTAGCTGCTGCATCTGCTACTTCGAGACCACAGACTGGGGCATACTCTGTGAACCACAGGGGGTGGACATAGACAATATGACCGACAGCATCACAGAATACATTAGATTCTGTGAAGACATGACCATGCCAGCTCAGACTGTACACTGCTTCTCCAACAACAGACCATGGGTCACCAGTGACCTGAAAGCACTTCTGAACAAAAAGAAGAGAGCTTTTAGGGCTGGAGACAAGGAGAAGCTGAGGGGAGTGCAGCATGAGCTGAGAGAGATGCTGAGGAGGTGCAAGGACGATTATAGGAGGAAGTTGGAAGAGAAACTCAGGCAAAATAACACTAAAGATGTGTGGGAGGGAATGAAACAAATAACTGGGTACAAGGGGAGAGCCAGGCAGCCATCTGGGAGCCAGGAGAGAGCTGAGGAACTGAATCTGTTTTTTAATAGGTTCAACTCACAGTCTGTCACCCGAGCAACACAACCAGACCCCCACGCACCCCTCCCCACCCACGTTCCCATGCAGAACCTCTCTCCATCTCCCCCCTCCTCCTCCCCAGGGGGCACCAGGACCCTCCCTCACTTCACGGTGACTACAGATCAGGTGGAGAAACAGCTAGAGAGACTCCGTCAGCAGAAGGCTTCGGGCCCTGACGGCATCTCTGCAAGGACCCTGAGGACCTGTGCCAACCAACTAGCTCCGGTACTGAAACCCCTGTACAACCTGAGCCTGAGTCTGGAGAGAGTACCGGTGCTGTGGAAGACATCCTGCCTGGCTCCTGTCCCCAAGAAGTCATCTCCATCGATTTTGAATGACTACCGACCAGTTGCCCTCACATCTCATGTGATGAAGGTTCTGGAGAGACTGGTGTTAGCCCACCTGAGGCCGCAGGTGAAGACGTGGCTGGACCCTCTGCAGTTTGCATATCAGCCCCATTTAGGAGTTGAAGATGCTGTCATCTACCTGCTGCAATGAGCCCATCTGCACCTGGATGGTGGAGGAGATACTGTGAAAATCACTTTTTTTTTAATTTCTCCAGTGCCTTTAACACCATCCAGCCACTGCTGCTGGGCGAGAAGCTGCGGGTGATGGGAGTTGACAGCTCTGTGATCTCCTGGATTACCGACTACCTGATGGGCAGACCACAGTTTGTCAGGCTGGGCAGTGTCTTGTCTGGAGTGGTGGCTCGTGATACGGGAGCGCCACAGGGGACTGTGCTCTCTGCTTTTCTTTTAACCTTACACATCACTGACTTTCAGTACAACACTGAGTCATGCCACCTGCAAAAATTCTCTGATAACTCAGCTGTTGTGGGGTGTATAAGAGGAGGAGAGGAGGGGGAGTGCAGGGCACTGGTAGACAGATTTGTGGAGTGGACGGAGCAAAATCACCTGAGGTTGAATGTCAGCGAGACCAGGGAGATGGTGATTGACTTCAGGAAGAGGAAGGCTCCTTTTCAGCCACTGCAGATTAGGGGGGGGGATGTGGGAGTGGTTGAGGACTACAAATATCTGGGTGTCAGGATCAGCAGCGGGTTGGACTGGAGATCCAACACTGATGCTGCGCACAAGAAGGGGATGAGCAGACTCTACTTCCTGAGAAAGCTGAGATCCTTCAACGTGTGCAGCAGGATGCTGGAACTTTTCTACCAGACTGTTGTCACCAGCGTCATCTTCATTTGCTGTGGCCTGTTGGGGTAGCTGTATCAGGGCCAGAGATACCAACAGACTTGACAAGATTATCAAGAGGGCTGGCTCTGTAATTGGTCTCAGACCGGAGACCTTTGAGACAGTGGTGGAGAGGAGAACACTAAATAAACTGCGATCCATCATGGACAGTCCTGATCACCCCCTCCACCACACACTAGATAGACAGCGAAGCACTTTCTCCAGTAGACTACTAGAGCTTCGTTGTCGAACGGCCAGGTACAGGAAATCTTTCCCGCCACATGCAATTTCACTGTACAATAACTCACTATGATGTTGTATTCTGGCCATAGCTATGCTGCCACACTGCATCTTACAGACTAAATGGTACCTCACTTTTCACTCTGCTCCTGATAGTCCTTCTTTGTGCAATGGAATGATTCATGTGTTTATACGGGTCATCATATATTAAGCTATGATGTATATAGGTTCTATAGTCGTGTTAGTTTTTACTTTCCATGGGTAATCCCTTTGTCTGTCATGCGTGTTTTTCTGTTGTTTGGCTGTCAACTGTCATGCTGCTGTTACACTGTAATTTCCCAGTTTGGGATCAATAAAGTACATCTATCTATCTATCTATCTATCTATCTATCTATCTATCTATCTATCTATCTATCTAACTATCTATCTACCCAGACCTCTGGAAAAGTGGTAGAATTGAGGCTTTCAATTGAGGCTTGCAGCTAATATCTGAATAGGGTTACACATGTCAGATGACGCTGGCTAAATCACTCTACAGGCAGTGTGGGTCATTGACCACTAGGGTTGCCAACTGTCCCGTTTCAGCTGGGATGTCCTGTTTATTAGGCTAAATATGTTTTTCGCACATGGGATGTGCATTGGGCCGTATTCAAGGTCGGCTTAATGAATGGGCTAGGCTGGGCTGAAGCCCAGGGACCTACAAAGATCAGGGCCTATCATGAGCCAATGAAAAAGATCACATTGTTGTTAATTGGTCATATTCTATGTCCATCATTTGATATTCATGTGTGGCTACTGATTGATCTAATTTACAAGTGCCTCACGTGGGTACCACGGAACAATAGCCTATCAGAGGAATTGTTTTGACATGTGACTACACAAGCGCCAGTGTGCGGTAAGAAGTATTTAGCTAGGTCAAAATGTCCGGAATAAAGTTTGAAAGTGGTGCTCATAAAATTATTGAGAGGAAAAGAGATTAGGGAAAACGAATTGCTCAAAAAAATCCCGAAGCATAAAGGATTTTTCTAAGCTGGAGCATTGAGTGGAGGCGAAGCTGCTGCATGGAGGAGACAGGTGGGCCACTAAAGGACTCACCTGGAGGAGAAGGGCGATGGGAGAAGAAAAAGGCCATGATTGCTTATATCAGACAGCTGTGCGTGGGACAGTGGACTCCGAACATGGTAAAAAGTAGACTGGATCAAGCATGCATCCATAGAGTATGACGATATTCATGAGCTGGTCTTAATGGACATAATAAAGGATTCTTCTTTAAAGAAGGCCAGAAGAAAGCACTTCTAAAAAGGTAAAACATGAGACTTGCAGTGCTTTCCAGCCGCCTGTGCATGTTTTTCCATTGCTGCTGTTGATGATGATGATTCATTCATTCATTCATCTTCTTCCGCTTAATCATTTTCGGGTCGCGGGGGGGTGGGGGGGTGGCTGGAGCCTATCCCAGCATCTTTGGCCGAGGGACAGGGTACACCCTGGACAGATCGCCAGTCCATCGCAGGGCCAACACAGAGAGACAGACAACCATTCACTCTCACAGTCATACCTAAGGACAATTTAGAATCCTCAGTTTGATGCCAATTAACCTAACTTGTATGTTTTTTGGTATGTGGGAGGAAACCGGAGAAATCCCGGAGTAAACCCACGCAGACACGGGGAGAACATGCAAACTCCTCCCAGATCACTGTTGGTTGGGGGCTGGGATCGAACCCAGGATCCCCCGGCCAAGGGTGAGTTGCTGTGCTGCCGCAGTGCTAACCACTCCACCACCGGGCTGCCCGATGATGATGATTTTATAAGTATTTGCACTTTATTGTGTTATCCTGATTTATAGTGTATTTATACATATATATCATATGCATTGTGTTTATATACAGTACATATTATTTATTAAATAAAATCATCATCATCAATGCAATACACTATAAATCGGGATAACACAGTAAAGTGTGAATACTTATTTCCATGTTGTGCATTGTCTGAATCAGGAATACTTCACTGATGTAATTTTATGCCGAAGGCAGTATCTGTCACTCTAAAAAGGAAAATCTCAGTAAGATAAAATATCCTAAATCAAGGGTTTATTCTTGTTTTTCTCTCACAAGATAATTTTGACACAATAATTTCTTTTTGTTGTGCAGTTTTCTGTAAGATTTTACTTGCTTTACTAAAGTTTTTACTTGTTTTAAGCAATTTAATCTTACTTTGTTGGCAGATATTTTTTTTTCTTATTTTAACTAGAATTATCTATTGCCAGAATTTTTTTTGTTTATTTTAAGAAAAATTATCTGCTAACCAAGAAAATTTGGCTTAACAAATTGCGTGAAACAAGTTAAAAAGTTAAAAAGTTGATTCCAAGATAAGATAAGATAAGATAAGATAAGATAAGCCTTTATTAGTCCCACAACGGGGAAATTCCAGGATTGCAACAGCACAGGGATAGCAACACTCAGAGCAACAATCAGAAGGCAAGAAAAAAAACAACAAAAAAAAAAAACAAGCAAGCAAGAGCAGCTAATATACATATGTACATATTACTATAAAATATATATATACACACACACACACACAGACACACAGTGCAGAGCATTGTAGCTGGATGGAATAAATATATGAATATATGAACACACAGTGCGGAGCATTGTAGCTAGATGGAATAAATATGTAAATATATAAACACCCACAGTACGGAGCATTGCAGCTAGGTGGAATAAATATGCAAGTATATAAACACACACAGTGCGGAGCAATGTAGCTAGATGGAATAATATGTAGATATATAAAAACACAGTGCAGAGCATTGTAGCTAGATGGAATAAATATGTAAATATATAAACACACACAGTGCAGAGCATTGTTGCCATGATGGCCACACCGCCTGTGTTTCTGGCTGCTGGTTGTCTCCGCTTGTTTGTCCTGTTTTTGATTGTGTTATTGTGTCTGGATTATGTGCAATCAGCCATTGTTTATGATCGCCAAGTGCTGCTGGATATTCGATCTTCCATGGTGGGGTTTGGCTGTCACAATCAGGAGGGAAGATTCTTCCATCGGTCTCTGCGTCTGCAACTTCCTGTTGGTACCTGGGATCCCCGCTGTGGTTATACCGGCAGAAAGCGATCCAAACCTCGGGGTAGACGTGCAGGTGCCGCGGTGAAATCCACAAGGCTTGCTCGGCTTCGCCGTCTCACTCGCTCCACCTCATCTTCTCCTAATTCTGCAGCTGGCTTCTTTCCTGGATCCTGGCCCTCGGGTGTGCCCAGAGTGAGGCCATCATTTCTCCGGCCTGTTTTTCCTGCTCTACCGTGTCAACCGGCCTTCTCCCTGCTTCAAGCCAGGAAATCCCCTGCAGGTAGCGGGTGCCTACGTCTACTTTCACCGGCCCCCATTCCTTGCGAGACTGCTGCTGTGACAGCCCATCCAGCTGGCGTTGCTTAATGCACGTTCTGTCGCTAATAAATCATTCTTTTTGAACGATTTATTCATTACTACAGGGCTGGACTTTTTATTTCTTGTTGAGACTTGGCAGAGGAGTGAGGAATTTACTTCCTTAATTGAACTTTGTCCACCGGATTGTACCTTCTCCTGTGCTCTGAGACTGACAGGCCGCGGCGGCGGTCTGGCCATCGTGAACCGGCGCCGTTTCGTTACACGGACGGTGAGCCATGGAACTTTTTCATCATTTGAACTGATGATTTTAAAAACTGGCTCCTCAAACCCATTTTATTGTGTTTTAATTTATCGCCCTCCAGGAGTTTATGCCTCCTTTTTATCTGAGTTTAGCGATTTTTTAACTTCTATTATTAAATTTGAGCGGATTTTATTACTTGGAGATTTTAATTTGCATATTAATGTCACGCCGCGCCGCTCATCAGCGGCGCCAGCTGCACGCACACCTGCACATCATCAGCGGCGAGGGATTTAAGCCGCCTCGCCCAGGGCTTCGGCCTGAAGCCGTCAGACTTCACTACGGATTGCTGTGAGTTCCCTCTCATACTCAGCAAGCATAGCGGTAAGAAATCCTTACCTTTTCTTCTCCAAGTCTGCTCCCCTGTGCACAGGTGGATTTCCTGGCGGCGGACTATTCCTCTCCATCGCCTATTCCTCGCTGCTGCACCGAGCTCTCCAGGTGGCTGTCTACCGGACCTCGTTCCTTGCTGTGCCAGTCATCTGCCCTTTTCAAGTAAGCTCCTCTCCAACTTGTAAATCTCCTGTGTTAGTGTGTGCCCGTCACCCTTCTCCCTGTGCTTCTCCCATAGGGTTGTCCGGCTGCACGGTCTCCTGCCTCTGTGCCCGAAGCAGACACCACCACCAACACATTCACATCTCGCAGACACTCCTTCATACACCCTTGTTGTCAATAAAGCTATTTGAGCTACTCTGAGCCTGTGTGTGTGTCTCCTGAGCCGTGCATTATGTCAGTACGGCTTCAGCAGAGCGGCTAGGCAGACGGCGGGCTTGCACACCGGCTTACCACTCTCGAGGCTTGAGTGGACCAAATAGCTTATCAGCAACAGGTGATACTCAACCAATTGATCAACATCACTAACCGATTGGACCGCTTGGACCCCCAACAGCCGTTCCCCCCGGCTCGTCAGGGTGGCGCGGCTCCTGCTGCTCCAGCGGCCGTCCAGCAGGCTCCGGGAGCACCGACTCGGCTCACGCCCATTCCAACCCCTGCCTGCTTTAGCGGTAAGCTCGGCGGAGCGCGGGGGTTCATAATGCAGTGTGAGTCCGTGTTTCACCGGGTGCCCGGAGACTTTCCTTCAGATCATAGCCGAATTGGTTATATTGGGAATTTCCTAGAGGGGCGAGCACTAACCTGGACTTACGCCGTAATGGCGAGGCCCAGTTATGCCACCCTCACTTATGACCAATTCGTGAGACGCTTCCTGGAGGTCTTTGATCATTCTCGTACCGAGACAGTCCAGGTCGATCGGCTTCTCAGCCTCCAGCAGGGAAGCCGGTTGGCAGCGGACTATGCGGTCGACTTCCGGGTAGCGGCGGAGGAATTGGGCTGGGAGGAACGCTCACTCTGTGGCCTTTTCCTCCGCAGTCTCAACGATGATCTGAGGGATGAACTGGCTGGGCGGGATATCCCGGAGACTCTAGCGGAGCTAACGTCTCTTGCCATCAGTTTGGATAACAGGCTGCGCGAGCGCTCCTCGGGACGGAAGTCGTCTTCTTCTCGCCCTCGTGGAGCCTCGTCGCGCCAGTTCCAAGCTCGCCCCCTGGCGACGCCGCCACCATTGCGCCCCGAGGAGTCGGAGCCGATGGTGACGGGCTGGACAAAGCTCTCCTGGGCGGAGAGACAACGCCGCCGTGAGTTGAATCTCTGCATATATTGCGGGGACAGTCAATACACAGTAGAGCTTTGTCCACAGAAGCCAAACGGCGGGGTCCGCGAGTCACTGTAGGGGGCCTCGCGGACATCAATCGGTTAAGTCCCCTCACCCAATTGAAGCTGCCCGTCCGATTTTGTCACAACTCCACTGGGCATCTCACTCACGCACTGGTGGATTCGGGCGCGGAGGGCAGTTTTATTTCACAAAGCCTGGCAACCCGATTGGGCATCCGCTGCCAGGCATTAAAAACCCCTATCTCCCTGGTCAACCTCTCCCGTGTCTCCCTGGGGAGAGTAACACACCAGACCGTCCCCGTTCCGGTTATCATCTCTGGAAACCACCGGGAGGAGATAACCTTCTACGTCCTGCCCAACTCTGTGTCGCCCGTCATCCTGGGGTATCCCTGGCTACGCCTCCACAACCCCGTTTTGGATTGGAAGTCCGCCGGGGTGTCGGCGTGGAGTACATTCTGCATGAGCACCTGTTTACAGTCCGCTGCCTGCTCTCCGTCCTCTTCCCCATCATCTACGGAGGCTGCGCCCCCAGACCTGTCCCTGGTGCCATCGGAATTTCACGACCTGGGTATGGTATTCAGCAAGTCCAAGGTGATGTCTCTTCCTCCACATAGACCCTATGACTGTGCTATAAACATCCGCCAGGGGGCACCCTTACCCTCTGGGCGACTCTACAGCCTGTCGGCGCCGGAGAAGGAGACCATGAACGCTTATCTCAAGGAGTCGCTGAGTGCTGGGATAATCCGTCCCTTGTCATCACCTGTGGGGGCAGGATTCTTCTTCGTGGGCAAGAAGGACGGTTCCCTCCGTCCTTGCGTCGACTATCGCGCCCTAAACGACATCACCGAGAAGGATCGCTATACCCTGCCCCTCATGGACACCGCCTTCCACTCCCTCCAGGGGGCGACTTGGTTCACCAAGCTGGATCTACGCAGCGCATACCACCTCGTCCGGATCCGGGAGGGAGATGAGTGGAAGACAGCCTTCCGTACCCCGAACGGCCACTTTGAGTACCTTGTGATGCCGTTCGGGTTGACCAACGCTCCAGCCGTCTTTCAGCGCCTCATAAATGACGTCCTCCGGGATTTCATTGGCCTTTTTGTGTTCGTCTACCTGGATGACATTCTCATCTTCTCCAAATCCAGGGACGAGCACTGGGTCCATGTGAGGCGGGTCCTTCAAAGACTGTTGGAGAATCGGTTGTATGTGAAGGCCGAGAAATGCGAGTTCTACGCTAGGACAACATCCTTCCTCGGGTTCATCATCTCCCATGACCAGGTGCTTCCGGACCCAGGGAAGGTGAAGGCGGTGGTGGAATGGCCCACACCTGCATCAAGAAAACAGGTGCAGCAATTTATCGGGTTTGCAAATTTCTACCGCCGCTTTGTTCCTAATTTTGGCACCATCACCGGCCCGCTGACCCGCCTCACGTCCCCTAAGGTCCCGTTCCGGTGGACCGAAGAGGCCGCGGCTGCTTTTCAGGCGCTGAAGGCGGAGTTCTCCTCCTCCCGGGTCCTTAGCCAAGTCAACCCTGCGCTGCAGTGCATCGTAGAAGTGGACGCTTCGGACACAGGAGTGGGGGCGGTTCTATCCCAGCGGTCGCCAGAGGATGGAGACAAACGGCCCTGCGCCTTCTTCTCCCGGCGCTTGTCCCCGGCGGAACGGAATTACGATGTGGGGGACAGAGAGCTCCTCGCCATCAAGCTCGCGCTGCAGGAGTGGCGTCACTGGCTAGAGGGGGCGGACCTGCCGTTCGTGGTCCTGACGGACCACAAGAACTTGGAGTACCTGAGATCTGCCAAGCGTCTGAACGCCCGCCAGGCGCGTTGGTCCTTGTTCTTTGCCAGGTTCCGATTTAACATCACCTTCAGGCCTGGCTCCAAGAACGGCCTGCCCGACGCCCTCTCTAGGCAATTCGCCCCTGAGGAGTCGGAGGACACGGTCCACACCATCCTACCCAGGTCGTGCGTCGTGGGAGCCGTCACCTGGGACATTGAAAGCAAGATCCGGAAGGCGCAGGAAGTGGAACCTGACCCTGGCGGCAGACCGGAGGGGAGGCTGTTCATGCCATCCACGGTTCGGGGGGAGGTCATCCACTGGTTGCACACATCCAAGCTCACCTGCCACCCTGGCTCCTCCCGGATGATTGACCTCCTCCAGCGGTCCTTCTGGTGGCCGGGCCTGCGGAGGGACGCTGCCCGCTACGCCCGGGCCTGCCCAGTGTGTGCCACCAGCAAATCAGGTAATGCCCCTCCAGTGTGTTTGCTCCAGCCTCTGCCCATCCCTGGCAGGCCCTGGTCGCATATCGCCCTGGATTTCGTCACCGGACTCCCAGTCTCAAACACCTTCGACACCGTCCTGACCATCGTGGACCGCTTCTCCAAGGCGGCACACTTCGTCCCCCTACGAGGTCTCCCAACTGCCCTGGAGACGGCGGACCTCCTAATCCAGCACGTGGTCAGGCTGCATGGGATTCCGGTGGACGTGGTCTCGGACCGGGGGCCCCAATTTTCTTCAGAGGTTTGGAGGTCGTTCTGCAACGCCCTGGGAGCCAAGGTGAGCCTCTCCTCCGGCCATCACCCCCAAACCAACGGGCAGTGTGAGCGCACCAACCAGGAGCTGGAGGCTGCGCTCCGCTGCGTCACGGCGTCCAAACCAACGTCCTGGAGTAACCACCTCGCCTGGGTTGAATACGCCCACAACACCGCTCGCTCTTCTGCTACAGGGATGTCCCCCTTTAAGGCGTCCCTGGGTTACGACCCCCGCTGTTCCCGGCGCAGGAGAGTGAGGTAACTGTCCCCTCAGTACGGGCGCATCTCAGGCAGTTCCGCTCCATCTGGGCGTCAGCGCGCAATGCGCTTTTACGCACGGCGGAGTGCAACAGAGCCGTGGCGGACCGGCACAGAAGACCTGCCCCGGCGTACAGAGTTGGTCAGCAAGTCTATGTGTCGACCCAGGACGTGATTTTAAAGGGCGAGAGGAGGAAGCTGGCACAGCGTTTTATGGGCCCTTACCCCATCACCAGGATCATCAACCCAGTGGCTGTGCGTGTAGCTATTCCCCCCTCCCTCCGCATCCACCCCACCTTCCACGTGTCCAAGGTGAAGCTGGCAGTCTCCGACCCCCTTTGCCCTCCTCCTGCTGCGCAACCTGCGCCCCGCATGATTGATGGCCATCCGGCCTGGCCTGTCTCCTCCATCCTGGACTCCCGGCGCCGGGGTCGTGGGTTGCAGTACTTGGTGGACTGGGAGGGCTATGGGCCTGAACATTGGCAGTGGGTACCCTCGTCGTTTGTGTTAGACCCATCGCTCATTGCTGAATTCCACCGAGCGCACCCAGAGAAACCATTGCCAGGAGGCGCTGCTAGAGGGGGGAGTACTGTCACGCCGCGCCGCTCATCAGCGGCGCCAGCTGCACGCACACCTGCACATCATCAGCGGCGAGGGATTTAAGCCGCCTCGCCCTGGGCTTCGGCCTGAAGCCATCAGACTTCACTACGGATTGCTGTGAGTTCCCTCTCATACTCAGCAAGCATAGCGGTAAGAAATCCTTACCTTTTCTTCTCCAAGTCTGCTCCCCTGTGCACAGGTGGATTTCCCGGCGGCGGACTATTCCTCTCCATCGCCTATTCCTCGCTGCTGCACCGGGCTCTCCAGGTGGCTGTCTACCGGACCTCGTTCCTTGCTGTGCCAGTCATCTGCCCTTTTCAAGTAAGCTCCTCTCCAACTTGTAAATCTCCTGTGTTGGTGTGTGCCCGTCACCCTTCTCCCTGTGCTTCTCCCATAGGGTTGTCCGGCTGTACGGTCTCCTGCCTCTGTGCCCGAAGCAGACGCCACCACCAACACATTCACATCTCGCAGACACTCCTTCATACACCCTTGTTGTCAATAAAGCTATTTGAGCTACTCTGAGCCTGTGTGTGTGTCTCCTGAGCCGTGCATTATGTCAATTAATGATCCCAGTGACAGCTTTGCAGTGAATTTCTTGGGTATTATTGAATCATTTAATTTTGTTTTGTGTCTGTCTGGTCCTACGCATATAAAAGGAAATACAATTGATCTTGTTTTTACACTCGATCTTAATGTGAATAATGTTCAGACTAAGGAGCTTCTTGTGTCAGACCATTTTTGTGTTCTTTTTAATTTATCAGTTAAATCAGTCTGTTACACTGACAAGCGGGTAAAATGCTCTCGTGTCATTGACCAGTTTTCAGCTGTGAAATTTTCTGCTGCCTTTGACAGCAGTGTGGTTTTATCCTCTGATGACGACACCGGGAGCTTGGTCTGCTCTTTTAACTCACACTGTTCAAGCATCTTAGATGAAGTTGCGTCCTTTAAAACCAGGACTGTCCGTGCTGTTAATTCATCCCCCTGGTTCAATGATGATCTCTGTTGTTTTAGACGTAAATGTCGGAGGGTGGAAAGACTGTGGAAGTCCAAGAAACTTGAGGTGCATCCATTCTACCTTAAGGAACTGTTAATTGAATTTAATAATATGATAAAAATGGCAAGAACTTCTTATTTTTCCAACATCATCTCTTCCAATAGTAACAATCCAAAGATCCTCTTCAGCACAATAGACAGTTTAGTTCATCCTGTCATTTCTGCTCCCCCTGTTTATTCAATTAATGACTGTAACAAGTTTCTTTCCTTTTTTGTTGACAAGGTCACTACTGTTAGGGCTGGTTTTATTCATTCCTTTCCCCTAATCCTTGATTGTCCTAACAGACAGGCCTTTTTAAATGATTTTACCCCAATTTCTTTTGAGGATTTGTTAATGTTGGTGAGTTCCATGAAATCCTCCTCCTGCGTTTTAGATCTTTTGCCTTCCTCAATGTTGAAAGAGGTAATTGGCTCAGTGGGTACATCTTTGGTTAACATCATTAATAGTTCACTTGAATCTGGTTGTGTACCCTCGTATTTTAAACATGCAGTTGTGCAGCCACTTTTAAAAAACCTAACCTTGATCCATCTGTTTTTAAAAACTTCAGGCCAATTTCTAAGCTTCCTTTTATTTCTAAGCTTTTAGAAAAAGTTGTTGCCAAGCAGCTTACTGACTTTCTGATTGAACACAATATTTTCGACAAATTTCAGTCAGGTTTTCGTCAGAAACACTCGACAGAGACCGCTCTTCTCAGGGTGTCAAATGATATTTTAATGTCATCAGACTCTGGCAAATGCTCTGTTTTAGTGTTATTAGATCTTACTGCAGCATTTGATACTATTGGTCAATTTATTTTGTTACATAGGCTTAGAAATTAGGTAGGTATTTCTGGAAAAGCTCTGGATTGGTTTTTCTCCTACCTTTCTGGTAGGAGTTTTTCCGTGGCTGTTGGCTCTTATTCATCTGACTCTGCTCCTTTAACCTGTGGGGTGCCTCAGGGTTCTATTCTGGGTCCACTTTTATTTTCCCTATATATGCTGCCACTTGGTTCTATTATCAGCAAATTTAAAGGTGTGTCTTATCACTGCTATGCTGATGATTTACAGCTACTTTTCTCTTTTAAGCCTGACCATATTGACAATTTAAAAATTATTCATGATTCTCTGTCTGCAATTAAGGACTGGATGTCTAATAACTTTTTGCAACTTAATGCTGATAAAACCGAAGTCCTTATTGTAGCACCTGATAATTTAATTCCTAAGTTGGTTAATAGCATTGGTTCATTAAGCTCTAACGTACGGTCTAATCTAAAAAATCTTGGTGTCATTTTCGATCAATCGATGAGTTTTGATCAGCATGTCAAATCTCTGACCCGGAGTTGTTTTTGTCCACCTTAGAAATATATCTAAAATTAGGTCATTGCTTTCCTACACTCAGTTTGAAATCATTATTCATGCCTTTGTTTCTTCACGTTTGGACTACTGTAATGCTCTTTTTACATGTCTTAGCAAATCCTCTTTACACCGCCTACAGTTAGTCCAGAACGCTGCTGCAAGATTACTAACTAGGTCCAGTAGATTCTGTCATATCACTCCTGTTTTGGCCTCCTTGCATGGGCTTCCTGTAAATTATAGAATTGATTTTAAAGTTCTTGTTCTTACTTACAAAGCCATTCATGAAGAGGCACCTTTTTATATTAGTGACCTGCTCTCTCTATACCAGCCCAGCAGGTCTCTCAGGTCTTCTCATCAGAATCTATTGGTAGTTCCTAGTACTAGGCTCAGAACCAAAGGCGATAGAGCCTTTGCTGCTGTTGCTCCCAGACTGTGGAACTCCTTGCCTTTTGAACTTAGATCTGCACCTTCCATTGGTGTATTTAAGAAGCAACTAAAGACCCACCTTTTTAGCCTGGCTTTTTAACTATGTGCCGATTGTATTTTTATGTGCTTTTACTGTCTACTTTTTTTTTTAACTGTTTTATGTGCCTGTGTTTTTATTTTGTTTTTTACCATGTTAAGCACTTTGTGACTCTGTCTGTGAAAGGTGCTCTATAAATAAACTTATTATTATTATTATTATTAAAACTATTGGAAAGCATGTAAAATTTTCTTACACATAAACTGCACAGCAAGATTAAATATCTTGTCAGACAAAAAAAAAACAAAAAACAAAAAAAACCAACAACAAGCATTAACAGCCTTAATTTATTTCATTTTATTTATATTTGACTTTTTGCAGTGTAGTTGTGTTTTCTAGCTTAAAGTTGTATCAAACATGACATTGAATATCAGTATTTTTTAAGGTATTATCAAGGTAAAAAAAAAATCCCAGTGTTATGACAACACTAATGTCCACAACATTGTGGCATTGAGCAGTAGTTAAAACCCTCTGTCCCTTATTTGGCTGGGAGAAAGTTGGCAACTCTATTGACCACCTCATCTCAGTTCAGCGGACATTTCAATAAGAAACAGATAAACCGGTAGAGACAAACAGTGGAAATGAATCAGAAGGCTGTCTGTCATTATTCTGACAGATTATATTCATTTTAAAGTTGCAACATACAACTGTGTGTGCCACAAATATCATAGCGGCTAGCCTCAGCCAAAGGTCAGAGCCTCCTGCATCTCTGATTGCTCCCAGGCTGCTGTGGAGCAGATACAAGCCTATCCTATTCCAACAAGGGAAAATCTCTATTTAGTTCTACTCTGTGCACGTTCATGCATCCCAGTTCACCTCGCATTAATTTATCCTCTGCTAATCGTTTTCCGTGACAGCTCCCTCTAAAATAAAACGCACCCCACCTGGAACTCAAAATGAAACACAACACACAAACAGGCGTCCTTAGCAAATAAAATAAGCCTGCATGCACACAAACACACACGAGTGAAAACAAACATCCACATCAACAAATTTTGTCCTACCTTTGCTGCTTTGTCATTATAAATCATATTTAAGAGGCAACACGCAGGACCATAGTTGATGCTGTTTGTAGTCGGAGATTGAATCCACAGGATCGGCCAGTCAGAGGTGGAATGACCGCTGACAGAACTCGTGCTGGTTCTGCTGTTAAAGCAGAGTTTGTCACAATGGTCATCTGGTGGGTGGAGGATAAGTGAAGCTGGACTCTCTTTTGTCTTCAGTCAGCCTTCATATTCATTTAGTTTTACAAATCTCAACAAATTCCTCTCTGCAGTATGTTTACTTAAGAAGCATACTGGGTGGGGCCGCCACACCAAACTGCAAACTCTCCACACTGTCACTGCCTAAGTGATTCAGATTTGGTCAACCCTTGAAAGCCTCTTACTGGCCTGAGGCTCTAAGCATTTGTCTGCCTTGTCTGCTGGCGCAGTACCTCTTACTATTAGGAATTTTATTAATTTAAAAAAATGAGGGCTTGCAGCTGCACCCCCTCCAGCAGGTGGCGCCGTAGTCAACCGTCTATATGGCCTATGCCTTAGGCCAGCTCTGATTCCAGCAGTCATTTTATCATCAGATGTCAAGCAAGATCAACTACAGAGAAGAACTGCAGAGACTGTTGGATGAGGAGGTTTACCTCAAGTCCTCCGGATCAGACACAGCTGGCCCTGTGACTGGCTCCACTTACCTACATTGGGGTCTGTGGGGCAAGGACAGCAGCACCCCCGTCCCTAGCCTTGGAAGCTAAATTGAGAAGGGTTCGGGCACCTGCAATAACTACGTGACTATTTGACGAGAAAATTTGTCACAATTTTTTTAAACATGTTGAAAATTCCTATAACACAAGAGTGAGGCCCTGTGACTCATGAGAAAAAATTGCAAACTCCCACAAATGTTTGGAAAGATTTTGGAAACTCTCTTGCGAACTCCATTCTCCAACTAGTTGCATGCTGTTACAGCCCAGTAAAATACTACCTTTTACCAAGAAAATGCACTCCCATTGTGGATACTCCTGGAGCATGGAGCCTGTCTTGACTTTTAGTCACTGAGGCCTTTATGTTCACATCCTTGTTTGAGACTCCCTACTGGGTTGATGATTTACATCCTTTATATATTAAATATTTTTAGGTGGTTAGGGTTAGTTTAATGGGTAGGGTTATACACAAAAACATTTAGATGTGCATTTAAGATGCTTATCTACATGTCTGTGACTCTAGACCACACATTCAGTCTTGTGATATCATTGTGTGTTAACTTTAATTTCCTTCTGTTTATAGTGCCAAGCTTGAGACACAAAATAAAAGTTTTTAATATACTCGTTGGTATGACACATTGACCCCTCAACTTTCCGGCTGTGAGATGAATGCTCTACCACCAGGCCACTACTCAGGTTAGGATAAGGTTTAATTTATATGCCACTGTAATACTCAAAAGGGGTGTCTTCTGTTGGAGTAAAGCCTTAGCATTACCAACGTTTCTTTAGACTAATATACAAAACCAAAACAGTGTTGATCTTAAGCATTACTTTTAAACCACATTATTGTGAGAGCAGGTAGGAAGATCAGTTATTAATGTGCTTTAGTATTCCACTATTGCCGTCAGCTAAAGCTGCTGAGGGCCCTCTTGTTTGCTGGAACTGTTGAACAGCTGCCCAGTTTGCATAGTTAGTATTTTAGCTTTAAACGTCACTTTTAAAAGAACTGGACAATGGTCAATTAAACTGTAACAAATGGCTTAGCAAAAAATCCAAGGAGATCTGACGGGTTAAAAAAAATCTTGTTTTTAACATAACCAAAAATGTTTATGAGTTTAAGCCACATGAGAAAACAGAGCGGGAAGAAGCCAAAATCATCTGTGCCCATGCAGCAGACACATCAGTCAAAACCTGTCAAATTATCTTGTGCCAATGGGAACAGTCTGGAAAATTATGCCAAAGACAGACAAGCTGCATCAACAAAGAGGACCTGCTGCCACAAACTGAAAAGAAGACATATATAAAGATCGTCATGCCAGACCCTCTTAATCTTTTATTGCAGTCATTCTTTATTTTATGTCCTTCATATGCTCTTTCATAATTTCTTATCTATCTATCTATCTATCTATCTATCTATCTATCTATCTATCTATCTATCTATCTATCTATCTATCTATCTAGCAGGGATGTGATTTCATCTCTGAAACTCATCTGTTTTTTACCCTCCTATTTGACAGGTATGAGAGAGCTGTCTTAAACTCCTCGGGAAGACTCTGCAGGTGATGGTGGATTGAATCCAAGTAAAGACCAACTGTGAGCATTTTAAACAGCACATCTGAGGCGTTTGACTCACATATCACAAAGCAAACAAACAACCTCAAATCCCATTGGCTTTCAGGGTCATGCAAAGCTGCACTGGCTTGATGTGATGTTCTTCTGTAGCAGAATCATTATGGTTTGCATCAACAAATTCACAATTTTGTGGATTATCAATCTTCTGCTGTGAAGTGCATAGACAGTTGGCTTTGTTATGTACTCTCTCATCAAATAATCATGCAAGACTAAATCATTAATTAGTTCAATTTGGTTTAAAGAGGTACAACAGTGTGTGCAAAAACATGGTAGAATATGCAAAAATGGTTGTAAAATATTTTTTTGTTTTTCACATGAAATAATGAGTCATTTTTGGAGGATATGATGTTTATGGAAGAACAAAGGTCAGGGTTTGTAAGCAGTCAGCCTATGTTATGCAAACGCAATCGAAAAGCATTGAAATCCAGTGAACCGTTGGTCGCAGCTGAAAGGTCAACCATTGTCTAGACAGCTCTGCTCCTGCAGCAGTGCTGAAAGAAATAGTTCAGGAGTCCTGCTATTTATGATTTTACACTTATCAACCTTTTTCTTTTGAACACTTTTTTTTTCTTAAGCAGATATGAAGCTTTCTTTTCTGACTTGCAAAAAAGACTCAATAGGTAATCAATGAGGTTAACTGGGCCATCAGTTATGAAATATTAAACCTTGAAATGTTATGCTCAGTCTCATGGTCTTTTCCTATATTTTTATATTTGTTGTATTTGTGTTCCTTGGTTCCTGTCATTTTATCCATGGTTGGTTCCCACACATCTTGTATTGCTTCTTATTCTTCTCATCCCCTTGTATATGTCATCATAGTTTGCTACTCATTTATTTGGTATTTGTTTGTATTTATTTCTCAGTCCTCATTTGTTGACATTTAGTTCCTTATAATAGTACTGTTATGTTCTCTCTCCGGAGTGACAGCTGTCAGTGGCACTTCCAAGTTTTTGCTTTGTTGTGGGCGGTGTCCCTGTCAGCTGTCAGTCCCGTCTTCTCCCCTCTCATTACTCTCAGCTGACCCCAGTTGGTAATCATTGTCTTCTCCTTCCCGCTCATGTGATCCACACCTGTTATCATTTGTGTTCATTGGGTTTATGTGCTCTTTAAGAGCCGTCATTTCTCTCACTCATTGCTGGAGCCTCAACTGATCTGCACCAGAACCCTTTCCCCGTTCTGGTGCTTCCGCCTATGTTTTTCCTTTCTACTCCTTGCCGACTTAATTTGTAAGTTATTTTGTGCACTTTGTTTGGACTTTTATGTTTCCTCATTAAATACCACAGACCACAGTTCAGTGTTTGGATCTCTCTTCTCTGCCCCGAGGGGCTAATCATGACAAGAAATGGTCACCTGTTACATATAAAGATTTTCTTAATTATTATTGGGAAGAATAAGCAAAGCTCAAACGTCCCTTCTTCTTAGAATTTTTTGTGGATGTTGATGATTGTTTGACAGAATCCTCAAGTTTGAACCCACTTATTTAATGTAGTTCCACTTAATCTAATTCCATTTGTTTCCATGGACTTTCCATGCTGAAAAAAAGTTTGTTGTTTCTTCTGGGTCTGAAAAAAGATGGCCTTGTATTTTTCCCCCCTTTTCCTTCCAGGACATGTCTAACATTCACCGGTCCCCTTCTCTCTCTTTTGACAACCAGCTGTTTTCTCCCCGGTGATTGTCTTTCCCGCGCCTCGCCCAGGTGCTCCCAATCTCACCATCACCAGCAGTGCGTGTATTTAACCAGCTTTTTGCCAGTCACGCATTGCTGAGTCTTTGTATGGTTTGTACATAGTCAGTGAACTGTTAGTAGAATAATCTGCTGTCAGGACTGCAACGACGTGTAGCCACTCTATGTTCTTCATGGTTCTCTCGTGTTCCCATAGCGATACTGGCTGTGGGCCGCCAGCGTGGCTACATGTCTCTCCTCCTGCGTTTGTGGAGTGATGCTGGCCTCTGAACGCCAACTGTAAGTTTGTTTTGTATTTTTTATATATCTTCACCTTGGGACTGTTTGTCGCTTTCGTTAATAAATGTTTTGTGGTTTAACCTTCGCATGTAAATCCTTATCATTTTACCCCTCACCGTGCGCTGTGTAGAAGCGCACGGGGAGGTCCTTGACATTGTTTGTGGTGCACAAACAATCCGGCTGAAAGGAACGGATTTCTGTTTTCGGTCCTGGCCAATCGATGAGCCAGATTTTTCTTCTTTGCCGAGATTTTTCTTCATGGTCAGTAGTAATTTCGGCTACAGTGCCCCAAATGAGCAGCTGTTGTAACTGCATGACCTTGTCCAAGCAGTTTGGCCTGCTGTAATGTGAATGCAAACCAAACCAAATGAAGGTGCAAAAATTCTCAACATTCCCCACCCAATCAAACTGAGACCCCCGGATTATCCTGGTGTGAATGGGGTCTAAGACCCAGGTGAGAGCTGAGCTGAGGAAGATCAAGGCAAGGAAGGCTGCAGGTCCGGACGACATCAGCTTGAGGCTCCTCAAATCCTGTGCAGACAAGCTGTGCGGGATTGTGGACCACATCTTCAGGCAGACCCTGAAGCTAGGGAGGGTACCACAGCTGTGGAAATCATCCTGCATGGTAACTGTGCCGAAGACTCTGCACCCCAAAGACCTGAACAGCTACAGGCCAGTGGCCCTCACATCACATCTGATGAAGAGCCTGGAGAGGCTGCTCCTCACCCATCTTCGCCCCCTGGTGAGACCAGTGATGGACCCACTTCAGTTTGCCTATCAGCATGGCATTGGGGTAGAGGATGCAGTGATCTTCCTCCAACATCATTCGCCTGGAGAAGCCTGGGGGTACTGTGAGGATCATGTTCTTCAATTTCTCCAGTGCTTTCAACACCATCCAACCAGTGATCCTGAGGTACTAAGCTGCTGTGTGCAGGGGTGGACCAGCACCTGTCATTGTGGATCCTTGACTACCTCACAGACTGACCACAGTTTGTGAGGACCCAGAACTGTGTGTCATCATCTGCAGTACGGGGCCCCCCAGGGAACGGTTCTGGCTCCCTTCCTGTTCACCCTCTACACTACTGACTTTTCATACAACACACCACACTGCCATCTACAGAAATTCTCTGATGACTCTGCGATTGTCAGCCTCATCTCCGATGGGGATGACACAGAGTACAGAGGACTTATCCAGGACTTTGTAGACTGGTGCCTGCAGAACTGCCTCCAGATCAATGCAGGGAAAACCAAGGAACTGGTGGTGGACTGCCAAAGGTGTGGACAACCCCCCACAACACCGGTAAACATCCAGGGAACAGTCATTGAGATGGTGACATCTTTCAAGTATCTGGGTGTTCACCTGACTGATCACACAAAACCAATGTGCTCTACAAGAAGGGGCAGCACAGGTTGTTCCTCCTGAGGAGACTCAGGTCTTTTGGACTGTGGGGGGCACTCCTGAAGACCTTCTATGACTTTGTGGTGGCATCAGCCATCATGTGTGGGGTGGTCTGCTGGGGCAGCAGCATAACGACAGCCAACAGGAAGGGACTGAACAGGCTGATCAAAAAAGCCAGCTCTGTTCTGGGGTGACGCCTTGACCCAGTGGAGGAGATAGGAGAGAGGAGGATGGTGGCTAAGCTGTCAGCTCTGCTGCCAAAGGTGTGGACAACCCCCCACAACACCGGTAAACATCCAGGGAACAGTCATTGAGATGGTGACATCTTTCAAATATCTGGGTGTTCACCTGACTGATCACACAACACCAGTGTGCTCTACAAGAAGGGGCAGCACAGGCTGTTCCTCCTGAGGAGACTCAGGTCTTTTGGACTGTGGGGGGCACTCCTGAAGACCTTCTATGACTTTGTGGTGGCATCAGCCATCATGTGTGGGGTGGTCTGCTGGGGCAGCAGCATAACGACAGCCAACAGGAAGGGACTGAACAGGCTGATCAAAAAAGCCAGCTCTGTTCTGGGGTGACGCCTTGACCCAGTGGAGGAGGTAGGAGAGAGGAATATGGTGGCTAAGCTGTCAGCTCTGCTGGGGTCTGAGTCTCACCCCATGCGGGACACGCTGAATGCATTGAGGAGCTCATTTAGCAGTAAGCTGTGCCATCCTTGGTGTTCAAGGGAAAGGCTCCACAGGTCCTTCCTACCTTCTGCTGTCAGACTTTACAATCTAACCTGTGCTCCTCATAGAGGCCATATTAAACACCACTACTTTGCACAGTAGGGATTGTTCTCTTCCAATACACTACTAATACAATTACAATTATTATTGAGGGTGGCAACAACGCTGTTCATTCAACTATGAAATATACTGTCTGGGTTTATATTTCTATATTAAAATTTAACTAACTGTGATGCTGTTAATGCCATCTAACTATATTGCTCCTGCACTGTGTATATATACTGTGTATATATGTATATTTACTGTTTTTGCAATCCAATTTTTATCTTATTATTGTGGCGGGATGAAGGGACGAGACACGAGAGCTGCCAGTTCTGAGCTTTACTCAACTCCAACATGAACAGACTGACATCTGGTGCAAAGGCACATACATATATTACCCAATCTCTCCTCCCCTCTCCCCAAGCCACTGGGTGTGAGTGGAGCCTCCTAGTGGTCCGCCACATTATCTTATTTTATTATTGCTCTGAGTGCTGCTATCCCTTTGCTGCTGCAATCCTGTAATTTCCCCATTGTGGGACTAATAAAGGTTTATCTTATCTTATCTTATCTTATCTTATCTTATATTTATTGCAGACCAGTATCCAACTTACCATTTCTAAGTAAAATTTTAGAAAAACTTGTTTTTATTCAGTTAAATTCAGCGGACTCAAGCTTAAGCATGCCCCAAATCCAACTTATCTTGGAGTGACCCTTGATAGGACCTTATCCTTCAAGGAACATCTAAAGGGGACGGCTGCTAAGGTGAAGGTACGAAACAACCTGCTCTGCAAGCTCGCTGGTGCAAAATGGGGGGCGGCAGTCTCCACCCTGCGCACCTCAGCACTGGCCCTTTCATACTCTGTAGCAGAATATTGTGCCCCTGTCTGGTCCAGGTCATCTTACACACACCATGTAGACACCCAGCTCAACTCAACCATGAGAACTATAACTGGAACAATCCGCTCAACACCACTCCCCTGGCTCTCTGTACTGTCAAACATAGCCCCTCCACACATCCGGCGAGCAGCATTAACTCAAAGGATGCTCCAAAAAGTTAAAGATTTTCCTCACTTACCAATCCATGCAGATATCTATACCCCACCCACTGCCCGACTTTCATCCAGACGGCCGATTTGGAAAAACCCTCCCCCAGCTGACTTTACTATCCAGACAGCTTGGCAAGAGGAATGGGAGACCAAGGAGGTCCCAAACAAACAGCTGGTGATAAACCCCAACCAACAGGTCCCGGGCACCAACCTCCCAAGGAGACAGTGGTCTACACTCAATCGTTTCAGGACTGGACATGGCCCCTGCTTGGCCAGCCTTCACAGATGGGGCAGTAGCCCTAGCCCACTGTGCGCATGTGGAGAGGAGCAAACTATGGAACACATCATAGAGGCTTGCCCGCTCCAAAGACTGGAAGGAGGATTACACACCCTCCATACAGCAAACCAGGAGGCAACTGCTTGGCTTAAGGACTTTGCATTCGCTAAATAAATAAATAATTCAGTTAAATTACTTTTTAATACCAAATAACATATTTGATGAAAACCTGTATGGTTTTAGGACAAACTACAGTACTGAGACAGCTCTTGTCAGGATTGTTGATGACTTAAGGCACAACATGGTTCGCACAGAATTTCAGTCCTGGTTCTGGTTGGGGATGTTATCAGGCAACATGGCGTTAATTTCTATAGTTATGCTGATGACACACAACATACGTTTACGGATGTAAACACAGTTTTATGAATGAAAGTGAACCTGTAACCACGTGACATCTGATCCTCGGGACAGGAGCATTAAACCAAATTAATCACACCTGTGGATGCACACCTTATACAGTATATACCCCTTGCATCCACCCATTCATCCTCTTTCTAACGACTGGGAGGAGTCTGCCTCCACCGACGAAGGACAATGAATGGCTACAGGCTCATTTTCATTCATAAAACTGCGTTCACATCCGTAAACGTACGTTTTAGTTCATTTCAGTGAACCTGTAACCATGTGGCAACCGTATACCAAATGAGTCCTGAGGAGAATGGAGGTGGCGTCACCCACAGGTCGAAGGAGCACAATGCTCCAAACACGCCATTAAGCACAAACATAATTAGATGAGTTTGGCTCCCTTTTTGTGTTTCCCTGAGTATGTGCAAGTTAAGCTGGTTACTCCAGGTAACCGGAGCTGAAACAAACCCTTTTGAGCACAAGGCACACATGCCGGCGCACATGAGGGAGACCATGATGCAACTTAAGAACCTGCTGAAACCACCAGAACAGATGAGGGGATGACTGATGAGGCCAGGTTGAGCCTATAGGATGGAACACGTTGAGGAAGAAGCCCAGCCAGCAGCTGTGTATACATCCTCCAGGGGTGCACCCCTAAACAACGCCCACGTAGTGGTCCTTCCCAAAGTCGAGTGAGCCACCAGCCTATCTCTTGCTTCCACTCCAACCTGTACATACGCAGAAGCAATCAGGTCAACTACCTAATGGGACAGGTGCTGCTTAGAGATAGGCCTGCCCATTGTGGATTCCACCATAGGACACAAAAGCTTGTCTGAAGAATGGACAGACCTCGTATGTCAACATAAAGCTTAAGGGCCCTACTGGACACAAACTATGGAGCCTCTCAGCCTCTGAAGAGGTGTGCAGGGGAGGGTAGAAGGCCTTAAGCACAAGGGGGTGGGAAACAAACCTACTAGCCAGTACCTCGGGCTGAAATGCTGGGTTGGGCTGCAGGTGAGCCACCTGATCACCATCAAACTTAAGGCATGCTGCGTCCACAGAGAGCACATTCAGTTCACTGACCCTCTTGGCTGAGACAACTGCCAAGAGAAAAACAGTCTTCGAAGAGAGCAGACAAAGGTCAGCAATGGAGAGTGGCTCAAAAGGGGGCAAGCATAAAGCCCTGAGAACTATGTAGAGATTCCAAGAGGGCAGCAAAGGATGCCGGAATGCACAGCTCCATCTCATGCCTCTCAAAAATTGCCTAACCAAGGATGCGCCTCAGGCAATAAGCCATCACATTTTTCATGGGCAGTTGACACTGCTGCCAGGTAGCCCCCAATAGTTGACTCCACCCAACCTTGGCGAGGAGGTTGGAGGAAAGGCAATATGACAGAGATGTGACATGTCGAGGGATTCTCACCCTTGGTCCAAAACACTCCACTTCACGCTGCATTGCAGCTGGGTAGATGGGGCCCGTGAAGCCTGCACGGTGTCTATAACCTCCTTCTCCAAGCCAAGTTTCCACATTTGCTCCCGTCCAAGGGCCATACATGAAACCTCAGGAGCTGAGGGCTCAGATGCCAACTCTCGCCCTATACCTGTGAGAGCATATTCCATCTGATTGGCAGAGGCCAAGGATGGCCCCCCAACATCCCGTGAATCGCCGCTATCCATGGTCTTGTGACCAATTCGGGCCATCAAAATTACTTGAACAGACAATAGTCTTGCCTTCACAAGGAAAGCTGGCAGAAGAGGCAGTAGTGGAAATGCCAATAGTTCGCTGGAGGCCAGGCATGCTCAGAGCATCTGTAGCTAGTGGACCTATCAGGCTCAAGCCCACACGAGCAGATGACACACCCTTGCATGGAGAGAGGGAGACCCCAATTCATCCAGCTGGTTGATGTACGACACCACAGCCACACTGTTCATCCGTACCAGAATTTCTCTGCCCTGAATGACTGGAAGAAAAAGCCCCAGAATCAAACACATCACTTTCGTCTTGAGATGGTTTATATGCCAAGACTGCTGTGCCGGAGCCCAGTGTCCCTAAACAAACCTGCCCTTCCAGACTGCACCCCAGCCTGCTTGGGAGGCATCAGTTGTAATGGTCACCCTGCAGCCCTCTTGGCCCAGGGGAACACCATCTCAGACTGCTGATGAGTGTCTCCACCACCTGAGAACCATGAGGCTCCTTCGGAAGAACTAGCCTCCTCATCTTGTCTCTGGGCAATCCACATTCTGAAGCGCAAACCACCGTTGAAGGGAATGAGAGCATAAAAGCCCCAGTGGCACCACCTAAGCAGCTGCAGCAAAGAAGCCTACGATCCTCTGCCACTGCTGCACTGATACAGCCCTTTGTGAAAAGCAGCTCTCGATACATTCCCTGATAGCATGTCCTCTCCTGGAGTCAGGGATGCCCTCATGGCAAACTGAATCCAGGGTGAGCCCCAAGCACTCGACAACCCTGGTTGGAACCAGGCAGCCTTCACCGCATTCAAATGCAACCCGAGTGTCACCAGGTGAGCCAATATGATCTTGATATTGCTCCTTGCTACGGCTTCAGATGGCGCACAAACCAGCCAATCATCCAAACAATTGAACTTGAATGCCCCTCTGCCACACTGGTGCAAGAGCAGTGTCCATGCACCTGGTGAATGTCCGAGGCCAGGGACAGGCTGAAAGGCAGGACATTGCAACCAAAGGCTTGTCCTGAAGGAACACTGAGGAATGTCCTGTGACCGGATTTATGGGAATATGGAAATAAGCATTGTGAAGATCCATTGCTGTGAACCAATCGCCTGGCCCTATGGCATGAATAATGTCCTCAGCTTGAATAACGGACAAGGGAGAACCTTGAGATACCTGCTCAACCGCTTCAGGTCAAAACCGGACAGAGACCCCTGGTTTGCTTAGTTAGTTAGTTAATTCCCTCCCACAGCACATGGAACACCATACAATGTATAGGGTAGCGCCTCTCCTGTTTCTCCAACCTTAGGTCACACAGCCACTGTAAGTAGCGAAGCTACAGTGTGGGGGGGTAGTCCTCTGGCAGCTCCATGTGTCATTGTCATGCACCAGTATGCTTGAGGACAAAGAACAGGGAGTGTAAAAAGCCTCGCCTCTCTTCTCCTGGACACAGAGACCATATTACATTCTTTCCCAGCAAGGCAGAAACCTTGCTGCCCAGAACTGTGGAAAGAGTGTCCTCCTACTTTTGCTTCCAGATCCCCTCGAAGCTGGGGAATAAGATCTGAATTGTAGGCGGTATCCACACTCCAGTGCATCGATCACCCATGGACATGAGGTGCACTGACGCCAACTCATGAGGTGCGCTGCGGAGAAGGTCAACGTCAAGGGAAGCATACCATGAGAGACGCTGGCGGGGCTTGGCAGGACCACAGCCTAAATGCTCCTGAGAGCATGGACGTGAGTGCTGCTGAACTTGCACCTGCTGCTGGGAGGCCCTCTGCCTTGGGTGACCCAAGCTCTGAAGGAACCTGGCTCTGTGAAATGAGCCACTGTGGGTTCTCACCTCCTCAAGAGGTCTCCGGACACTTGACCTGGATGGTCCTGGTCGATGAAAGGACTGCGTGTGCAGTCTCACATTCTACACCTCGTCCAACACTGCCTCTGCTGCAGGCCCAAATACCTCATTAGGTGCTATTGCAGCATCCAAAACAGCAGCCCCATCCGTATCCGCCAATCTAGACTGCCTCAGCCACACATGCTGCCGGGCCATGGTCAGCCGGGCCAAGGAGTTCCCAAGTGCTGTAACCTGTGAGCTAGCTCCCTGAATCACAGTGTCCACCATGCTTACCATCTTTGGAAGAAGGTCAATTCTGCTTTTTGAGTTCAGATCTCTTATCAGGCCTTCTAAATACACTAAAGAAGTGTATTAGTATTCACCAGCCTAGAGGGCATAGCTGCCAACTGGTAGGTGCTAGCCACTAACCCATCAGTGGTGCAACACTTCCTGTTAGGGTGGCATATAGACTTGCTGCCTGTGGGGGGAGCTCCAGCCAACAATGCAAAGGTAGGGCCCACCTTCAATGCACCATCCGAGCCTTGCTACGCAGCACCACTCAGAACACTAAGCCTAGAGCGAGGAGCAGCAGCCTCCCTTGGACAAGCCCACGACTTCTGCAGATGACCCACAAAGTCAGGATAAACTGGCAAGGAAACCTGTCTGCAGGATGCAGGACCCCTGTCCAGAGCCGAAGCCCAAGGTGGAGAAGGTGGAGGAGGAAGTCCAGCAGCTGATGCTGCTCTAGAGAGCAGTGCCCTGAGAGACAAATCATAGGGCTCAGGAGGGTCCTTCTCGATTGGAGGGTCACTGTCGTCCTCATCATCATCCCCAGAGACCTCCATTCGTCCACTGGAGCCACAGCCAGAGCTGATGGTCTTACCCAAGTTATCAGAAGCTGTCACGGACACTACATTAGGATGCGGTCCTGGGGCACAAACGGGAGCCTGGAGTGGCATACCCAAAAGGCGATGTTGATTTGCCGCCATATATTCAGTGGTCTTACGCATCTCGTCCAATTGCCTCTGCATGAAGTCCACCTGTGGGCTGCATAGCTGGCTTTCTTCAATTCACTTCCGCTTCCTGCTGGCCTTCTTGGTTCCAGCTGGAGCAGCTTTTAAAGCTGGAGGAATGGAGCCCAACTGGCTGCATACAAGTGTCCAGGCTATTTCCTCCTCCTTCACTCCCCGCAGAAGCCATTATTCCTCCAGGAGAACAATAGGAGAGAAAACAAGACAGTATTCTCATTATTATTATGACTGTTATTATAAACAGGCCAAAGGCTGTTCCATGAGGTACAAGCGCGCTAGTCATACCGGAGTGGTGGCTCAGTTGGTCGAGCATCCGCCCCACACTCGGGAGGCCGGGGTTCAAATCCCGGCCGGGTCATGCCGAAGACCATATAAAAAGTGGAACTTCCCGCCATCCAGCTTGGTGCTCAGTGATAAGGGAAAGGAGGGGGGAAATTTGTGGTGACGCCTTACATGGCAGCAACCCCTCTGATTCTATATATGTATGTGATTAACATTGTAGATAAGAGAAACATACTACTGTACATGATTGGCTGTATGGATTTGAATGACAATAATGATGGCTTATCCTTATAAGCAGTGTTAGGAGTAATGCCGCTACTTTTGCAGTAACATGCCGTGTAACAAAATTACTGTTTAAAAATTCAGTAATGCGCTACAGTTACTGAAATTTGATCAGATGTGTTAGGTTCAGGTTCAGGTTCAGGTTACTTTATTTGTACCCGTAGGTAGATTTGTTTTGCAGTCTGGTGACATCCATATATACAAGCCACAAATTACATTCAACATAGACACAAACACAGGCACACATGAAGCTGACTATAAACATGATAAAAATATTCAAGGCTCCATCAATCAGGGTATAAAAAGACAAAGAGATGGGAGAAAAACCAGAGGTAAGAGAGAAGGGTCATATTAAAAGTTAAAAACTAGTCAAAGAGGTTAAAAACTCCGAGGTCTAAAACCCAATAAAATATTTAGAACCCAAGTGACATCCTACAAAAATAAGTAAATATAAAATGGAGTTAATAAATAGGTACCTAAATTATGTGCAATATATTTTTACATCTTGTTCAACTCTTTGACAGCAGCAGGGACAAAGCTGTTTTTGTAGCGCTGGGTTCTACTTTTTGGGACAGCAAACCTCCGTCTTGAGGGAAGAAGCTGAAAGTGGCAGTGCAAAGGGTGGGAGTCATCATTTAAAATGGAGGTAGCCATCCTCTGTACTTGTCTGGTGTACAGGGATGTCAGGTTCAGCTGTGGCTCACCAAGCAAATGACTGGACCATCTAACTACCTGATCCAAGGATTTCCTCTGTTTCAGTTTTATCTGACCAAACCATGACACTAAAGAAAAGGATAAAACAGATTCAATAAAAGCCCGATAAAACATTATCATTATGGTTCGGTCAACTTGGAAGCGTGCAAGTTTTCTCAAGCAATGCAAATGTTGCTGACCCTTTTTGCACGCCCTTTCACAGTTCTCTTCAAACTTTAAATTACTATCAATAATCGTCCCAAGATATTTGTAGGATTGTACACATTCGGTGGTCTGGCCTTTTAGTACGGTGACTTTGTGCCTGGGATTTTTCCTCCTAAAGTCAATAATCATGTCTTTAGTTTTTGTCGTATTCAGCTGTAGGCAGGAATCCTCACACCAGTGAACAAAATCATCAACTACTGGGCCGTGGCCACTCTCACCATCCTGGAGGAGACTGACAATAACTGAGTCATCAGCATACTTTATAATGTGTCTGTTGTCATGTCTGCTCCGGCACATGTTTGTGTACAGGATGAAGAGTAGTGGTGACAACACACACCCCTGAGGAGAGCCAGTAGAAGAGCACTTTAGGTCCGACAACGTACCATTGACCCTTACTCTCTGCGTCCTGTTGGTTAAGAAATCCAGAATCCAACCCACCAGATTATTGCTCAAATCAAATTGCTGCAGGAGCCTTTCAACTAAGATATGAGGTTGGATTGTATTGAAGGCGGAGGAAAAGTCCACAAATAAAAGTCTGGCATGTGTCCCATTAAAATCCAGATGTTTAAAAAGCATGTTAAACAGAGTGACAGTGGCATCCTCCACTCCTCTGTGAGGCCTGTAGGCAAACTGCAGAGGATCCAATGCATGCTCAGTCTGCTTTAGGACCTCACATCTGACCAGTTTTTCAAAAATTTTCATTAAAATTGAAGTCAAAGCAACTGGTCTAAAGTCGTTTACCATTTTAGGACAGCTGGATTTTGGAACGGGAACAACCACGGCTTCTTTCCAGATCTTAGGCACGTGTTGTGTCTGTAAGGACTTATTGAAAATGTAATGAAATATAGGACTCAGTTCATGTGCACAGGACTTTACCAAGCGCCCACATATATCATCAGGGCCCTGACTTTTGTTCACTTTTACAGCGCAGAACTCCCTTTTAACATCCTGCACCTCAATATTAAAGTGCTGATTGTCTTTGAGTTTCTGTTTCAAATCTTGGGTTTCAGTGCTAAAATCAAAGGAGTCAAAACGACCATAAAAACAATTAAGAGCATTAGCCAGCTCTGTGTCTGAATTAAAACCATCTAAAAACACACGATTACTGTGTTCTGTGCTCTGAAGGCCTGCAATAGTTTTCATACTGGCCCAGGCTGAAGCAAGTTTCTTTGCTGCCATCTTGCTTTCCAATTCTGATTTATAATTCTGCTTTGCTCTTAAAATTTTGGCCTCCAGCTCCTTTGTGGCAACCTGTAGCTCAGAAACAGATCACTGTTTAAAGGCAAGTGCTTTCCTCTGTAAGCAGGATTTAACTGATTTTGTAACCCATGGTTTGTTGTTGGGATATATTTTGACACGTTTACGTGGAACGATCTTATTTTTACAGAAAGCCATGTATGAGCATGTGGCGTCCACCAAAGAGTCCAAATCATCCCCGCAGGACAGTGTGAACATCTCCCAGTCTGTACAGTCAAAGCATTCCTGGAGGCTGTGCACTGAATCTTCTGTCCACACATCAATGTCTCTCGTCTCCACCTTGATTTGTTGCAGTAAAGAACAGCTTCTTCTAAGCGGTGAACTTTCATTTATCTGTGCATTCTGTTTTATTTTATCTTATTCATTTACATGCTGTTGTGATATGCAACTATTTCATGGAAGTAAATCCTCTAAATATGCGTTTTTATTGGGCTGGTCCAGGGGTGTCAAACATATAGCTCGTGGGCCAAAAACGGCCCACCAGGGGTTCCAAAATTTTCTCTGTGAATTTACAGCTTTATTTCTAGTACATTTCTGACTTTCTGCTGATTACAATAGTTTGTGTAAATCTGAGATATTTTTTCTCTGTAAGATGAGACTTTTTTCTCACCAGTTTTCTTTTTCTTCTTTTTCTGATGAGAACAAGGGGCCCTTGATCTTGCTATGTGTGCAAGATGATTTAGGTATGCATTTAAAAGTAACATGAAAGTTACTTTTCCAAGTAACTAGTTACTTTAATATGCAATAACTCAAAAGTAACTCAGTTACTTTTGAAAAAAGTAACTAGTAACTGTAACTAGTTACTATTTTTTTAGTAACTTGCCCAACACTGGTCATAAGACAACATAGAAATATCAGATTTCAGTTCCCACCTGTATGTAGTACCACTCCCCCACAAAAGGTGGAGAGAGTGTACCAAGCACAGGAGCGCTCAGTACCCAGACAAAGAAGATGTCTCCTTTTTTTTTAAGATGACTGTCAGTCGAGAAAAAAAGAAACAATACAGAATTAACGGCAAATTGTACCATGCTGTTAACCCTTTGAGTGTGTGAATTTGCGTGCCCCTAGTGGCAGAGCGTGGCACTGCGCCTGTCGTCTCACTCTCACATAATTGCCTGCATTGGAGATTTGTACTGATTTGTACTGATTTGCCAGTTTCAAAAGGTGGCAGACATCTGTTGGAGGACTCAATGGATGACACGTAATACACCAAAGAAGAAGAACTCCTCATTTCCTTTTCCTGTTTTTAGCATTTTATCCCAGAAAGCTAATATGTCCGCGATCGGTCACCGTCACTTTCATCGGCTTTGTATACGGAAAATAGCCACAGGATACATGCAAAATTTATGTGGGATAATCATAACACTTTGTAAATGGTAATGGTAAATGGCGTTCACTTATATAAGATAAGATAAGATAAGATAAGATAAGCCTTTATTAGTCCCACAACGGGGAAATTCCAGGATTGCAACAGCACAGGGATAGCAACACTCAGAGCAACAATCAGAAGGCAAGAAAAAAAACAAGCAAGCAAGAGCAGCTAATAAACATATGTACGTATTACTATAAAATATATATATATACACACACACACAGACACACAGTGCAGAGCATTGTAGCTGGATGGAATAAATATATGAATATATGAACACACAGTGCAGAGCATTGTAGCTAGATGGAATAAATATGTAAATATATAAACACCCACAGTACGGAGCATTGCAGCTAGGTGGAATAAATATGCAAGTATATAAACACACACAGTGCGGAGCAATGTAGCTAGATGGAATAATATGTAGATATATAAATATATAAACACCCACAGTACGGAGCATTGTAGCTAGATGGAATAAATATGCAAATATATAAACACACACAGTGCAGAGCATTGTTGCTAGATGGAATGAAACAGCATAACCGTCTACTTAGTTATCCTACATGGTATGATTATGTGCCCATACATATTCTCACCCTCCATAGCGACCGGTATGTTCCTAGTTGTATGCCGGAGAGGACCATTGTGTAAGTCTATTGCATCTTTTGCATTCAAAAAACTATTAGTTTGTTACGTCTTTTTGCTATCTCTGCGAGCAGCCCTGCTTAGGTTGTACAGTCTGACAGCCGTTGGTAGGAAGGACCTACGAAACCTCTCGGTTGTGCACCTGGGATGATGTAGTCTGCTGCTAAATGAGCTCCTCAGTGCATTCAGTATGTCCTGCATAGGGTGGAACTCGGACTCCAGCAGAGATGACAGTTTAGCCACCGTCCTTCTCTCTCCTATCTCCTCCATCGGATCAAGGCGCTGCCCCAGGACAGAGCTAGCTTTCTTAATCAGTTTGTTCAGTCTCTTCCTATCGGCTGCAGTAATGCCACTGCCCCAGCAGACCACTCCAAAAGTGATGGCTGATGCCACCACCGTGTCATAGAATGACTTCAGCAGCGCCCCTTGTACACCAAAAGACCTGATATATATATCTATATATATATATATATAATATATATATTATATAGCGCTTTTCTTCTCATTTAGGATGACCAAAGCGCTTTACAGATCCTGCAATCCACCCATTCACACACATTCACACACTGATGGCGGCAGAGCTGCCATACACACAGGCGCTAACCAGGCCACCAGGAGCAAGTGAGGGTTCAATGACTTGCTCAAGGACACTTCGACAAGCGGACAACAGACATAGCGGGAATCAAACCCATGACCCTCCGATCAGTAGTCGGTCACACTACAACTGCGCCACCGCTGCCCCCATTGTAGATGTGGTAGAGACTTTAAATGACCATGACACAACCATGATGGGAGACAACACAATGACCACGCCAGCCAGCCAGCTAGCCAGCCAGCCATCCAGCCAGCCAGCCAGCCCCCCTTTGTCAAAAGTAAGTGAGAATTTTCTGGGGGGTTTTTGTGTGTGTGTTTTTTTATATATTGTACTGATTTCTTATTCATATACTTTGAAGATAAGATGATGAGGTACCTCTGTACAAAAAACGGTGTCAAAAGACTGAACCATTCTTTGTGTAAATATGTCCAAAGTCCAGTTTTGACTGAGTTATGGAATTTAAAGAGGTGCCGTGACATTAAGCAAATTAGATGTGTAAATTTATTCCTATCTGAAACTTTGGATCATATTTTATATCTTTCTAATTGACAGTAAGCCATTATCTCTTACCACTTTCAAGTTATAGCCTTGGAAATCTGAACTATTTTACTGACAAAAAATATTTACCACTCTTGACCACTAGGGGTTATGTCGCAATTCGGTGACAAACACACTCAAACAGTTAACTTTTCAGCAATTTCTCCATAACAAAGGCAAAAATATATCACATATCCCAAGCAGATAAAGCATATCGTGTGCGGTTAAGCTGTAAAACAGTTCTTCTGCCTGAAGAGAAGGCACAAAAATACATCACAAACGTTAAGCAGGTAAGGGTAGTACATACCTCACGCTGCTAAACTGTTAACAGTTCTGGCATTACATACCTCTAAGCAGGCACGGACAGTGCACATCATGCTACACAGCCACTGCAAACCTTCTCTCATTCAGCAGAAAAACACAACAATTTTATGACACAGCAATGGGGTACCCAGAGTAAGGCAGCCCAAACTGTACAAAAAACACAATGTTAAACAGATGGTATAAGCTCTTACCAACCAGGAGGATAGAAAGAGGAAGAATGGAGGGATGCAAGGTGTGCATCCACAGGTGTGATTAATTTGGTATAATGCTCCTGTCCCGAGGATCAGTTGTCACGTGGTTACAGGCTCACTGAAATGAAATAAAACTTTATATTGCTGTGTCTCCTAGTGACATGGAACCAATCAATATCCTTTATAACTGTATTGCAGACATTAAATCATGGATGGCAGCAAACTCTCTTCAGCTTAACCAGGACAAAACTGAAGTTTTAGTCATCAGTACTGAAGCTCAGTGACAGAATTTTTTTTTTTACCAAAACTATAACGTCTGTCTTTAACTCCCAATATGTTAAAGTGACATCCTGCCAAAAATCAAGTTTTTTTCTTAACATGTCTGTAACATGACTTACAAGACATATCAAGAGTGAAATTGCTCAAATGTCTCATATCTCTATTTTTTCCTGTCATTTCACTGAAGCCAAGCCCCCTGCAAAAAGTCGAGTTAAGACGGAACTTTTTAGTGATGTAACTATTTGTTGTTCTGGCATGAGGGTAGTGTTGAGCCAGTCAGGACACTCTGGCCTAACTGATGTTGTCCTCCAGGCTAGTTAGCATTTTTTAACAAACTACTTTGAAAACTTGACCAAAATTAAAATGGGTTTTACCATTAAACTGCTTTTATGGACCAATGCAGTTCCAGTCATTATCCTGGGCCACTGTGCATACAACTGGGTATGTCCTTCAACTGGTAAGTCTTTTTGTCACAGGATTTATTCTGATAATGTAGTGCTAGCAACTATTATCCCTGAGGTATGTGGCTGGGCCTAGTAATTACTGATTGTGGCATTTGAAGAGGGATGGGGAGTAAAAAGTTCTTGACGTGAAACTTTAAGACAATGAAAGGTGTTTTTTTTTTTTTTTTTTTTTTTTTTTTTAGAAAAACGGGTGTAAGATACCTTTTTTTACAATGTAAATTTGTTTTTATAGGGGATTTATATCCACTGAAGTGCATCTTTAAGAACGTGGACATCACTTTAGACTCCGAGTTTAGTTTTACTCCACACATTAAAATTATAACAAACAAAATTTTACCATCTAAAGAACATAGGCTGAGTCTGCCCATCACTCTCTTGAGCAAACACAGAAATACTGGTCCATGCTGTTGTAATGGGATTATATAATAAAATATTTGTCATAAGGTACAGGAATTATTTATTTTATTTAATAGTGGGTGTGAAAGGGGGCGGAGTTAAACCATCACTTCTACACCCGCTAAATTAAATAAAAGCACTCGTAAAAAGGGGCACCAGTCCTAACAGACAATTATATTAACTTTAATTTTAATTAATTTTGTACCTTCAATTACTTAATGAATCAGTCTCAAAGTTTCAGTGAGTTCTTTTCCTGCCGTGATTAGGAAACAGGTATATGTGAAAGGAAAAACGCTTCAACTTCTCTCATTCACCCTTTTATTAAACTCATTCAGGTTACATGATATGGCGTTCAAATAATGGATAAACAGATTCAAATGATAACAGTGTACAATATCACATCCCCTGTTATTGGATTCCTGAACATAAAATCCAGCATTACACCTCTGTAGAACCAAGGAGGAACCAGACTTATGTTTCAACGGCAAATGAAGGCTAACAAAACAACGCAATTTTATGGGGAAAATTCATAAGCTAATTATCTAAAAATGACTTCTGAATTAATCTACAAAAATTAAGGGCAGTTACTTAAAAATGACTAAGAGTCTTCCTTCAGTTTATAGCTTTATCCTGTGGCTGAGAGACTAATTGAGCCCTGAAATACGGGCCATATTCAATTGTAATTTAATTGTTCGGACATCACGTTTTAACCCAGGAGATAAGAAAAGTAGGAGTTTCACTCACACAACAGCTGTAGGTCCACGTTTCAGCGGGTCGATACCAGCCAAGTTGGGAGTTAGGACATCGGAGGAAGCGGTGCTGCAAGGCTTCCTCACAGCAGTAGAAGTGTAAACTCAGCTGGGGGGTCTCCAGACAATGGCAGCAGTGGATGGTCTGTCACCGAGCGGCGTGACAAGTCCTTGGAAACGAGTCCAAATTTGAGGTCTCTTGTAGCGGGATAGACCAAAAAAACTGAAGGAGAAACTTCTCAGTCAGGCAGGTATGAGGCCGGAAAGAGAGTCCAAAAAACAGTCTCTGTTCACTTTAAATTAGGAAAATTAAAGGTCCACTTTAACGGCGTGAAAAGTCATAAAAAAATTAAAACAAGAAAAAACATTTACTAGGACAAGAATGGCTTCTGAGGTGAAGGAAAAAGTTTGAGAATTTGATTCTCTGAGAAAGCGAGCTCTAAAGAATAGGTGATTTCTCCTCAGTAACCAGAAAAACTAACGCAGGATTTGACAAACTTCACACAGAACAATTTAGATAGAATAAAACTACACAGAACCTTGAAACGGTGGAATAAAATCTTCCCAGACTTATCTAATCTCATTCTGTCTCTTTCTTGTCTGCTTTTTCTTCTCTAACTTTAACTTAACTTACATCTGTGTGTTTCTTTTTCTTTCTACTTGTCTTGTTCTAATTCTACATCTGTGTTTTTTCTGAATCTTGTCTCAATCTCTTCTTCTAATCTAACTCTGCAGAGCAGCTTCAACTACTTTTTAAAATGACCCCGCCTAGTCATAAACTTGTGATGTCGATCGCAAGACTGACCAATCGACTTTATCAAAAGCAGTTTGAAATGGCTGCTATCCAATGTGAGAACATTTCTTTGTTTGAGAGCAGCCAATCAAACGAAGACACCATCCCATGAAATTGCAGAGAAAAATCAACACTCAGTCAGTTCTTATGAAATTAGGTGCTCAATATAAAATCTAACTAAATTAAATGACTTGGCTAATATTTGGTGATCATGCATTTATACCATTACTCTAATATTATATTTGTTTGAATAACACTCATGAACATAACATTTCTTATACATAATTATAATACATGCATTCATATTTAGATCAAAGCTTAAGGTAGTACAGCAAACTATGGTTGGTGATAAAAGGGATGGTTTTCAGTGTCCTTAGGATCCAGGGGAGAAGAAGATAAGCTGAAAGAAACTTAATGTTTAGAACAAATTAAAAGTCATCCTACTTACTGAAACACATTGCGTAGGTATCCGCTAGGAGGTACTGTTGAGCTGTAGATGATTTCTTTTAGGTCCATGGGATCTGGAAGAAAATATGGACAACATCGGGGGTTATAAACCTGTCTGATTAAGCCGTTTATGACCCTTTTAAGAGCATTGGTTTCCTGTAAAGAAGGATGTTATTCAAATGCAGTGTTCACATTGGAGGTCTGGTCTCCCGAGTTTTATGTTCCTTTGAGCATTTAAAAGCAAATTCTGATCCTTACAATCTCTGCAAGAGGCAACTATTTACATTTGGGTCCTGGGAAAACAAACATCTTTGGTCAGGCCTAGATGAGGCCTGGATGAGTCGATATGAAAGCCAGTGATATTCCTGTAAAATGCAGAAAAGTGGTATTCCTGTAGAAGGAATAAAGTGAAATTCCTGTAGAATGGAGAGAAGTGATCTTCTGTCTTGGTTTGAGGAGACGATGATGCTACACTGTTATCACCAGTTGTACAGATTATTGCAATGCCCTGCTCTCTGGTCTTCCCAAAAGACAATTTCACATCTGCAGTTATTACAGAATTCAGCTGCACACGTTCTGACGCAGACCAGATGGCAGGTGTACATCACACTAGTTTTAAAGTCACGACATTGGTTCCCCATGTCCTTCAGGATCGATTTTAAGGTTCTTTTACTGGTTTATAAATGACTGCATGGTCTAGGGCCTTCTTATTTATCAGAATTCCTTTTAACATATGATCCCCCACAGACCCTGAGGTCCTTGTGCACTGGCCTTTTAATTACTCCTCAGAATACGTGTCAGAAAAGGCAGCTTTTAGTTACTATGGCCCACGTATGTGGAACAGCCTGCCGGAGAACATCAGAGCTGCCAAGAATGTTAATGGTTTTAAAAGCAGGCTCAAGATCTACTATTTTAACCTAGCTTTTGATTAGTTTCCTATTTTGTCTTAATTTCTGATTTTAAACTTATTCTGTGTCGTTATTGTTACAATTGTCTATTTTGTTACTAAATACTATTATGTTTTATTTTATGTTGTTGTTACAATTATCTATTTTATTATTAAATACTATTTCATTATAAACTGTTTGAATTTAAATGATTTTTATGATTATCTTTTTTTTACTAACAAATTATTACTATAATTTCCCCCTGTGCTTTTATGCTGCACACAGAGGAAAGAATTAAAACCCACTTGCAGGAGTATGTTGTGTGCATTTATTACAGAGTGCAAAAAAACAGTTCCAAAAAACAGATGAGCGTACAGGATGAGATTCAACAGTTCAACATAACTGGTGAGTAATACGGGTACACAAGGATGTCCTTCAAAACGCTCTACAGAACAGGTGATTTAGACATAGGGAAAAATGTTTCGTGGCAGACGGGACTGCTGAGGAGGAACGGGAAAGTGCCCAGGAAAGGAACCGCCAGGCAGACCTGGATGGCAGGGGCGAAACAGTCAGTACTCACACAGGCTGGAACAGTCCGAGTAGGTCCAAGCGATCATCCCGATGAGACAAACTCAACCAGTTACAAATGATCATGCCACCCAGTACGATTTGGTACAGTAATAGCATGCAGGGCATCTAGACATGGGTGATGGAGTTCAAATACTGAGTGGAAACTAACATAGAGTTGGACTAGTGTTAGACAACAATGATCCGGCAATCTCTTCCAACAGACATAGGGCTAAAATAGTGCCAGGCCTAATAAGGAAAGAGATTGCCGGTGTGAGTAATGAGAGTGAGTGTGGAAATGAGTGGGCAGGGCTAAGTGGACACAGGTGTGTGAATGGACATCTGTGAGCATGTGGCAAAGGATGAGTGGGTGTGTGTATGTGTGTAAGAGTGTGCATGGGAGGAAATGTAGGTATGTGTGTGTGAACAGAGGAGTGACAGTGATAATGAAACACAGCTGACAGGAAAAGGAGGCGTGGCTGAGCTGCCAGGGAGCCGAGTGGACCCAAGAGGCTCCCTGAGACCGCCTGATGGAAAATAGGCAGTGAAAAATACACAAAAGAGAGAACAGCCACCGCATCACAGAACTGGGCCTGAACATCAAGCCCAGTTCATGACAGTTATTTACTTTATTTACTTTATTATTATTATTTATTAATGATCATTTTATTCATCTTATTATCCTGTCCTAGTTCCAGTGTTTCCTCATAGGAAGTCCTCCTACAGGGAAAAGCCAGATTCTAGCTGCAGGGTGCTGGCCTGTGATTGCTCTGGTCCACCCAATCAATGGGACTTTACACTGTCAGAATCAGAATCAGAATCAGAATCAGATTTATTGCCATTGTTCATGTAGTACACAAACTAGGAATTTGTCTCGGTGCCATGCTGCAACATTAAAAACATGATGAGAAAAAGGGATAAACTAAAAAACTAAAGGACTAAAAACGTGCAATAAGTGTAGAAAAATAAGTAATGATAAGTAATAATAATAATAATACTAATAATAATACTAGTAATAATGAGTAGTACTAGTCAAGGCAGTTTTAAAAAATTAGCAAGTAGCAGATAATGTGAAGTACCACATAGTGCAGTCGATAATGCAACAGAAAAACAGTGATGAATGACGTGAGTCTGGTTGAGCTGCTGTACATAGTGCATGAGAGTCAAAAAGTCACTTAATGTTCAGCAGTCTGATGGCAGAGGGGAAAAAGCTGTTCATGTGCAGGGAGGTTTTAGTCCGAATGGACCGAAGCCTTCTACCTGAGGGGAGGGGGGGCAAACAGTACGTGACCAGGATGTGAAGGATCGGCTATGATCCGGCCAGCACGCCTCCGGGTCCTGGAGATGTACAGGTCCTGGAGAGATGGGAGCACGCAGCCTATCACCTTCTCAGCAGTGCGCACGACGCGCTGCAGCCTTATTCTGTCCCTGGCAGTGGCTCCTGCATACCACACAGTTATGGAGGAGGTGAGGATGGACTCGATGATGGCCGTGTAGAACTGCACTAACATCTTGGTGGGTAGCTTGAGCTTCCTCAGCTGCCGCAGAAAGAACATCCTCTGCTGGGCCTTTTTGATGAGGGAGCTGATGGTTGGCTCCCATTTGAGGTCTCGGGTGATGGTGGTGCCCAAGAAGCGGAAGGAATCTGCAATGGTGATGGGAGAGCCTGTGATGGTGAGGGGGGGCAGGGGGGTTGTGACTTTCCTGAAGTCATAACAGTATCATAAGTGATACTGTGGTATCAAGTCTGCAGTGTTGACTCCTTGGACTGGACTTGGGCGGTTGCAGACTGGGTGTCCCTGTGGTTGCAGACTTGGGGCTTCCCTGGTGTTGATGGTTTCCTGGGATGGGGCTTCCACACCAGGATCCTCAGCGCTCGGCCATGTCTCACATAGATGAAAGAGTGTGGGTGTGTGTGTGTGTGTGTCTGTCTGTTTGTCTGTCTGTGGGTGAATGGGATTTGTGGGGTGGGGGGGGTTGTAATTGTGTCATTTTTATTTTGTAAAGCACTTTGTGCTACACCTTTCTGTATGAAAAGTGCTATATAAATAAAGTTTTGATTGATATGATCAAAACTATAGTACTCACATCTCTAACTCATACCAGATAGATGTACTTTATTTTTTGTTACGGTTTCTGTGCATGATATCTCTTTCTATTGTTTTGTTCTTGTTGAACAAATAAATTTTCATAGGTAGATAGATTAGATAGATAAGATACAGTAGACAGAAGAAACAAATCAGAAAAAATCCAAACAAACAAAAACTGAAGAAACAATACAGGAAGACATGCTGGATGTCCAAATCATAGATCAGAAGTCTTGATCAATGAGAACAGTCCAAAGACAAGCTACAAAGGTGGACAAGGAGAGATTATATAACAGAGGACGTATGGGCATACATTAGGTATACATTAGGCATACATTAGGGTAGAGCACAGACAGACAGGGTAGCGGTGGCGGATAGCGATGAGGCTAAGCAACCAAACACGAAAAATAATAGAAAATGGAATAGAAAAAAAATAATTTAAAAATAAATTGCAAAGAGCTCCTGATATGAAGCCTCTAGCTGAGCACATCTGTGTCATGTGAAGCACATAAGGGAGGAAGGACCCAGTCACAGGCAGGAATCCAGAGGAGTCAAGTTTTATTAATTAATCAAACAAAAAGCCGAGGTAGAGGAACTGGAGACTAACTTAAACTAAAATACTGACAACTATGAAAACAAAGCATGACATGAGGACCGGAAAACATAACACTAACTTGTGGTAACCCAGCACAATGCAGACTGATACTATTTCACGCTCAGCAAGGCTGGAGGAAACAAAGGACAATTTGCATACGAACAGAGAGCCCCTGAGGGCAATCAGAACAATGGACTGTTGTGTATACATCCCCTGGATGAGGGAGCGGACATCCGGGCGCCAGTTGGTCACGCTAATAATATGTATTGACTGATATGTATATCACTATGCTAATGTGCCATGCATTCTGTCTGTCTGTATAACATCTATATAAGAGCTTACGATACATGCCTCAGTAGCACAGTAGCGCACAGAGCTACAAAGTGCCTCTCATTATGTTGGAGGAAAATAAAACTTCGCAACCTTCCACCTCGTCGCAACTTGCCTGATCTTTTACCTCCACAGTGGTTACTCTAGACGTGTCATGGTGTGCCCCTCGCCTGATCTTTTCCCTCCACACTGGTGACCTGACGAGAGAGAATGACCGTCTGCTCCCTCTCACCACGCTGTGGACAACAGAGGACCAGAGAACGCCTGCAACCTCTTCATCCTCACCGGAGTGCGCATCCCGGAGCGGGCAGCGCTGGGACTGACACGCACCATGAACGGTGACACGAGCGAAATGAAGGAAGCAGCCTGAACGGGGACGATCATTGGCGCCGTCCGCATTGATTTCCACCGAGCTCCCCGACTCTGACTCAACTCCTGACAGTGGACCTCCCGCGCACAGAAGCCCCGCACACACACCGCAGGATTACGAGGACAGCGAAACTGCTATGTGGTTACTGTGCCAAGCGCGCGCCACACACAGGGACAAACCGGCTCCACAGACTGATACAGCGTCCTCCGCTGCTGCACACGCCAGAGAAACACGGCCGATTGCCATCCTCGGAACCTTCAGGGCTGCTCACGCACCTGAAGCAGACGTGCAGCCCGCACACAGGACTTTGTATGGGTTTCTCAGCCATGGTGCACAACGGGAGTTTAGCCGATTGCTGTCCCCGATGGCTTTAGGGCTACGTTCACACCTAAAGCCACACCGCCAAGTCCCTCACACAACTGCAGTTGTTTCACAGCCGCTACGCATCCTCGGGGAATTTGGCCGTTCGCCTTCCCCATGTCCTCGCTGGACCAAGCCGCGAGAGGAGTCAGAGACTTAATTTTTTCACAGCTGCTGCGGATCACTGCCAGGTTGACCGGGAAAGTCCCTCACCGTCGCGGATCCACACGCAATTCTTGCGTGGCCCAGACACCTTTGACGTCCTGGGCCGGCACTCACTTACTCCCACCCCCCTCCCCCTCCTCCTCCACAGCGATCTTCCCGCACATCACTCCCTAAAGCTGGCCGATCACTGGTTGGTTCCATTACGCACGGCGTGCACCGGCCCTGTAAGCCCACGATCCATGGCCATTCAACGTGCTGGAACTTGGAGCGGAGCACACTGTCTTTTCCACCCCTCCCCCCCACCCCCACGGACTGACATGCCCTCCGACACTCCTCTACAGCAGGATGGTTCTACCGGAGCTGGAGCCCAAACGACGGGGGTGGGGGGTGTCACAGCCCCTTCTGAGCGTTCTGGGGGGAGCCGTGTGGTAACCCAGCACAATGCAGACTGATACTATTTCACGCTCAGCAGGGCTAGAGGAAACAGAGGACAATTTGCATATGGACAGAGAGCCCCTGGGGGCAATCAGAACAATGGTCTGTTGTGTATACATCCCCTGGATGAGGGAGCGGACATCTGAGCGCCAGTTGGTCACGCTGATACTATGTATTGACTGATATGTATATCACTATGCTAATGTGCCATGCATTCTCTCGGTCTGTATAACATCTATAAAAGAGCTTACGATACATGCCTCAGCAGCACAGTAGTGCACAGAGCTACAAAGTGCGTCTCATTATGTTGGAGGAAAATAAAACTTTGCAACCTTCCAGCTCGTCGCATTTCGCCTGATCTTTTACCTCCACAAACTAAGTATAAACACAAGGTGATACAAACTAAGGAGCAGGAGAAACGTTTAACTCAGAGTAAACCATGGGAGATCAAGGAGCACAGGGAACATACAAAGAGCATAGGGAGAAATAACATTAATGATGCTTCCTTGAAGGGAAAACACAAGACAATATTTAAAGGTAAACATGTGGGTGACCCCCACAACAGACTGGGACAAGCAGAGCGCTCAGCTGGAGCAATTAGCAGAACAATGAGATGTATGTATTGAGATCAATAGGCAGCTTCTCTTTGTCTAGCTCTTTCCTGCCAGTATCCTGCTGTTATGTTGACTCAAATGCAGGTGTTCATGACTTCCTGCTCTGTACTGTGATGCAAATGTCCCATGCCTTCCGGCCGTTTACTGTGATGTTAATGTGCCATTCATGCATTGTCTGTAGTGGGGTATTTAAACTGCAGATCGCTCTGTAACTCTCTCTCTCTGACCACTGCTTCTGACTACACGCATTCCGTGTCTCCCGACGAGAGCCTGAGAGCTCGCTCCAGCGTGCCTGCACGGCGCTGGAGTGAGTTCTGTGATGGCAGGATGAAATAAAACCCACTTTTAAACCTCAGTTCGCTGCTTATTATTTCATACCGGACAACCACACTGGTGACCCGACGATGAAAAGAACACGCTGACAACGAACGCAGCACCCGGCGGTGATTCTCCCACGACAAGCGAACGCAGCAGCCTGACTCAAATGATCTGCCCTCCCTTCTGCTACAGGGAGACCTCGACGCAGAGCCACCACCAGGCGAACTCTCCGGAGATCACCCACGACCGGGAAAGCTGCAGAAAGCTTCATGGTGAGATCTGCACGCCTGAGATCTGCACATCCACGCTGGACCGGCCGAGGGACACAGAACATCCCTCTCACCGCTCCTCCTCCCTCTCACCGCTCCTCCGCATCGACACGAGCCCGAGAGACAAAGATCGTCTCCTCCCTCTCACCGCTCCTACGCATCTGCACGAGCCCGAGGGACAAAGATCGTCTCCTCCCTCTCACCGCTCCAATGCATCTGCACGAGCCCGAGGGACAAAGATCGTCTACTTCCTCTCACCGCTCCAACGCACCACAAGTGAACGACGCAACAGCTTCAGCAGGGATGACCATCGGTGCCGACGACGCTGATCTCCAGCAAGCTCCCTGACCCTGACTCGCCTCTACAGCGGACCTGCCATGCACCGAACCCCGCACGCACACCGGGGGGTTATGAGGACAGCGCACCATGCACGGGACAATACCGGCTTCACACAGACCACCATCGTCCTTCGCTGCTGCACACAGAACCTTCAGGGCTGCTCACACACCTGAAGCACGCACGCAGCTCGCTCACAGGATTTTGTAATGGTCTCAGCCACGGCGCACAAGGGAATTCAGCTGTCAGCTGTCCCTGAGGACTTTAGGACTGCGCGCGCACCTAAAGTCAACACGCCAAATCCCTCACTGCTGCAGCTCCTTTTTTTTTCTTCATGGCCGTGAGAGGAGTCAGAGACTAATTTTTCTTCTTACAGCTGCTGTGGACCTCCGCACGTTCAACGGGACAGCCCCTCAACATCGCGGATCCACAGGCAATTTTTGCACGGCCCAGACAATTTCGCCGTCCCGGGCAGGCACTTGCTACCCCCACCCCGCCTCCCTCCACCGCCGCCTGCAGCGAGCTTTCCCCGCAGCTCGCTCCCAAAGCCGGACTATCGAGGCCTCAGCTTCCCGCTGAGCCCTCTGGGGGAGAGTACTGTGGGTGACCCCCACAACAGACTGGGACAAGCAGAGCGCTCAGCTGGAGCAATTAGCAGAACAATGAGATGTATGTATTGAGATCAATAGGAAGCTTCTCTTTGTCTAGCTCTTTCCTGCAAGTATCCTGCTGTTATGTTGACTGTTCATGACTTCCTGCTCTGTACTGTGATGCAAATGTCCCATGCCTTCCGGCCATTTACTGTGATGTTAATGTGCCATTCATGCATTGTCTGTAGTGGGGTATTTAAACTGCAGATCGCTCTGTAACTCTCTCTCTCTGACCACTGCTTCTGACTACACGCATTCCGTGTTTCCCGACGAGAGCCTGAGAGCTCGCTCCGGCGCGCCTGCACGGCGCTGGAGTGAGTTCTGTGATGGCGGGATGAAATAAAACCCACTTTTAAACCTCAATTCGCTGCTTATTATTTCATGCCGCCACAAACACATAATTAGGGAATTAACAACAGGTGAGAACAATCGGACAGGTGTGGGTAATGACACGAACAAGGGAGACAGAGAAAAGGAGCCGTAGACAAAACAAACAGTAGGGAACACAAACACGGAGGGAGATAAGAACATAAAACCACAAGGAAGAAACCCTAAGTAAACACTAGTAAATGTAACATAAAACTGGAATTAAACAAGAGTAAATTATATTAATAAGTCCAAGAAAACAAAAGCAATGAAAAAAACATGAGTGAGCAAGCTCACATACTCCATGCAGCTGCATATCAGTGGCCTTTAATGAGAACTGTGATCAATATAGAATGGACTGGAAAAAAAAAAGTCTCCCTCCTCCAAAATGGACCCCCTGATTGCAGTCAAAGCTTCTGTATAAATAAGCAGTCAGTCCAAACAGAAATGTAGAAGCTATATTGGCGAAAGCATAAAATGAAGTGAAGAAGGACAAGCCTCATTCCCCCCAAAATGGAATCCCATCATTAAATGTATACGTACATTTGAAGGGAATCCAGTCAGAAATGTAGAAGCTATTGTGGTGACAACATAAAATGTTAACGGACAAAGGAACGGATGGGCAGGTCAAAAATATTATACCCTCAGTAACTTCCTTGCATGGAGTATACAGTAAATATGCAGAAAGCCCATAAGAATCTGCAAAAATGACCATCTTACTGTTTTGAAAACAGATGTGTAGTGGATTTGTGGGTTTTATAGGTATTTTATTGTTGGTACAAGTATTAATGTAAATATGAATGTGAGTAGGAATGAAGATTTATTTTCATTACACTCATATCCTCGTAGGGCACCAGTCCAGATAATGGACAATTTTATTAACAATTCTTTATTTGTACCAATTATGAATCAGTCTAAAAAAAAAAAATCTTGTGAGTTCTTGTCTGCTGATAGCCAAGAAGATGGACATGAAATTAAACAATAACTCCCATATGTCTTTCAATGGTTTAATAAGAAATGTCAGAACAGGTTAACACATTCGGATAACTTGAGACAGGGAATTCAACATGTATTATGAGCATCATAGACTGTTATTGAGTTACTGAGTGTAACCTGTGAATCAAACATCTGTGGAACCAAAGAACCCTAGTTTAACTTGGCGATATACTGGAAAGTGGAAAACCATAAAATTGCATTGGTCAAGAAAAGTGGATGCAATTTTATCAAGAAAATGATGAGTAAACTATCTATAAAAATGGAAAATTGGTGTTACTCTGAAAAAGAACATAAATTAATGAAAGGACAGAATACGTTTTGAAATTCTGATGGGGGTTTGCATGAAATTAAGTTTAAAGAACTTATACCAGGAATATTCTGAAGAATTAAGTTTAAATTAAACAACAGACCATCAGCCAAGCAGAATCATTGTATCCCAGTGGGTAGCAGGTGGCCCACTGGATTCTGTTTCAACTGGACCGGCGTGGGTTCTGTTGGAAGACTGGCAGACAGGTTCTTTACCACGGTTATGGCCTACTCCCAAGATCACAAAGGGGCTGGTTCTTCAGCAGGCTGGCTGTGGTCTTCTTATTCACTGAAGAAGGAATTTGCTTATTGTATATGGCCCGATCAGAAAGTCACACTGGGACAAAAACATGCCACAGATCCGTTTCTTCCAATGTATTGTGGCTGGAATAAGTTGGTTCAAGCTTAGAAAAAATTAAACAAACTCTTCTTACACGGTAATTTAGAGAAAAGGATTAAAATAAGGGAAAAAATGAACTTCAAAGAAAAGAAAAATAATTTTCACAGAGCATGACAGGCTCTGGGCCTTACTTGGAAGATGGAAAAAAAAATGGGAGAGCAGAGAAGTCTGCTCCTTACAGCTTGACCACTGCCCCAAGACTGAAACAAAGGAAACAAAAAGCAATTTTTTCTCAAGTGTGGCAGGATGGTACTAAACTTCATGACAACTGGGCTGAACTAATTACATTTGAGCTTCTTTGTTTGACAGAAGTCATAAACTGACAAAAAAGGCAATTAAGATAGGTTTGGGAGCCCATTGGTCAGTTCAAATTTCTGAGGTGGGGGTCTCCCACATACAGAGGGGAGAGAGAAATTTGACATGAAGAGTGAAATCCTCCTAAAGTATTTGTGCTGCCTATGAAAGCATAAATTCTTTAAACTTTAGTGACTAAGACATTCTACTTGATAAAAGGAACACACAATGTCTACATTGTGTCATGAACGGGATTGATTCTCAGCCCCGTTCCATGATCTGTGGCTGTAGTTCTTGAGTGTTGTTAATTATTCCCAGCTGGCAGGTGTTATGACTCGCCGCTCATCAGCGGCGCCAGCCGCGCGCACACCTGCTCCTCGTCAGCGGTGAGGTATTTAATCCACTCTGCCCTGGGCTTCGGCCTGAAGCCATCTCTCAACTTCGGCCCCTTTGCTACTACGGATCTCAAACCGACTAGTGAAGATATCTTGGGTAAGCTCCCCTTACCTCTCTCCTCTAGCCTTCCCCTGTGCACAGGTGGACATTCCCGGCGGCGGACTTCCTCACCTCGCCGTTGGCTCTACGCTGCTGCCACAGGTACCGCGGGTCGCTGTCTCCCAGGCCTCGCCCTTGTCGACGCCAGCCACCTGTCAAAACCAAGTAAGCCAGCTATCATCATTATTCCCTGTATTGGTGTGGTGCCCGTTACCCTTCTCCCTCTGCTCTCTCCCACAGGGTTGTCCGGCTGTACGGCCTCCTGCCCCCGTGCCTGACGCAGACGCCACCACCAATACATTCTTACTCCACAGACACGCAGCCATACACTTCCTTGTTGCTAATAAAGCTGTTAAATCTATCCTGAGCCTGCGTGTGTGTCTCCTGGGCCGTGCATTATGTCAGCAGGTTATTGGAGCCTCTAAGCCTGGGCTCCCTGCCAGCCTACAGCCATGCCTCTCCCTCTGCCAGCACCCAACTATTGTCTATTATTATTATTTGTGTCATGTGGTGATCCTCGCGGATCACCAAGAGACGCCACACAGTTCACCAGAGAGTTTGGCAGAGATGTTAATTTATTTCCTGACGTGACAAGACATAACTATGAACCCATAAGGGCAAACAAACACATGACGAGAGCTTGGGCTCGTAGGGCTAACCCAGCCGCTATGAGCTAACTGTGACATAACAAGATAACAGACCTGACATGAAGGTCTGCGGCACTCACAGGAATGACGAGGCGCAGACCCAGGGCTTGGCAGGATGAAGCCACTCAGACGTAACGTAGACCAGAATAGACTGATAATCCTGCGTCTTACCATCGCCAGTGCCGGGCTTAAAAGCGCGAAGCACTAACGACGGTAATGACAAACAGCTGACCGGCCGTTGACAGGCGGAAGCCCCACCGAGCACTTTCACAATAAGAGCCCGGTGAGGCCAGAATACAGCCCGCAGCTGTCAAGGCCGGCAGTGAGACATAACTTTAGCCCAAGCGCGATCAGAACCGGCGCTCGGGTCATAACAGTACCCTCCCTCCATGGGTGGACTCCGAACGCCCCAAGGAACCACCCTGCCCCCCCCGCCCCCCCCAGGGTGGGAGGTTGGGGGACAGGTGCTGAGGGAGAGAAACCAACCCATGAACAAGACTAAAAAAAAACCCATACAATGACAAGACCAAACATGAAAAAATGCACAAAGGAAAACAAAACCCAGAACTACAGGTTTAGATAAACTAAATACAAGAACATTACCTGCTCATACCAGACAATGAAACAAAAACAGCAGGGCTGCTGCAAACACACTTGAAGCAATCTAAAAATGCCTAACATAACATTACTATGACTAGACTATGGTTTACAAAAACACATGAGGCAACCGAAACACAAACAAAACAAGAAATACATGCAAACACACATGGAGCAATCTAAAATTGCTTGGCATAACGTGACTATCACTAGACTGCCTTTCAAAAAACACATGAGGCAACCTAAACACAAACAAAACAAGGAATACATACAAACACACATGGAGCAAACTAACATTGCTTTAACATAACTTGGCTATGACTAGACCATGGCTTTCAAAAAAACAAAAAACAAAACATGAGGCAATCTAAAATTGCTTGACTTAACTTGACTATGACTAAACTGTGGCTTTCCAAAAAAAAGAAAACATGAGGCAATCTAAAATTGCTTTGACTTAACTTGACTATGACTAAACTGTGGCTTTCCAAAAAAAAGAAAACATGAGGCAATCTAAAATTGCTTTGACTTAACTTTGACCAGACTGTGGCCTCCAAAAAAAAAAAACATGAGGCAATCTAAAATTGCTTTGACTTGACTATGACTAGACTGTGGCCTTCAAAAAGAAGAAACATGAGGCAATCTAAAATTGCTTTGACTTGACTTGACTATGACTACGTGAAACAACCAAAAAAAAGTAAAATTGCTAAACGTACTTGACATGACTGGGCACCGTATGGGCCCACAGATAGTCCCACAAACACAGTACATGATCAGGTGGCCTACCCCAGTCCCAGGCCCCCAGAAACAAGTCCTCTGGTGGCCGAACCAGGTCACCCCGTAGCACACATAACAGGTCGGGTGGCCGAACCGAGGCGCCGAACCGGCGAAACAGTCCCTCCGGCGGCCAACCCGTGTCCCTCAGCCACCAGTCCAGGGCATCAACAACCCGCAGCGGCCTCCCAGACGAGAACAAAACTCGGGAGAACCGGGGCGAGCGAACCGGGACCCCCATGGCCCCCGGCGATGACGAATAGGGGCGGTGACTCACAGGGAAACGATGAGCAGGGCGAGCCAAGAATCCGCTCTGCGAAGAAGGGTCTGCAGCTCCTCCTCCGCCTATGGGCCACGCTCGCACTGCATCACCGCTGGACCCAGATTGGGTCCCAGCTGCACCCACGTTGGGCCCCGATTGGGCCAGAACCGCTCCTGCGGTGGGACCCGATTGAGCCTCCGACGAACCCACGTCGGACCCCGATTGGGCTGAACCCGCCCCTGCGGTGGGACCCGATTGGGCCTCTGGTGCAGCTCCGCTGACGAACTCCATCCCCGAACCTGGGACCCCCACCTTGGTGACTCTGACCCGTTCCCCGCCGGCGACACTAAAAGAAAGCTCGGGGACAGGAAAACCGGGATCAGTATCACCGGTAGCAACGGAACCCAGCGAGACGAGCTCGGGCACAGCAGACGGCTGCTCCTCACTCGTCTCCCCGAGAGGCAGGCAAAAATGCTCAACAAAAGAGGACAGAGACATAAGGGGGAGCACTTGCCTGCACTCGGGTTCCGTTGCCACCCAGGACTCCGACGATCCGGGTTCAGGGCGACTCTCGTCAGCTGACTTGGACTCAGCTGCGTCGGGCTCCGCAGCTGGCACGATGACATCTGCAGCCTCAGGTTCCTCCCATGCTGTTATCCACGCCGACGGCCCGTTGGCCGTGGAGGCAGGGAACCCTCAACCCACTGACTCGGACCGCTCCGGCGAGGAGACCCGGGGACGCTTCCTCGTCGGCTCAGGCTCCGGGCCGCAGTCCGCTCCTCTCCTCCTTCCACGACGTGACTGCAGGGCCGGACGCAGGCTATCCAGCACTGCAGGGGCCCTCTTCGTCCGGCGACGCTGGCCTGGCATCGCGGACCGCTCCATGGGGGAGAACACAGAGGCAGTAGGTTTAAGAATTTTATCCACAGCAGGTGGAGGGAGCTCGGGGGGCTGCGAACCCCGAACTCCGCCCCCAGGAGTCAGACAAGGCAGATCATTGTTAAGATGTGACAAACAAACGATCACTTGCCTTCCTCCAGGGGCAGAGATGGTTCCTGCTGTGGGGGACGTCGTTCCTCCTTCTCCCCGCTGGATGGCGACAAAGGGCCCCCTAGGACAACGAGGTGGGGCCGCTCTCGAGGATTCGTTGACGGGATATGCCAGCAGCGAGTCCAGCCAGGGATTCCGCTGAGGATTGCCCGCGCCGTTACGCCGACGTCCTCGTCGGTCCCCAGACGGCGCGAACTCCTGGACCTGCTCCAGGACGGGAACAGAACACCAACGCGGGGAGCGAGGATGCCTCCTCCTCTTCTTCCCGCTCTCTTCCTCCTCCAGCCCACGAAGAACCTTGCGCTGAGCGGCGAGTTCCTCCCACCTTGATATCACCTCCGGATGGTCGTCGTAGTCGAGGGGAAGGCTGTCCAGGTATTCCTCAGCGACGCCCAGATGCCAACGCATATAACTGGAGGTGTTGTCAAGTGTAGCGGCGAGGAGCGCCCCATCGGCGTATTCCAGCGTGCTCGCTACCTCCTGGTCCAGGCGCCGACCGCGGCCCCTGGATGACGGCATTCTCCCAGATGTTGACACCCAAGCGAGAAGAAACAACAGTCCACTAAAGGCACAAACTCCCAGTGAAACGGCGTCTCAATGCGGCGCCCCCGTTTGGACGACCTGGCAGGATTATACTGTCATGTGGTGATCCTGGCGGATCACCAAGAGACGCCACACAGTTCACCAGAGAGTTTGGCAGAGATGTTAATTTATTTCCTGATGTGACAAGACATAACTATGAACCCTTAAGGGCAAACAAACACATGACGAGAGCTTGGGCTCGAAGGGCTAACCCAGCCGCTACGAGCTAACTGTGACATAACAAGATAACAGACCTGACATGAAGGTCTACGGCACTCACAGGAATGACGAGGCGCAGACCCAGGGCTTGGCAGGATGAAGCCACTCAGACGTAACGTAGACCAGAATAGACTGATAATCCTGCGTCTTACCGTCGCCAGTGCCGGGCTTAAAAGCGCGAAGCACTAACGACGGTAATGACAAACAGCTGACCGGCCGTTGACAGGCGGAAGCCCCACCGAGCACTTTCACAATAAGAGCCCAGTGAGGCCAGAATACAGCCCGCAGCTGTCAAAGCTGGCAGCGAGACATAACTTTAGCCCGAGCGTGATCAGAACCGGCGCTCGGGTCATAACAATTTGTCCTCTTCCCTGTTTTTCTGACACACATACACACACACACACACACACACACACACACACACACACACACACACACACACACACACACACACACATTCACTCCAGCCCACATCCTCACTCACTCACCCATGCACAGACTCCCACTGCGCACCTGCTCCCACTTGTCTGTCATTAGTCCACGGGTATTTGTGTGGGGCAGTGGGAGCACTCGGTGTGCCGGCGTTGGTTAATACTCAAGTCAAGTCTATGTTCACTCTGCTCACATTGATGTCCTGGAGCTCGTTGGTTTTCCTTGTTTTTGGACTGTGCACTGGGTCGTTGTTTCCAGAGCCAGTGTGCGCCGACTCTGCTCGTAAGTCTTCCTCTATTTTATTATTTACTGCCTTTCCTCTCCGCTCCAGTCCCATCTGGGAGCGTGTGGGGCTCCTCCTCCTCCTGTCAACTAGCTCGTTCATCCGTGCCTTGTGTTCAGACTGTATTCTATGGACATGTTTGTGTTTGTTGTTCCTTTGTTAATAAACAAATAAACATGTTCACTTCACTTGCATATTGGGCTCGCATTAACTCATTTGTGCGCTGCGTAATTACGCAGCGTACATGACACAATGTACATGCAATTAAGTTCTTGTAGGCACGCAAAAGTTAATTTCTTCCTGAAAATAAAGCAGCACATATCAAATCATATCAATAAAAACATTTCACTACAACTGTCCATCCCAGAGTTCAACCATGTCTTCAGTAGTGGATGCTGTCTTGAGAGAAAGAATATGAATTAATTTATTGTTCACAACTGCAGAGATTACATTTCAGAGAGAGAAAAAAAATATTAAATATTCCTGTGTCGTCCACCAGATGGCACTGTAAAAGTGTCTGGTTGGTTAATGGGGAATCTTGATTCCCAAGTCTGGAACATATCAACCATAAATCTGTCAATTTGGGGCATTCCTTTGCCAAAGAGCAGAAAAGGGAGAATGACTAAGTCTTGGAGAAGGGATTAACTTCCACTTTATGGCCGATGGGTAGTGTTACAGCTCTGGTCCTTGGGTGAGAGAAGTAGTTCATGACCAGACTTTTGAGTTGAAACAATTTTTCTTCAGCAAAGAATGATTTTATAGATTGGAACCCAAGGTCAATGCTACAGATGTGATGAGCGAAAGATGGGAAAGTGATGAAATGCCATGCTCATGTTAGGGACTTAAGTTGATCTGTGGAAGGGATAAACTTAACTGTGGTGTATGGGGCGGCACCTATCTCCTGTAGCTCTGTGTGTTAACTTTCCTTTCCCCATTCTATTATACTGAGCACCAAACTAAAAGGCGCAAAGTACCATTTTTATATGGTCTTTGGTATGACCCGGCTGGGATATGAACCCACAACCTCCTGTTTTGGGGCAGATGCTCTACCAACTAGGCCACCACTCCGGTTGTATTAGGGACTATATCTACAAAAATGTCATCAGCTTTATTCAGTATGATATAAAAGTAGATTGTAAACTCATCAGGAAATTGCCATTGGATATTACTGCTGTGTGGGGATTTGACATTTGGAGCTTGCCGTAGCTTGGCCTGGGGTTTTGGGTGATGACGTCAGGCGGGCTATGGCTGGGGATATATTGATCTGTGGTTCTATAATAAAGTTAGTTCAGTGCTCAGCGGAATGCAGCTCCGGTCTCATGTTATTCCGACATAATATTTTGGCGACGAGAATAATCCATGGGAGCATGCATTAGACCACCACCTCCATTTTTGAAGTCTCCGGGCATGCCAGCCATACCATGGGGCCACTGGCGGGAGACATTCGAGGTGTAGGTGACCATGGCCGGTCTGAGCAGTGCCGATGAAGAGAAACGGAGGAGCCTACTTGTTCACTGCCTCGGTGAGGAGAGCCAATGGATATTTTTGGGGCTGGGTGGCAACGGCTCACTGAAGGAAGGTTTGGACTTAATGGACTATTTCTTCAGGGACCATTCCAGCATCACGACACAAAGATATAAATTTTTTGACTGCCAACAGCGAGCTGGTGAGTCCACTCAATCCTTCATTATGGAACTCCGTAGCTTAGCAAGGGAGTGCGCCTTTGAGCCTTTCGAGGAGGAGCTACTCCGGGGCAAGCTAGCCCACAGTACGAACAACAAGTGGCTGAAAGACAAGCTGATGTTTACTGTGGATCTCCTCACGCTAGAGAAGGTGATTGAACTGACTAGGTAGGTTGAGTCCACCGCCCAGCTGGGCCTGCCAGTGCTAGCTAAAGAGAACATAGCTGCTCAAGTTTTCCCTCCAAGTCTAGCCGTTAGCAACGTAGCTAACTCTTTGGGGTGGAACCCCAAAAGGCGGCGGACAGTGGCAAGGGACAGGGCCTGTACCATCACTACTAAACCATCGGCGGCGGAGCCCAAGAGTATGATGCAGGTGTGTGTAGTGGGCGCGAAGAAGAGACCATTTAAGTGGTATGTCCTGCAGCTGAACGGAGTTGATGTGCCGCTTATGATGGACTGAGGAGCCGGTAAGTCCATATTAAGTATGGCTACATTGAAGAGCCTTTTCCCGGGCAAAATCATCAATGCAGGGGTAGTGAAAATGTTTGGGTATGGTCACGCTGAAATTGAAATGGCGGGCACAGTCAGCTTCTTGGTGAAATGTGGGTTAAAGATCATTCCCACATTCACCTTCCAGGTTTCACGCCAGGGGTACGACTTGCTGGGAATCGACCTGCTGGGGGAACTGGGATTCTTTATCATGGACCCGGAGGGCTCAACGGTGCTGACGGTGTTCCCCAAATGGCATGTCCGCTGGCTGGTGTTGTTTGTGGGCCTTGGATGCATCAAGGCGTTCTACCACCGCCCACTCATTGACCCAAGCGTGACACCGAAAATCCAACCATTATGGCGACTTCCCCTCGCTCTGCGGGACAATGTTATGGTGGAACTGAATAGAGTGTTCAAAGCATCGAAAGGGTGGATGCTTCACCCTGGATATCAAACATCGTGGTGGCCAGGAAGAAGACAGGCAGCATCTGGCCATGTATTGACCTTAGGATGGTGAATAATGCGATTGTGTCGGACAAAATACCCACTCCCTATGACGGAAGAACTCACCGCAACATTCAGCGGCTCAAGGGTATTCACAAAACTGGATCTCCGCCAGGGTTACCTGCAAGTGCCTCTTCACCCAGCCATCAGGAGCCTGACAGCGTTCGTGACCCACATGGGCATTTTCAGGTACACCCGTATGCCTTTTGGTCTGAGCTCAGCGCCTAGCTGCTTTCAGAAGGTCATATCCACGATTCTGGCTGGCCTCAAGGGTGTGGTGGTGTACCTGGATGACATTATGGTCCACGGCGCATTGCGGGAGGAGCATGATGGTCATTTGGGACGAGTGATGGAGATGCTACAGGAGCACAGAGTCACACTGAACGGGGAAAAGTGCATTTTTGAGGTGGACTCCATTGAGTTTGTGGGATTCTGGCTGGCGGCTGAGGGTCTGGGGCCCCTGCACTCGAATGTGGAGGCGGTCCTGCGTCTTCCGGATCCCACGACACCTGCACAAATTTCCTCGTTTTTGGGCATGGTGAACTTTTACGGTTGTCTTATTCCGCATTATTCAGAAACAATCAAACCGCTCCGGGCTCTTCTGAAACAGGATGCACCATGGCAGTGGACCCCAGCCTGTTCAGCGGATGTCGCTAGGCTGAAGTCCCAACTCCCCTCCCCTCCAGTGTTAGCTCACTTTGATCCAAAATTGCCGACTTTTGTGACCTGTGATGCGTCTGGTTCGGCGGTGGGGGCGGTTATGTCTCAGGTGCAAGACGGTACCGAGCGCCCAGTGGCATTCGTGTTGAGGTGTCTTTCAGCATCTGAAGGGCAATATGCCGTGGGTGAGAGGGAAGCACTTGCCTGTGTCTGGGCGTGAAAACGGTGGCACATTTTCCTCTACGGGTGCCACTTCACACTGCGGACGAACCACCGGGTGCTGACAACGCTACTGGAGACGATGGGCTCGGGACACAGACCCCTACGGATCCACAGGTGGACAGAGTGGCTGAGGGCCTAGAACTTTACTACACAGTTCACTCCTGGAAAAGAGAATGTAGTGGCGGATCTTCTGTCCCATGCCAAGACCAGCACCGCACAACCAGACGACGACGGTGACAATCCCACAGAGGCAGATCTGGTCAACATGCTGCACGGACCCCTACAGGACATGGTATCACTCCAGGAGCTCCGGACAGAATCGGAACAGGACCCTACATTGTCGCAACTGTGCTCAGTCATCAGGGAGGGTTGGCCCATGAAAGTGCAGGGCAAGCTGGCACCTTTTCACTGGTTTAGGAATGAACTGAGCTGTTGGAACGGTGTGTGTGTAGCAAGGGGACACTGCATGTTGATCCTGGTGTCTCTGAGATCACGAGTTCTGGTGATGCTCCACGAGGGTCACCTGGGTGTGGTCAGGGTGAAGCGGCATTGCAGGGATTCAGTTTGGTGGCCTGGTAATGATAAAGACAATGAAACTATGGTAAAGAACTGTGTCCCGTGCTTGGAGAGTGGGACGACTGGCAGGCACCCCCAACCCCTGCGACCATTATTGTACCCAGAGGGCCCTTGGAAGCACATCCAATTAGACATCTGCGGTGAACTGTATGCAGCACCCCCGAACAGCTGGTTTCTGCTGGTGATCTATGATCTGTTCTCTAAATGGCCAGAGGTGTTGCCCACTAATTCAGTCATGGCGGATGCGATTATGAGTTTCCTGTCATCACTGTTCGCCAGATGGGGGGGTCCCGGATGCCATCACTACAGACAATGGCCCACAGTTCACCTCTGGGGCATTTGGGGAGTTTTGGGGCATTAGGGGAGTGGAGCACATCAAAACCATGTTCTATCATCCCCAAGCCCATGGGGGCGTGGAGCGTTTCAACAAGACTCTGAAAAATGAGCTGAGAGCCCACTTGGCGGATGGCTTCACATTTCTGGATGCTCTCCAGAGCACACTGCTCCACTACAGGGCAACGGCTAATGCTATGGCAGGGTGCTACTTGGCAAAACTCATGCTGGACCGACTGAGACAAATCCACGACCCCTTCTCCAGGGAGCACGGACCATCCATGGCACTGGGCCGCTGCCCAACAGCAAAAGATGAAATGACGGTTTGAAAGGAAGTTCAGGGTGAGGGCCCATGGACTGGAGGTGTCAGATCGGGTTTGGATTAAACACCTAAGCTGCACACATAAGCTGCAACTACACACATAAGCCGCAACCTGTCTGGACAGGGCCCCTACAGATCATGAGGCGGCGGGGCCGGGATACGTTTGAGCTCTTGGACGGGTCACGGTGACACTCCAGCCGACTTAGTAGTCCTTGCCTGCCCAGAGTCCAGGAGCTACGGTGGGACAGACTGGTGTGGGTTGAGACTTATCAGACGGGAGGTTCAGGGACTCACAGGTGCGGCCAACGGCGCCTGGAGCAGGTTCCCCTTCTAGGGGGTGCTCGCCTAGAACACATCAGAGGCCCAGGTACCTAGAGGACTATGTTTTGAAGACAGCGTTGGTGAATGCGTGTTGGGAATGGGCGGCAGAATAATCCGCCCCAACATGAAGGAGCGTTCTGGTAGTCTACTCAGGCCCACTTAGTTGACTGAGTTTTGGCTGTTCAGTGAAAAAAAAAAGGGGGTGGGAAGAAACAACATTTTTGCTCATGTTCTGGGGGTTCTTTGTGTTTTGTGCGTGTGTGTGTATGGGGGGGGGATTTGACATTTGGGGCTTGCCGTAGCCTGGCTGGGGGGTTGTGGGTGATCATGTTAGACAGGCTACGGCTGGGAATATATTGAGCTGTGTTTCTATAATAAACTTAGTTCAGTGCTCAGTGGAATGTGGCTCCGGTCTCATGTTATTCCGACATAACAATTACTATAGTGTGTTGTGTATGAAATAAACAAGTCGTGAGCCAGCTTATGCCGAACAACGAACTGCCCTTTATTCAAGAAGGCATGAACATAAATACAGAGACCACAGCCCACCTGACATCATCGCGTCTGATGCCCAACGCCAGCTACGGTAAGTCCCAGAGTCCAAACCCTCCCCAAACTCACACATCACATAGTGTAGTTGTCTATCAGAAGATCATAAAAAAAGACACCATAAAAGCAGATAAAAAAGGATGCTACTCATAACTGCAATGCAAAAAAATGAAATGCTGTTGTTCTGTTTAAAATTGTAAGCACGTGTGTACTTGGTAATTACTATTTGATTTAAGCACTTATTAATACTAACAAAGAATAGTTCCTAGCATAAAACAAAAAGCTTTCTTCTTAGCACCTGTTAACCAGGTTTGTTGGATCACCTGGTAATAGTATCCTGCCATGCATCAGTACTGATGGATGAGGGGTTAACCAGTGATTCATATAATCCTTCCTTGATATTTTAATAGCTGGTTGCAGCCGTAGCATCTGACACAGAGAGGGGGGTCAGCGGCACTTTCACCCAGCAAAGCTTTAAAGAATCAGCCCCCAGTTTTCTGTGGCAGTTCTGTGGCACCCTGTCAGTGCCTGCCAATGTTCCCTTTGGCTTTTCCTTTAATAGCAGCGTAGTACTGAGAGTTCAAAATACATCAGGGTGAACAGAGGTTTCACATTTTATAACAGGGATATGAACCAGCCAGCTGTAGTGATTTCAGTGAATAACAGCTTAATTTTGAAATGTGTCCATTACTTTTATTTTTAATCCCTGTGCAGGTTTACAGCTCCTTTTCATTCCCAGACTGTCATCGGCCTTGTAGTTAGTGATGAAGCAATCAATGGAGTCTTGTCATGTAAAATGGCAAAGAGAAAAAGCATTTTGGCATGAACATATGCAGACTTCTTGTTGTTTGTCTCCCTCTGCACAAAGTCTTAGCTCAGGAGGTGTTTTTTAAATATCATCACTCAAACTGTCTCCCCACTCCCTTTCTCTCCTTCCTTCTCTGTCTCTGTGTGTCTGAGACAATGGAGTCCTGTCTGAAAGGAAGCAACCTCTACTTTGATTTCAGGGACACACTGCAGACACCTTTAAAGTTCAGCTCTGGCTCACTATTTCCTGATGTCTGACACATCTGAACTTGCCATCAGTTACAGACACACACACACACACACACACACACACACACACACACACACACACACACACACACACACACACACACACACACACACAAAGGAGTTGATCTAAAAAGACTTTTTTAGATTTTGTGTCTGTGTCTGCTCAGAGGACTTCAGTGCGTTATAGGCAACTTTCATTTTTTTGTTTTTTACTCTGGGGTTTGTCAAGGAATCCACCTTATTCCTAGGGTGCTATTTGAGTTGCATTTTGTTGGCTTAGACTTTGCATACTACATGTCACCGAATTTTGTCTTAACAGCACGGACACACTTCATTGTTTCAAGTGCCACTTTAAGTGGGCTGTGAGTTCTTATATCTTTAATGGGACCTCCCTTCACTTGCCTACAACCAGAACTCTAATGTTCACTCCTCAGTCCTCCAAAGAGGCCACCAGAAGTGAACTTGTTTGGGAGCAAAGGCAGAAGGCATTAGACAGAGATGAGTACCGGTACTTGCGTTTGAGACTCGGATTCAAGTTGCATATATGAGGACTTCAGACTCGACTTGGAGTCGTGATTTAAGACTCGTGAACAACCTTTTATTTTTTTTTTTTTACCCATCTTGTCTAGCAGCTAGGTAAACAGAACAGATATCTGCTTCCCTTACTGTATTTGTATTTTGTATTTTATATACTTTATTAATCCCAGAGAGAAATTCAGAGCATCCACCTGGATGGATGAGGCAGCCACAGTAGGGTGCCGATCCCTTCACCATTCACACACACATTCATATCTAGGGCCACTTTAGAGTCTCCAATTAACCTAACTTGCATGTTAGGTCACGTGCCAAACAGATTTACTTTGCCAAAAGGAGCTTTGCTAATATTGGAAATATGCTGTGTATAGTATTTAGTATTTAGAGACTCCTCTAGTAATACCTTTAATACTTTATTTAAATTGTCTTACTTATGATGGACCTGGCACTCCACAGCAGACAGCCACACCTCAGACACAGTCCAGGGACGGATAAATTTTTTCACACATGAGTTGTTCACAACTCCTTATACAAAGATATATGTCTGTGTGGTGTCCTGCAAATGACGTGGGCTACATTGACAATTGGAGCTCTTTTTGGGGAAAACCTGGTCTTATGAGACGTGACAGCATTCATCCCACTTTGGATGGTGCTTCTCATTTATCTAACAATCTGGCATCTTTTTTATCCAAATTTCCAAAACCCTGACTACTCAGAGTTGGGACCAGGAAGCAGAGTCGCAGTCTTACACGCCTCTCTGCAGCTCCTCTTCATCCGCCACCCCTCAGCTTAGCCCCTGTCTTCCCCATCAGAGAATCGTTGTCTGCTCCCTCCAAAGTAAATAAAAATATAATTTATAAGCGTCCCAAAGTGATAAAAGCAAAATATTGGTAAAACTCAAATTAAACATAAAGCCTCTAAATTGAATGATTTGGCCTCTGTTCCTCCTCATAATTTAAAAATTAAATGTGGTTTATTAAATATTAGGTCTCTAACTCCCAAGTCTCTGTTAGTCCATGATCTGTTAATTGATCATCAGATTGATTTAATTTCCCTAACAGAGACTTGGTTAGGGCAAGAGGATTATGTTGGTTTAAATGAATCAACTCCCTCTGGTTATTTAAACTGTCAAAATCCCAGAAGTTCTGGTCGTGGAGGAGGAGTAGCAACAATTTGCCATTCCAAATTACTAGTTAATGTAAAGCAAAAAACATGTTATAATTCCTTTGAGGGCCTTGTCCTCAGTATTGGGCACTTTAGCAATTTTAGGTTAAACCCAATTTTATTTGCCATAGTTTATCGTCCCCCATTAACCTACTCAGAATTTTTATCCGAATTTGCTGATTTCTTAGCTGATTTAGTGCTGAAATCTGATAGAATAATTATAGTAGGGGACTTTAATATACATGTGGATGTAGATAGTGACTGCCTTAATGTGGCTTTTAATTCAATATTAGACTCGATTGGGTTTTCTCAGAAAGTAGGAAATTCTACTCATTACCTCCACCATACATTGGACCTTGTTCTGACATATGGCATAGAAATAGAAAATCTTGTAGTGTCTCCTCATAACCCTGTACTGTCAGACCATTGTCTGTTAACCTTTGATTTTACTATTTCTGACTATTTGGCTCCTAAAGAAAAATATTATTACAGTAGATGCCTCTCAGATGATGCTGTTTCCAAATTTATGCAGATTGTTTCCTCTATGCCATGTGTCAACACAACGGAAATAAGCTATAGACAGCTTGCTCCTTCTGTAATTGATAACATGGTGGATAGTCTTTCAGCTTCTCTGCATCAGGCTCTAGACTTGGTGGCCCCCTTAAAAAAGAAAAAGTCTAATCAGAGATTTCTAACTCCTTGGTTCAACACAGAAACTCGTAGCTTAAAACAGAAGACTCGTCAATTAGAAAGAAAATGGCGCTCTACTAATTTAGATGAAATCTATTTAGCTTGGAGAAATCATCTTTTAATTTATAAAAAATCTCTTATAAAAGCTAGAACGAGTTATTACTCTGCATTAATAGAAGAGAACAAGAATAATCCCAGGCTTCTTTTCAGTACTGTAGCCAGGTTGACAAAGAGTCAGGACTCTGTCAATCCTAGCATTCCCTTAGAGCTTACTAGTCAGGACTTTATGAACTTTTTCAATAATAAAATTTCATCCATCAGAGATAAAATCAATCAGATTCTTCCCACAGTTAACTTAAATACTGTAACTACTACAACTCCTTCTATTGATGTCTGTCTTGATGAGTTTACTCCAATCGACCTTTGTGAGTTAGACAAAATAGTTTCCTCATCCAAACCTTCAACTTGTCTTTTAGACCCTATTCCTACCAGGTTATTTAAAGAAGTCTTCCCACTTGTTGGTAGCTTTATTCTTCATATAATCAATTCTTCATTAACTTTAGGCCATGTACCGCAGGCTTTTAAAAAGGCTGTAATTAAACCCTTACTCAAAAAGCCAACGCTAGATCCAGGAGCTTTAGCTAACTATAGACCAATCTCTAATCTCCCTTTCATTTCAAAAATCTTAGAAAGAGTTGTTGCTACGCAATTATTTGACCACCTGCAGGGAAATGGTTTACTTGAAGAGTTTCAATCTGGGTTTAGAATCCATCATAGTACTGAAACAGCCTTAGCGAAGGTCACTAACGACCTCCTCATCGCATCTGATAATGGACTAGTTTCTGTACTTGTCCTTTTAGACCTTAGTGCAGCTTTTGATACTATCGATCATAATATTCTACTTGATAGATTAGAACACTATGTTGGACTTAATGGAACTTCGTTGCAGTGGTTTAGATCTTATTTATCTGATAGGTTCCAGTTTGTTCATGTAAATAATGAGTTTTCTTTCAACTCAAAGCTTAGTCATGGAGTTCCACAGGGATCTGTGCTAGGCCCTACTCTTTTTAGTTTATATATGCTTCCGTTAGGCAACATTATTAGAAAGCACTGTATACATTTTCATTGTTATGCAGATGACACACAATTATACCTGTCAATGAAGCCAGATGATAGTAATCAATTAGCCAAGTTAGAAGCCTGTCTTAAGGAAATCAAAGCTTGGATGACTTGTAATTTCCTGCTATTAAATTCAGATAAGACTGAAGTCATTCTTGTTGGTCCAAAAAACCTTAGAAATTCCTTTCCAAATCAAACTTTCAGTTTGGATGCAGTTACTCTTTCTCTTAATAGCTCTGTGAGGAACCTTGGAGTTATTTTTGATCAGGATTTGTCCTTCAATTCACATATTACATTTGTTTCTAAGACTGCCTTCTATCATTTGCGTAATATTGCCAAGATTAGGAGCATCTTGTCTCAGAGTGATGCTGAGAAGCTGATCCACGCTTTTGTTAGCTCGAGATTAGATTATTGTAATTCTTTATTATCAGGCTGTCCTAAAACATCTTTAAAAAGTCTTCAGCTGATCCAAAATGCTGCAGCAAGAGTTTTAACAGGTACTAGAAAGAGAGATCATATCTCTCCGGTTCTGGCCTCCCTTCACTGGCTTCCCATAGAGTTTAGAATTAAGTTTAAAATCCTTCTTCTTACTTACAAAGCTCTAAACAATCAGGCTCCTTTTTATTTAAAAGATCTGATACTACCGTATTATCCTAACAGAGCACTACGCTCCCAAAATGCAGGATTACTTGTAATACCTAGAATCTCCAAAAGTACAATGGGAGGCAGAGCCTTCAGTTATCAAGCTCCTCTCCTGTGGAATCAGCTGCCAATCTGGATTCGGGAGTCAGACTCGATCTCTGTTCTTAAGAATAGGGCTAAAACCTACCTTTTTGATATAGCCTACAATTAGTGAGGGATCATGTGTTTCTGAACCCTCCCTTAGTTATGCTGCTAATAGGTTTAGTCAGCCGGGGGACCTCCAGTAATGCACTGGGCCTCACTCCTTTCCTCACTCTCTATGAAATATTTTTTTTTGCTGGTCATTAACATTTGTTTGTTCTCTCCCATAGATTGAGTCCCCATCGTGCTGTTTGCTCTCTACATGTCTGTTCTTTTCTTCTTCTCTATCCCCTCACCCCCCAGCCAGTCGCAGCAGATGACTGCCCCTCCCTGAGCCTGGTTCTGCTGGAGGTTTCTTCCTGTTAAAAGGGAGTTTTTTCTCTCCACCGTTGCCAAGTGCTTGCTCACAGGGGATCGCCTGATTGCTGGGGTCTTTCTGCAACTGTGGGGGTTCCCCCCTACAGTTGATAGTGCTATGAGATTACTGTTGTTGTGAAATGGCGCTATATAAATAAAGTTGAATTGAATTTAATATAGAGTGATGATAATCAAGTCAGTGGCAGTAATGCACCTGTAAGCTGATTGCCAACCACCAATCAAATCTAAAAGAAGAAGAAGAAGAAGAAGAAAGGATGGGGGGGTGAGGGGGTGGGAAGGGGAAGAGAAAGAGAGAGGAACAAGCAGAAAAACACAGACTATCACAACAGAAACAAACACAAACTAACAATCTTGTATTTTTATCATTTTCTTCATAATGTCCTCTCTGTTTGATGCTCTGCATGTGTGTGTCTATGAGAATCACATGGTGAGAACACTGACGTACTGTCTTGCGCATGTGCCCATGCACAAACAGTAACAACAATCATGGCAGCACTCGCTAGCTAAGATTTGGCAATCAAAATTTCACACAGGGAATTAATAAAAGAACAGCAAACTGCAACGTCTATGCCATAAAAATACAGGATGCTGAATTTGCCACATCAAATTTAATCTGGCACCAAAACACACCTGGAGCGGTTACTCATTTATAATATGAAAGGTTAACCTTAGCATCTAGGTTAGCAAAGAGTTTAACCCGACAGCGGCGTAAATGTCAGCTCTGTATCAAGGTAATGTTAATTAGATTTTTATTTGCTGAAGATCTTGAAAAGAAGGAGACATTTGCTTACCACAGTTGTTTGCACTGACTGCAAGCTTTGCCATAACCCATCCCAGATAATGTTAAACTGAGAGAAAAAAGCACCAAAGTTTTTAACATTGGCAGCAATCATTTTACAGGTTTACTGCCAACCATGTGAAGTTAAAGGTTCTTTAGATTACTGTTACACATGGTTTAGAGGTCTGCACTTCTAGAGCCATCATTTTGCCTCTTTTGGCTGGAGCAAGATGTTAAGTCAAAGTCATAGTCAAAGTGCCTTTATTGTCATTCCATTGCTAATAAACAGTGCAACGAAATTGAGATACTGCTCCCTAAAACAAACTATCACACTCTGTGGTAGACTGCAAGTCTAACTTAAAACATTACTGGCACATGCCTCTAGGGGGAACTACCTTTATTGTTCAGCACTGCTACTAAGGGGACACATTAGAATAAGAGTGTGAAAACCCCGCGCAGAATCCATGTTCAGTCTTATATGTGTGTTGCAGAATAAATGGCAGAGTTAGCCAAAGAAATAACTCAAGTGTGATCATTGCTACACGGTAGGATATCACACAATTGGCGACGAGGATTAAAAGAAAAAAATCAGCGGCGAGAAACAGAGAACATTGCGAGTGTGGCGAACTCAAGTGACTCCAGTAGTTCGAGTGCAAGTTCAGAGGAGGAAAAACGAGGTTTCCCCACCACGACGAGCAATGGCGGCTGTAATCGGAACGGTAACCCCTTTTGATAACTCGACTCAGTCATGGGAAGGATATAGTGAAATGTTGGACTTTTTCTTCCAAGCTAATGACATTGAGGAGCCAGACAAAAGGAAGGCTGTACTGTTGAGTGGAGTTGGTGCAACTACTTACAGCTTGTTGAGAAATTTAATAAGCCCTGCATTACCGAAAGATAAAACATACGACCAGCTTACTGCTGAGCTTCAGAAGCACTTCAGCCCCAAACCGAGTGAAATCGTGCAACGATTCAAATTTAATTCACGCATAAGGAGGAACACTGAGTCCATAGCAGAGTATGTGGCAGAATTGAGGAAATTAACACTGCACTGTGATTACAAAGACTCATTGGAAGAAATGTTAAGAGACAGACTTGTGTGTGGAGTGAATGATGACCGAATGCAACGGCGACTTTTATCTGAAACAAAACTCACTTTTGCGAAGGCTTTGGAATTATGCCAAGCGATGGAAACAGCATCTAAAGATGTGAGAGAAATGCAAGGGAAGCTAACAGAGGACACAGCAACGCATGCTCGTGTGCCTAAGACCCAAGTAGGTGTCCACAAAGTGTCGACTGACAAAACTCAGCACAAATTCCCCAGTTGTTATCGCTGCAAAGGCCAGCACAATGCCGCCGAGTGCAAATTTGCCACTGAGCTGTGTCATAATTGTGGCAAGCGAGGGCACATTAAAAAAGCATGTAGAATAAAGGTGGACAGCGCACAGGTGCTGAAAGCAACAGTAAAAGGGCAAAAGTATGAAAACAAGGGCCCAGGAAAGGAACAGCGAGCGAATCAACTGAGAGGGGAGGGAGAAAGTGATACAGAAGACATGGGTTTTCACACAATTTACAACACGTCAGAGGAGCTGACCAAGGTAGCGCCCATCACGCGTACCATGAATGTTAATGGAATGAAAGTAACATTTGAAGTTGATACAGGCTGTGGAGTAACCATATTAAGTAAACAGCAATATACACAACTGTGGAAGAAAACAGACACAGCAGAATTAAATCCCTGTTCATTAAAATTAAAAACATACACAGGAGAGAAGCTAGACGTGCTAGGCATGGCACAAGTGAAGGTGCAGCACGAAAACAAAGAAAAGAACTTACCTGTAGTAGTAGTTGGGAGCGAAGGACCAAATCTACTAGGGCGAAGTTGGCTACAAGAACTGGCCATGATGGATCAGTTGGTGAATAAAGTGGAATCTCAGCCCAAATTGCAGCTGGAGGAGATCCTCGAAAGACACGCTGAGGTGTTCAAAGAAGGCGTAGGACAGCTAAAAGGTGTCACTGCAAAGATTAATGTGGACAAGGAGGCCCAACCACGATTCTGCAAACCCCGACCGGTACCCTATGCAGTCAAGCCACTGGTTGAAAGCGAGCTACAGAGGCTGCTGGATGACAAGATCATTGAGCCAGTGCAGGTTGCAGAATGGGCGGCACCCATAGTCCCAGTGAGAAAGCCGGATGGCTCCATTAGAATATGTGGAGATTACAAACTCACTGTCAATCGAGCATCACGGGTGGATCAGTATCCAATTCCTAAAGTGGAGGACCTCTTCGCACAGCTGAATGGCGGCCGACACTTCACGAAATTAGACATGAGTCACGCCTACCAACAAGTAGTCTTGGAAGAAGAATCAAGAAAGTATGTAACCATCAATACACACAAAGGCTTATATACCTACACACGCTTACCATTTGGAGTAGCTTCCAGTCCTGCTATATTCCAGAGAACTATGGAGGGCATCCTAGGTGGAATTCCGAATGTTGCCATTTATTTGGATGACATCCTTTGTACAGGACCAAATGAACAAGAACATCTGAAAACGCTGGAGGAAGTGCTTCAACGGTTGGAGAAAAGCGGTCTGAGGTTGAAAAGAAGCAAGTGTGAGTTCATGGGAAAAGAGGTGGTGTTCCTAGGCCACAAGATCAACGCCAGTGGTCTACACCCTCTAACAGACAAAGTGGAAGCCATTGCGGAGGCGCCTGAGCCACAAAATGTTACTGAGTTAAAAGCCTACCTGGGCTTGTTGAACTATTACCATAGGTTCCTCCCAAAGCTCTCCACGCTGCTGGCACCACTACATACCTTACTTAAGAAGGAAGAAAAATGGTCATGGGGGGTCAAGCAGCAGAAGGCGTTTGAAGAGTCCAAAGCGCTACTTCAGTCCTGTAGTGTGTTAGTGCACTATGATTCAAACAAACCACTCATCCTGGCGTGTGACGCATCACCCTACGGTGTGGGTGCTGTACTCTCTCATCGTATGGAGGATGGCTCAGAGAGACCCATAGGGTTCGTCTCAAGAACTCTTAGTGCAGCTGAGAAAAACTACTCCCAGCTAGACAAGGAGGGCCTTGCAGTAGTATTTGGTGTAAAAAAGTTCCACAAATACCTGTATGGGAGACAGTTCGCTATAGTGACTGACCACAAGCCACTAATTTCACTGTTCAGTGAAATGAGAGCCATACCCCAGATGACATCTCAGAGAATTCAGAGATGGGCCGTTACATTAGCAGCGTATGAGTACACCATCGTTTACAAAGCCGGACGGGACCATACAAATGCTGACGCGATGAGTAGGCTACCCTTGGATGGAGGAAGAGACAGCACACCTGAGGAGGAGGAGAGAGTGCTATTGTTTGAAGATATCGGCGTGCCCCTGGTGAACGCACAACAAATAAAGAAGTGGACAGACAAAGACCCTGTTCTAGCAAGAGTGCGAGAATACATCTTGCGAGGATGGCCGAAGATGAACAGTCCTGAGTTCATTCCCTATGCCCGACGACAGGATGAGCTCAGCACCCAGGAAGGTTGTATCCTGTGGGGAGGACGCGTGGTTGTTCCACCACCTGGTAGGAATGCCTTACTGCAACAACTACACCAAGCACACCCTGGCATCACTCGCATGAAAGCGTTGGCGAGGAGTTACATGTGGTGGCCCAACATGGATGCAGAGGTGGAGGCGCTTGTGAAGTCATGTGCGGCATGCCAGGAGAACAGGAACAGTCCTCCAGCAGCCCCACTACATCCCTGGGAAGTTCCAGATAAACCATGGAGAAGAATTCACATTGACTACGCAGGTCCATGGATGGGAAGAATGTTCCTGATCATAGTTGACGCATACTCAAAGTGGATCGATGCATATTCTGTGAGTAGCTCTACTTCTACTGTTACCATTGAATGTCTTAGAAAGAGTTTCAGCCAACATGGGCTACCTGAAATCATAGTATCAGATAACGGTACATGTTTTATGAGTGAACAGTTCCAAGAGTTTTCTGAAAAGAATGGCATACGTCACATCACGACTGCGCCATACCATCCTTCTTCTAACGGCTTAGCCGAGAGGGCCGTGCAGACGTTCAAGTCACTCATGAAAAAGATGACAGGAGACTCTATTGAAACCCGAATGTCGAGAGCTCTGTTCAGCTATCGAATAACACCCCAATCTACAACTGGCAAGTCACCAGCTGAGCTGTTGTGTGGAAGGAAGTTGAGGTCAACATTTGACTTAATACATCCAGACTTCAGAAACAAAGTGCATGATAAACAAGAGAAACAAAAAGGTTATCATGACATGCATGCTAGAGAGAGAATACTGAGAGAAGGAGACGTGGTCTACACCCGCAACTTTGGCTCAGGACCAGCCTGGGTACCAGGAGAAATAACAGAAAAGACAGGCCCTGTGTCATTCAAGGTGACATTAGGTCATGGACAAGTGGTGAGGCGACACATCGACCAAGTTCGTGGTAGGAGCTCCATTCCCCTGCCGATGGCACCAGAGGTGTTGTCTGACAACCATTCTGAGGAGAGCATCAACGAACCACCACTTCAGGTGATACCTGAGGTACCCGTCTCTGCAGATTCTACGGGCAGCACTGCAGCAGCCGAAACAGTGGAGCAGTCTGAGTCTTCACCTGCAGTTGGCTCACCAGCCGTGAGAAGATCTCAGCGAGCTAGGAAAGCTCCAGACTACTTGAAGGACTATACTTAGTCAGTAGTGAGTTCCCCAGCCACAGGACAAGAATGCGTCCTGGAACCTCACTGGGATGCGGTAGTCAAACCAATTCCCCAGTTAGACTGTTATGTGTGTTATACATATAAAAAAAAAGAAAAAAAAAAAGAGAAAGACATTATGTGTATGGCACATGTGTTTAAGAATAGTTTAATCTAGAGGGGAGGGATGTGGTAGACTGCAAGTCTAACTTAAAACATTACTGGCACATGCCTCTAGGGGGAACTACCTTTATTGTTCAGCACTGCTACTAAGGGGACACATTAGAATAAGAGTGTGAAAACCCCGCGCAGAATCCATGTTCAGTCTTATATGTGTGTTGCAGAATAAATGGCAGAGTTAGCCAAAGAAATAACTCAAGTGTGATCATTGCTACACGGTAGGATATCACACACTCATAGTTCAGTCATGTATTTATCATTCTCATAATTACAACAATAAATAATGCTTAAAACAATAATACCTAAAAGTTGAATACAATATGTACATAGCAATAATAAAAACATACTGAGCGATAAATAAATAAGACCAGCTTATACACACAGGGTTATTGCCACAAAATAACCTAAAATAACATAAAATAATATCAGCAGTCTGTACGTGTTACATAAATCAGTTCAAAATATGTACTGCTGCTGGGAAAAAAATCTATGATTAAACCTGGTAGTCCGGGTTTTATGGGATCTGTACTGCTTTCTTGAGGGGAACAAGTGAAGGAAATCATGGCCTGGATGAGTGCAGTCTTTAATAATGGCAGTAGATCTGTTGCGGTACCGAGACCTGGAAATCTCTTCCAGAGAAGGGAGAGAACAGCCAGTGATTTTTTGCGCAGTCTCGATCACTCTCTGGAAGGCTTTGCGGTCTGCGGCTGAACAGCCCTCATACCAAACCATGATGCCATATGACAAAATGCTCTCAATAGCAGAGCGATAAAATAAAACCAGCAACTGTGCATTCAGGCCATTCCTCTTGAGGAGCCTCAGAAAGTGTAGACGTTGTTGAGCCTTTTTTATCATAGCTATGGTGTTAACTGCCCAGGTAAGGTTGTGAGTAATATGAAAACTCAGAAACTTAAAAGCCTCCACCCTCTCCACACACTCCTTGCCTATATATAGAGGAGGCGGCTCACTGCTATGCTTCCTAAAATCACTAATGAGTTCTTTTGTTTTTTTTGCATTCAAGAGCAGATTATTATCTGAGCACCATCTCACCAGTTTCTGGACCTCATCTCTGTATGCAGACTCATCTCCTCCTGATATGAGCCCCATTACTGTTGTGTCATCTGCAAACTTCACTATGTTTGTGGGATGAACAGGTATGCAGTCATATGTGTACAATGAATACAAAGTGGGGCTCAACACACAGCCCTGTGGCGAGCCTGTGTTAAGCATGACTGTAGAGGAGGAATGGGGTCCGAGTCTAACAGTCTGTGTTCGGTTTGTTAGGAAGTTCTTAATCGAGCTGCAGGTGTGAATAGACAGACCAAGCTGAAGCTGGTGATGAGAATGTTGGGAATAATTGTATTAAATGCCGAGCTATAGTCCACAAACAACATTCTTACATAGCTCCCCTTGTCTTCTAAATGGCTGAATGCCGAGTGGAGAGCTATAGCAATAGTATCTTCAGTGGATCTGCTCCGCCTGTAGGCAAACTGATACCGATCAAAGTCTGGGGGGAGACTAGGCAAAAGATGTTTCAATACCATTTTCTCAAAGCACTTCATAATAATGGGTGTTAATGCTACTGGTCGATAGTCATTCAGACTGCTGATAATATGTTTTTTAGGCACAGGAATAATGACTGCAGATTTTAAACACTGTGGAACAACAGCTGCCTTGAGAAACAAATTAAAAATGGCAATCAAAACAGAGCATAGCTGATCTGCACATGCTCTGAGCACCTTTCCTGGCACTCCATTGGGACCAGTAGCCTTTCTTGGGTGAACTGCTCTCAGTGTCTGTCTCACCTTATGATCCTGCAGGGTAAGCACATCAGAGCTGGCATTCAATAACGTCAGTGGGTCCGGGCGAGGTGTATTTGCCTCAAACCGTGTGAAAAAGCAGTTCAGTTCTTCTGCCAGTGAGGCGCTGATGTCACTGGAAATGAAGCTGCTGCCCTTATAGTTTGTGATATGATGAAAGCCTTGCCATACTAGTCTCAAATCATTATCAGAAAAATGGTCCTCAACTTTCCTCTTATAGGCCTGTTTAGCCTCCTTAATGCCTTTCTTCAGATTAGCCCGGGCGGTGCTATACCGATCTGTATCCCCTGACCTGAAGGCTGTATCACGGGCTCTGAGGAGTGCCTGGACTTCTTTTGTCATCCAAGGCTTCTGGTCAGGAAAAACCCTAATGCGTTCCACAGTCACCTGGTTGATACAGTAGGTGATGTAGCATAATACAGTCTGTGTGTACAGTTAGGCCCAAAAATATTTGGACAGTGACACAAGTTTTGTTATTTTAGCTGTTTACGAAAACATATTCAGGATACAATTATATAATCAATATGGGCTTAAAGTGCAGACTCTCAGCTGTAATTTGAGAGTATTCACATCCAAATTGGAGCAAGGGTTTAGGAATTACAGCTCTTTAATACGTAGCCGCGTCTTTTTCAAGGGACCAAAAGTAATTGGACAACTGACTCAGAAGGCTGCAAAAAAAATAATAATAAAATAACAAGGCTGCATGGGCTCTTCCCTCGTTAACCTGTCATCAGTTAACAGGTCTGGAGTTGATTCCAGGTGTGGCGGGTGCATTTGGAAGCTGTTGCTGTGAACACACAACATGCGGTCAAAGGAGCTCTCAATGGAGGTGAAACAGACCATCCTGAGGCTGAAAAAAAAGAAGAAATCCATCAGAGAGATAGCAGAAATGTTAGGAGTGGCCAAATCAACAGTTTGGTACATTCTGAGAAAAAAGGAGTGCACTGGTGAGCTTGGGAACTCAAAAAGGCCTGGACTTCCACGGAAGACAACAGTGGTGGATGATCACAGAATCCTTTCCATGGTGAAGAACAACCCTTCACAGCATTCACTCAAGTGAAGAACACTCTCCAGGAAATAGGTGTATCAGTATCTAAGTCTACCATAAAGAGAAGACTTCATGAGAGTAAATACAAAGGATTCACCACAAGGTGCAAACCATGAATTAGCCTCAAAAATAGAAAGGCCAGAATTGACTTTGCCAAAAAACACCTGAAGAAGCCAGCCCAGTTCTGGAACAGCATTCTTTGGACAGATGAGACTAAGATCAACCTGTACCAAAATGATGGGGAGAAGAAAGTTTGGAGAAGAATTGGAACAGCTCATGATTCAAAGCACTACATCTTCTGTAAAGCATGGTGGAGGCAGTGTGATGGCATGGGCATGCATGGCTTCCAAAGGCACTGGGTCACTTGTGTTTATTGAAATATGTGACAAAAGACAGAAGCAGCCGGATGAATTCTGAAGTGTATAGGGATATACTTTCTGCTCAGATTCAGCCAAATGCAGCAAAGTTGATTGGACAGCGCTTCACCAATGATCCAAAACATACTGCAAAAGCAACCCAGGAGTTTTTTAAAGCAACGAAGTGGAATATTCTGCAATGGCCGAGTCAATCAAGTTAATCAGTCAATTTTCCGGTTCCGGCTCTGCCGGACCGGCGGCGCCACACGAGTCGGCTGCCTGTTGCAACAGCCTTTTTTTTATCTTCCTTCTTCTTTCTACACCTTTCACTCTGTATATATATCACGGACGCACGGATCGCCCCGGGGGTCTCCCGGGTCGGCGGACGGAGCCACGGTTTGCAGCGGGAGACGTTACAGCGGGGAGGAGCTAGTGCTAGCTAGCACTTGGCCGCCGCCCGGTGCTAATGGGAAACTCGACATACCGGGAGCTGTAGCGAAAACGAAGCGGGTGCCGGGCTGGAGTTTAGGCGGCGTGAAAGAAATATAAGACAGAATAATAAAGAGCGATGGCAAGAACCAAGCAGACCGCCCGTAAAATCTACTGGAGGAAGAAGCCCCCCAGGAGACAGCTAGCCACCAGGGCTGCTCGGAGAGGCGCTCTGGCCACCGGCAGAGTGAAGAGGCCTCGCCGTCACAGGTCCGTGGCTCTGAGAGAGATCCGTCGCTACCAGAAATCCACGGAGCTGCTCATCCGTAAGCTGCCCGTCCAGCGCCTGGTGAGGGAGATCGCTCAGGACTTCAAGACCGTCCTGCGTTTCCTGAGTTTCGCCGTCATGGCTCTGCAGGAGACCAGCGAGACCCACCTGGTGGTCTCTTCTTCGCTAAGGGGGTCACCATCATGCCCAAAGACTTCCAGCTGGCCCGCTGCATCCGCGGAGAGAGAGCTTAGACTTTCTGCTGCACATCCACCAGCCATAATGCTCTGCACTGTGTCTCTATATATATACATTTATAGTAATATGGACATATGTTTGCTAGATGTTGTTTTTTCTTGCCTTCTGATTGTTGCTCTGAGTGTTGCTGTCCCTGTGCTGTTGCAATCCTGGAATTTCCCCATTGTGGGACTAATAAAGGCTTATCTTATCTTAATCACCAGATCTCAACCCAATCAAGCATGCATTTCACTTGCTCAAGACAAAACTTAAGGCAGAAAGACCCACAAACAAGCAACAACTGAAGACAGCTGCAGTAAAGGCCTGGCAAAGCATCACAAAGGAGGAAAGCCAGCGTTTGGTGATGTCCATGGGTTCCAGACTTCAGGCAGTCATTGCCTGCAAAGGATTCTCAACAAAATATTGAAAAGTAACATTTTACTTAGGGTTATGTTTATTTGTCCAATTACTTTTGAGCCCCTGAAATGAGGAGCATTTGTATAAAAATAGCTACACTTCCTACATGTTTAATCATATATTTTTGTTCAACCCCTTGAATTAAACCTTAAAGTCTGCACTTCAGTTCCGTTGTAGTTGTTTCATTTCAAATCCAATGTGGTGGCATGCAGAGCCCAAATCATGAAGATTGTGTCACTGTCCAAATATTTCTGGGCCTAACTGTATATTTCCAGATCCTCATTCTTGAATAAATCCCATAAAGTGTTTGAAAAACAGTCCTGGAGCTGAGAAAGAGCTCCTTCAGGCCATGTTGTGATGTTCTTTATAGTAGGTCTAGCAGTTCTCCTGAGGGGGTATATGCTGGGATGAGGAGCAATGATAGATGGTCTGACAGGCCAAGATGTGGACATGGCACAGCTCTGTAAGCATGCTTCAGGTTCGAATGCACCCAATCAAGACAATTCTTTCCCCTAGTGGCACATTTCACGTACTGTGTGAAATTAGGCAGCACAGTTTTCAAGCATGCTTGATTAAAATCACCAGCTATGATATACCCTCAGGATAGGCGTGCTGCTGTTTATTTATTACACTGTACAAATGACTAAGGGCCGCTTTAGTATTTGCATCAGGAGAAATATAGACCGCTGGTATAATAACCACTGTAAGCTCTCTCGGAAGATAAAAAGGCCGACATAAAACTGACATTGTCTCTAGATCAGGAGAACAGTAAAGTGTTAATAATACGACTGTGATTAGTCCAAGTGTTGTGAAGAAAAATGCAGAGACCTCCCCCTCTCTGTTTCCCGGATTCCTCTGTTCGGTCCATATGGTGAAGTGTGCGCTCTGGTAGCTGCACTGCAGCATCGGTGATCAGCGGGTTGAGCCAGCTTTCCGTTAACAACAGCACACAGTAGTCTCTTACAGCTTTACTAGTTGCCAGCTGTAGCTCTAAATCATCCATCTTGCGGACGATGCTTCTGGTGTTGGAAAGAAATGCTGGGTAGCGGAGGTCTATGTGGCTGTCTCTTTAACCTCACTAGCAGGCCCGACCGGCATCCCCGCTTTTTCTTTCTCTCCCTCCTCCATCTGCGTCGCTTCCCAGGACTGACAACAATCCATGGTGATCCTGTTGGTCTACAGATAGCCTCCGGTTTGTTTTGTGTGTTCTCAAAAACTGCTGTAACAGCAGACTTTTGTTGAAGTCCAATATTTATCAGCTCAGTATGACTGTACACAAATCCAGCTTCACACGGTCCAATATTCAAAAACAGCATACTGTACATACAAACAAAAATAGGGAGCAAAGAGCCGCTGCGCAGACGTGCGCCGCCATCTTGTGATTGGGTATTTATCGCATCAAACAAAGTCAAGAATGAAGTGAAAGAGATGTTAATAGGGAGGCAATAACTGTAAGGGTGGGACATGGCTGTTCTCATGTCCTCGCGTTATGTTCTTATTTGGTCTTTCTGTTGTCTTCAGGGCATGAGTTCAGCCATGTCCTCACCCTTTATTATGTTTTTCTGTGTTTTCCTTGCAGCCACATATTCTTAGTTGTCATGATTATTATTATTATTATCATTGTCATGGTCCTGTCTCTCCCGGTTCTCTGTTCATGCTCCATCTTTACCTTTTTGTCTCAGTCCATCATGTTTATCTGGACTGATAGCCCCTCCCTGCTGTTCTCTGATTGCTGCTAATTGTACCCACCTGTTTCTTGTCGCCTTGATTTGCTCCCAGCCTATATACAGTATGTCCTGGCCTTTGTCAGACATGGTGTCATTAATGTCTTCATGTCAGTCCCGTCAGTAAGTATCCCATGTCCATGTTAAATCCTAGTCAAGTCCAGCTTTGTCAGCCAGTCTGTTTTCCTTTTGTTTTTGTTTGCAGCCCACGTGCTGCCATTCATTTGTGTTTTAAGTTTTGGTTAATAAATCATTGTTCAGCACAGGACCTCTGCTTGCTTCTGAGTCCTGTGCCCACAAATTCTTGACAATAACAGTGTTTTCAAATACACCATATTATGCATTACTCACAATATTAACATCATATTTATGCTTACTTGTGATCAGTTGTGTTTAGTATATATTAGTGTCATAAGTAACCAGATTTTTAATTTTTGTAAACATTTATTTTATTTTATTTTATTTTATTGTGAAACGTTTTATAGCAAGTCTTGGTAGAGGCTTGGAAAGCCATCATCCCAGCAGCATTGGAGACTATCAGAAGAAAGGCAGCAAGAAAACTACAGACCATGGCTCTTCTAGGACTCAGCTCATTCATTACATCCAGGTATCTTCTGAAAAAGTGGACTATCAAGGCTTCTGAAAAAAGTTATGCAAAGGTCTTCCCAAGGCTGTAAGAAAAGAACTGTTAATTGTGGAAAAATACAGATGTTAAATTTATCAGGGAAACCTTTCTGTGTTTTTATTGAATTTCAATTGCCAGTTTAAGCTATTGATCTGTGCTGGTACTGAATTCAATCGGATCAAGGAAAATGCAGCATATATTGTGAATTCCTTATATTGTGGTGGACACACATACGGGACCTGTTTTGTGACTCACATTTTAGGTCAGAACAAAGGCAGGGCAGCTCCCTTAGTGATTACAGGAAGCTGCAAGAATCTTAGCTTTGGTATGCAAGGCTTGAGACTGTGGGGGGTTTAATTAAAGGATTAAAGAGGGGATGCATTGGAGACAGTGGAAGTGATATCATGGAGAGAAAATGCATTGTGACTTTCTTTATAATGCAAGGTGGTTTGTGAGACATGTGACCTGCGAAGTGAAGAGTCCTGATATTTAAGGACGAGAGTTTACTGTGTGGATCTCTTTCTCTGCTTTGAGATGATGGTGTTGTGAATAAAGCTGACTTGAGAGAGAACTCTGCCTCGTCATTTTCACATCACCACACTGGTGACCCGAGACGTATCATGCAAGAGGAGAATTCCCCCGGGCCAGCCTCGTCAGGAGCCCCCAGCCAAGCGAATGCCGCCACAGTCCAGCTACCGGACTTCTGGCAGAACAATCTGCGCTCCTGGTTCAACGCGGTTGAGGCGCAGTTCAACCTCCGGGGGATATCGCCACAAAATTCTACCATGTAGTCGCAAAGCTGGACAACACGGTCCAGCATGTGGAGAGCCTGATCGACCAGCAGCCGGACAGTGACAAATACGGCACGCTGAAGGCTGCACTCATCCAGCAATTCACCCCCTCGGTGGAGGAGCGAGCAGAGAGGCTCCTGGCGCTGACGGAGTTGGAAAATGACATGCCCGCGAACCTGATGGAGAAGTTGTTGAGGTTGAAAGACTCTGACAACGATCACTTCATTTTCACCCACCTTTTCCTCAGGACTCTACCGTCAGCAGCGAGAGCGACCCTGGCCAGTTCGCCACTGTTGGTCCAACAGGACTACCGCGCGCTGGGCCGAGAGGCGCAACGGATTGTCAACGCCACCAAGCGGCACGCAGCCACGGCCGCGGCAGCAGAACTCGGCGCGATGACCGGAGACGACAGGGGGCCAGAGGCAGCGGTGCCAGACTCACCGACGACGGCGGCGGCAGGGGCCAGGGAACGCGGATCGGACGTCCTTTGTTTCTATCATCGCTGTTTCGCAGAGAGGGCACGCAAATGTGTACCACCGTGCCAGTTCGGGCGTTCGGGAAACGCCAAGATCGGGGGTCAGTAGCAGCCGCGGCCCTCGGGGAAGAGAACAAGCTGCTCTACTTGTTGGACGCATGATCCGGGAGGCAGTTCCTCGTCGACACAGGCTCCTAGTTGAGTTTCATCACACCTTCCTACGCGGACAGACTAGCTGGTTCCGGAGGTCCCCGGGTGACAGCAGCGAACGGCTCAGAGATTAAGACCTTTGGTGAGAAGACTCTGCTTCTGTCTCTACACGGCCGTGCATTTGAGTGGACTTTTGTTGTAGCAGCAGTAAATTTCAATATGTTGGGGGCTGATTTTTTGTGCTCACATGGTTTGTTGGTTGATCTTGCTAACAGGCGCCTGGTTAATGCACTTTCTTTTATTTCTATCCCCTGTACAGCGCGAGTGACCCCGCCAACAGCACAAGCCAACGTCACAGCTGCAAGCGGTAAGTTCCACACACTGCTCACTCAGTTCCCAGCACTCACGGTTCCCACATTTTCAGCAACAGTCGCTAAACATGGGGTGGAGCATTTTATTACCACTACTGGACCGCCCGTTTTTGCAAAAGCTCGGCGCTTGGACGCAGTTAAACTGGTCATAGCGCGCGAGGAGTTTGCCAACCTGGAGAGGTTTGGCATTATTTCAAACAGTCCTTGGGCTTCCCCGCAACACATGGTCCCGAAAGCTGACGGAGCATGGCGACCTTGCGGGGATTTCCGCCGGTTAAACAACGCTACAGCGCACGACCGCTACCCAATCCCACATATCCAAGATTTTTCCGTTCATTTGGCAGGGGCGCGCTTTTTTTCTAAAATAGACTTGGTCCGCGGTTACCACCAAGTCCCAGTGCGCGCTGAGGACATACCCAAAACAGTGGTAATAACTCCGTTTGGCCTATTTGAGTTTTTACGCATGCCATTCGGACTTAAAGGGGCTGCTCAGACGTTCCAATGCATGATGGACGCAGTGCTTCGCGATCTCCCTTTCGTGTTCGTTTACTTGGACGATATTTTAGTAGCCAGCGCTTCCGAAGACGAACACAAAAACCACCTGGCTACAGTTTTCCGAAGGTTGGGAGATCACGGGTTGGGAGATCCCCGGCTGCAGACGGTCAGGGCGTTGCAGGAGTTTTTGGGAATGGTGAATTTTTATAACCATTTTCTCCCCCGCACGGCACAACTCATGCAGCCGCTGTATGCCGCGCTCAAAAAAAAGAAACCCGCGGATAAGCTCGAGTGGCTCCCGGAGTGGGACCAAGCGTTCTCGGAGGTGAAAGCAGCCTTGGCAAAGGCTGCGTTGTTGGCACACCCAGACCCAACGGCCCGCATAGCGCTCACCACTGACGCATCAGAGGTGGCCATAGGGGCGGTCGTGGAACAACATGTAGCCGGAGTTTGGCAGCCCCTCGCATTTTTCAGCAGGACCTTGCGCAATAGCGAGCGTAAATACAGCGCGTTCGACAGGGAGCTGCTGGCTCTCCATTTGGCCATCCGCCACTTTCAGTTCTGGCTAGAAGGACGCTCTTTCACCGCGTTCGTTGACCACAAACCGCTAACATTTGCGATGGCCAAGGTTTCTGAACCGTGGTCAGGCCGGCAGCAGAGACAGCTGGCCGCGATATCAGAGTTTACCACTGATACTCAGCATGTGGCGGGCAAACTCAATGTAGTGGCAGATTGCCTCTCGCGCGCCGTGGCGGCCCCAGTCAGCGTAGGGGTAGATTATGCAGCCATGGCCGCGGAGCAGGTTGGTGACGCGGATGTGCACGCGCTTCAGTCTGGACCAACAGGGTTAAGGCTGGAGAGCAGGGTGCTGCAAGACGGTATGCCCCCCCTAATCTGCGATGTCTCCATGGGACGGCCGCGTTACGCGTACTACCGGCCGCGTGGCGCCGCCACGTTTTTGACTCGGTTCATTCCTTGGCACACCCTGGAGTGCGCGCGTCGGTCAAAATAGTAGGAGAGAAATTTGTGTGGCCGAGCCTCCGCAAACAAGTTAAGGAGTGGGCAGCAGCCTGCACGGCGTGTCAACGAGCCAAAGTACACAGGCACACGAGGGCTCCTTTGGAGCCGTTTCACATTCCGGCCAAGAGGTTCGATCACGTTCATGTGGACCTCGTGGGCCCCCTCCCGCTGTCACAAGGGTGCACACACTTTCTGACAATGGTGGACCGCACCACGCGCTGGCCTGAAGTGGTCCCGCTGGCATCAACCACAGCCGAGGAGGTGGCGTGCGCGATTTTAACAGCTTGGGTGGCGCGTTTCAGCGTTCCGTCCCACATTACGTCCAACAGAGGCCCTCAATTTGTGTCCGGGCTTTGGTCGACAATGGCCCGCAGCCTAGGTGTCACAATTCACCGCACATCCGCGTACAATCCGCAGGCTAACGGGTTATGCGAACGTTTTCATAGGTCATTGAAAGCGGCTCTCAGGGCGTCACTGACGGATGCAAATTGGATTGACAAGTTACCATGGGTGTTATTGGGGTTGCGTTCTGCGCCTAAAGCCGACTTAGAAGCCTCCCCAGCGGAGCTCATGTTTGCACAGCCACTCCGGCTGCCTGGGGAGTTTCTCCCAGATAACCCTGCGCCAGACGCCTCCCCGTCTCAGCTGTTGCAGAGCAACATAGAATCAAGCACGCTGCCCGGCCCCGCGCACCACAGTTTTCTGCACGTTTTTGTGCCTAAAACTTTGAAGAACGCAGAGTTTGTTTTTGTTAGACACGATGCGCATCGAACCCCGCTGCGACCGCCTTATGACGGACCATTCAGAGTGCTATTTTTTTTCTCTCGGCGCCACACGAGTCGGCTGCCTTTTGCAACAGCGGCTCGATTCCGAGTCTTTTTCCCTTCCTCTCTCTTTTGATCCGTCTTTTTTTTTTTCACCCCACTTATATCACGGACACACAGATCGTCCTAAATGTCTCCTGAGCCGGTGGACGGAGCCACTGTCTATAGCAGGATACGATACAGCAGAGAACAGCTGCTAGCATTCAACCGCCACCCGGTCCCATTGGAAATACTCGACATACCGAGAGAACTGAGGCGAAAACGCCGCGGCTGCCGGGCTGGAGTAAGGCGGAGGACAAAAAATATAAGGTACAGACCCTCCCTTCCATCTGTTGTCATGGGAAATGTACGGTCGATACTGGGAAAGTTAGATGAGCTAGCGGCTATCTCCCGTTATGATAGCACATACCGGGAGTGCTCTCTCCTTTTGTTTACTGAGACGTGGCTAACTGAACTAGCAGCAGATGCTAACATTGAGCTGGAGGGTTTTCACATGATACGAGCTGACCGAACACCAGACAGTGGCAAGGCTAGGGGCGGTGGAGTGATCATGTATGTTAACAACAACTGGTGCAGACCGGGACATATCACTGTTAAACAACGACACTGCAGCAAAGACATTGAGTTGCTAGCTGTTAGCATGAGGCCTACATATCTCCCGAGAGAACACTCACACGTGATCTGCATTGTTGTTTATGCAAATCCGACGGCGAACGCTGGGACAGCACGTGACGTCATCCATTCAGTAACCAGCAGGCTGCAGACAGAACACCCAGATGCTCTTCTCCTCATCTCAGGCGATTTCAACCATGTTTCACTGTCTCCCATTCTACCCACGTTCACCCAGTATGTCACATGCCACACTAGAGACAATAAAACACTGGATTTATTCTACGCAAACACTAAGGAGGCGTACACCTCATCACAACTACCCCCACTCGGGAGATCGGATCACAACTTGGTTCATCTCCGGCCGGTGTACAAACCCCTAGTGCACAGACAACCTCCGGCCATGCACACTGTGGAGTTATGGTCTGAGGAGACAATGGACACCCTAAAGGGCTGTTTTGAAGCCACCGCCTGGAAGCAGCTCTGCGATCCACATGGTGAGGACATCGATGGCCTCATTCACACCTTCACGGGCTACCTCAGCTTCTGTGTGGACAAATCCGTTCCCACCAAGACCATACGGCGTCACTCAAACAACAAACCCTGGATGAACCCTGAGATTAAAACACTTCTGAGAGAGAAGAAGAGGATCTTCAGGTCAGGGAACAGGGAGATGCTGAAGTCCGTACAGAGGGAGCTGAGGAGAAAGATCAGAGAAGGCAAGGACAGCTTCAGGAAGAAGATGGAGGACAAGCTGCAACAGAGCGACATCAGCGGGGTCTGGAGAAACCTCAAAACCATCTCGGGGCTCCAGAATACCTCCCCCCAGGCCACAGGGGGCAGGGAGTGGGCGAACAACCTGAATCTGTTTTTCAATAGATTTGACCAACCGCCCTCCCCCCTGACTGCACAACAACCACTGCTGCCTCTAAAGAAATCAAGTCCTGCTGCCCACTCCCCACTCTACCAACACCCCCCCACTCCCAACACACAGCCCCCCATCCTGACCCTGACCAGGACCCAGGTGAGGACGGAGCTGAGGAAGATCAAGGCGAGGAAGGCGCCGGGACCGGACGGCATCAGCGCAAAGCTCCTCAAGTCCTGTGCAGACCAGCTGTGTGGGATTGTGACGTATATCTTCAACATGAGCCTGAAACTGGGGAGGGTACCACAGCTGTGGAAAACATCTTGTGTGGTACCTGTACCAAAAACTTCCCACCCCAAAGACCTGAACAGCTACAGACCGGTGGCCTTGACGTCCCACTTGATGAAGACCCTGGAGAGACTGCTCCTTGCTCACCTCCGCCCCCTGGTGGAACCAGCGATGGATCCACTCCAGTTCGCCTACCAGCATGGCATTGGGGTGGAGGATGCGGTGATCTTCCTCCTTCACCGTTCTCTGTCCCACCTGGAGAAGCCCGGGAATATGGTGAGGATCATGTTCTTTGACTTCTCCAGTGCTTTCAACACCATCCAACCGATGATCCTGAAGGACAAGCTGCTGCGCGCAGGGGTGGACCAGCACCTGTCATCATGGATCCTGGACTACCTCACGAACCGGCCTCAGTTTGTGAGAACCCGGGACTGTGTGTCCGACACGATCATCAGTAGCACGGGGGCCCCCCAGGGAACGGTGCTGGCTCCCTTCCTGTTCACTCTTTATACTGCGGACTTCTCACACAACACAACACACTGCCATCTACAGAAGTTCTCTGATGACTCTGCGATCGTTGGCCTCATCTCCAATGGAGATGAAGCTGAGTACAGAGGGCTTATCCAGGACTTCGTGGACTGGTGCCATCGGAACTGCCTCCAGATCAACGCGAGGAAAACTAAGGAGCTGGTGGTGGACTGCCGCAGGCATGGGCAGCCCCTCACAGTACCAGTAAATATACAGGGAACAGACATCGAGATGGTGACATCCTATAAGTACCTGGGTATTCATCTGAACAATAAACTAGACTGGTCACACAATACTGATGCACTCTACAAGAAGGGACAGCGCAGGCTGTTCCTGCTGAGGAGACTCAGGTCTTTTGGTGTACAAGGGGCGCTGCTGAAGTCATTCTATGACACGGTGGTGGCATCAGCCATCACTTTTGGAGTGGTCTGCTGGGGCAGTGGCATTACTGCAGCCGATAGGAAGAGACTGAACAAACTGATTAAGAAAGCTAGCTCTGTCCTGGGGCAGCGCCTTGATCCGATGGAGGAGATAGGAGAGAGAAGGACGGTGGCTAAACTGTCATCTCTGCTGGAGTCCGAGTTCCACCCTATGCAGGACATACTGAATGCACTGAGGAGCTCATTTAGCAGCAGACTACATCATCCCAGGTGCACAACCGAGAGGTTTCGTAGGTCCTTCCTACCAACGGCTGTCAGACTGTACAACCTAAGCAGGGCTGCTCGCAGAGATAGCAAAAAAGACGTAACAAACTAATAGTTTTTTGAATGCAGAAGATGCAATAGACTTACACAGTGGTCCTCTCCGGCATACAACTAGGAGCATGCCGGTCGCTATGGAGGGTGAGAGTGTGTATGGGCACATAATCATACCATGCAGGATAGCTGGGTAGACGGTTATGCTGTTTCATTCCATCTAGCGGCAATGCTCTGCACTGTGTGTGTTTATATATTTGCATATTTGTTCCGCCTAGCTGCAATGCTCCGTACTGTGGGTGTTTATATATTTATATATCTACATGTTATTCCATCTAGCTACATTGCTCCGCACTGTGTGTGTTTATATACTTGCATATTTATTCCACCTAGCTGCAATGCTCCGTACTGTGGGTGTTTATATATTTACATATTTATTCCATCTAGCTACAATGCTCTGCACTGTGTGTTCATATATTCATATATTTATTCCATCCAGCTACAATGCTCTGCACTGTGTGTCTGTGTGTGTGTGTATATATATATATTTTATAGTAATACGTACATATGTTTATTAGCTGCTCTTGCTTGCTTGTTTTTTTTTTTTTTTTTTTTTTTTTTTTCTTGCCTTCTGATTGTTGCTCTGAGTGTTGCTATCCCTGTGCTGTTGCAATCCTGGAATTTCCCCGTTGTGGGACTAATAAAGGCTTATCTTATCTTATCTTATCTTATCTTATCTTAGAAACAGGGGACAAGCAGTTTTTGCTAGATTTGGGGGGTAGGAAAGAGAAAATTGGCATAAACAGACTCAAACCCGCTTTTGTGGTGGCAGATGAGCAGGTGCTGTTGGCGAGGGCCCCGCGGCGAGGCAGACCACCGCGGGGGGCTTCGCAGAGTAATGTTTCCCCAGAACTCCCACAGGTGCTGACAAAAGGTTTCCACCCCCAGACGGCAAACCCCCAGGACAGAGCCGCAGAGACGTTGAATCCCAGCTACAGCAGATACGGCAGGAGGCTGAAGCCTATATGGCATGTGGACTGATGTGTATTGATATTATCACAGCATGCATGTGGTTATTCTCTTGTTGTTCTGTTTATTCTAAAATGCTGGGGGGGGGCTTTGTGTGGTGGACACACATACGGGACCTGTTTTGTGACTCACATTTTAGGTCAGAACAAAGGCAGGGCAGCTCCCTTAGTGATTACATGAAGCTGCAAGAATCTTAGCTTTGGTATGCAAGGCTTGAGACTGTGGGGGGTTTAATTAAAGGATTAAAGGGGGGATGCATTGGAGACAGTGGAAGTGATATCATGGAGAGAAAATGCATTGTGACTTTCTTTATAATGCAAGGTGGTTTGTGAGACCTGCGAAGTGAAGAGTCCTGATATTTAAGGACAAGTGTTTACTGTGTGGATCGCTTTCTCTGCTTTGAGATGATGGTGTTGTGAATAAAGCTGACTTGAGAGAGAACTCTGCCTCGTCATTTTCACATCACCACAATATATACCTTGCAGTGTTTTAAGCTGACCAGATGACAGGCATCACATGGGGGATTGCTCACTAGTGACTTGTGACTTGACTTGGACTTGAGCCTCAAGACTTGAGACTTGACTTGACTTGAACTTGAGGTCGAAGACTTGAGACTTGACTTGGACTTGCAAAAATGACTTGTGAACATCTCTGACATTGGATAACTTGGAAAAAGGAATGGCAATGTAGTAGTAGAAACTCAGTCGGTGTTGGCAACAGAGCTTCGGTCAGCTTCCCCTTGCCCCCATGTGCTGGCCATGCACCCAGTAAATAAAATGTGTAAGGTTTAATGGTTATTTGATGATTTGATAATACCATTACCTAAAACAGGGATGAGCACTGAGGGCCATTCCACTGCAGATTTTCTGTTCAACTCAGTCTCTTCAGTCAGCAGGTGTTTGCACTGATGAACTTGAAGGATTCCTAATTAGAGAAAGCATCTGCTGAAGAGACTGGGTGGAACAGAAAACCTGTAGTGGAATGGCTCTCCATGACACATAGTTGCCCATCCCTGACCTAGAAGATGGTGTTCTGATGGGCTGTGACATCATACGACTGACAGGAATTAAATTTTTTGGCAGCAAGAGATTGTAGAGAATTCTATAAAAATCTCTCTAGTCTCACTTTATCTGTGAAATCATTTTTCTGCAGTGCCAAGTTGGTTTTAAGTCTCTGTTACACCTAAAACTAAAAAAAAAAAAATATATCAGGAATAATTTAAGGGCGTGAATCCAAATACTGGCTCTCCAGAAAAAGACTTTAAAGGCATTATTGACTGAAAAATTGTGTTTTTGTAGGTTTTAACCTTCTGAAGTGTGTCTATTAGTCATGTGATTAAAAAAAAATAAAAACAGTCACTTTTCTTAAAAAAATTACACAGCCTTTATATTGTTTTTATTTCTGAGAAGCCGTTTTAACTCTTCCAGGTTTGCTCCTGTATGTCACAAAAAGGTAAGCCCAGCCTTGTACTGTGGCTCTATCACTTGCCACCAGAGCTGTCTGTCTGCAAGCATGATGAGCTGGTATCCTAGCCAAGGCATTAGCTTCAGAGCTAGGGAGTTGCCTTATCAAACGCAGTTTATATTATTATTTTTCTTTACATTTCAATCACCGTAATAGACATCCCTGTTTCCACCTGGTTCCTATATATCTGCCATAGTACTGTCTTCCAGGCAGTACAAGATGAGTAGAAGGAGGACCCAAAGCGCAGACTGAAATCCAGAGTAACATTTTATTAAATAAACAGAAAACTCAAGGAACAGGTTCAGGTTCAGGTTACTTTATTTGTACCCGTAGGTAGATTTGTTTTGCAGTCTGGTGACATCCATATATACAAGCCACAAATTACATTCAACATAGACACAAACACAGGCACATATGAAGCTGACTATAGACATGATAAAAATACTCAAGGCTCCATCAATCAGGGTATAAAAAGACAAAGAGATGAGAGAAAAACCAGAGGTAAGAGAGAAGGGTCATATTAAAAGTTAAAAACTAGTCAAAGAGGTTAAAAACTCCGAGGTCTAAAACCCAATAAAATATTTAGAACCCAAGTGACATCCTACAAAAATAAGTAAATATAAAATGGAGTTAATAAATAGGTACCTAAATTATGTGCAATATATTTTTACTGCTTGTTCAACTCTTTGACAGCAGCAGGGACAAAGCTGTTTTTGTAGCGCTGGGTACTACTTTTTGGGACAGCAAACCTCCGTCTTGAGGGAAGAAGCTGAAAGTGGCAGTGCAAAGGGTGGAAGTCATCATTTAAAATGGAGGTAGCCATCCTCTGTACTTGTCTGGTGTACAGGGATGTCAGGCTCAGCTGTGGCTCACCAAGCAAACACAGGACTTTGTGCCTGGGATTTTTCCTCCTAAAGTCAATAATCATCAAGTCTTTAGTTTTTGTCGTATTCAGCTGCAGGTAAGAATCCTCACACCAGTGAACAAAATCATCAACTACTGGGCCGTGGCCACTCTCACCATCCTGGAGGAGACTGACAATAACTGAGTCATCAGCATACTTTATAATGTGTCTGTTGTCATGTCTGCTCCGGCACATGTTTGTGTACAGGATGAAGAGTAGTGGTGACAACACACACCCCTGAGGAGAACCAGTAGAACAGCACTTTAGGTCCGACAATGTACCATTGACCCTAACTCTCTGCGTCCTGTTGGTTAAGAAATCCAGAATCCAACCCATCAGATTATTGCTCAAATCAAATTGCTGCAGGAGCCTTTCAACTAAGATATGAGGTTGGATTGTATTAAAGGCGGAGGAAAAGTCCACAAATAAAAGCCTGGTGTGTGTCCCATTAAAATCCAGATGTTTAAAAAGCATGGTAAACAGAGTGACAGTGGCGTCCTCCACTCCTCTGTGAGGCCTATAGGCAAACTGCAGAGGATCCAATGCATGCTCAGTCTGCTTTAGGACCTCACATCTGACCAATTTTTCAAAAATTTTCATTAAAATTGAAGTCAAAGCAACTGGTCTAAAGTCGTTTACCGTTTTAGGACAGCTGGATTTTGGAACGGGAACAACCACGGCTTCTTTCCAGATCTTAGGCACATGTTGTGTCTGTAAGGACTTGTTGAAAATGTAATGAAATACAGGACTCAGTTCATGTGCACAGGACTTTACCAAGCGCCCACATATATTATCAGGGCCCTGACTTTTGTTCACTTTTACAGCGCAGAACTCCCTTTTAACATCCTGCTCCTCAATATTAAAGTGCTAATTGTCTTTGAGTTTCTGTTTCAAATCTTGGGTTTCAGTGTTAAAATCAAAGGAGTCAAAACGACCATAAAAACAATTAAGAGCATTAGCCAGCTCTGTGTCTGAATTAAAACCATCTAAAAACACACGATTACTGCACTCTGTGCTCTGAAGGCCTGCAATAGTTTTCATACTGGCCCAGGCTGAACCAAGTTTCTTTGCTGCCATCTTGCTTTCCAGCAAACAAGAACAAAACATAACATAATTAAATGACTGCACCGGGGCAGAAAACAACACAAGAAAACCAAAGTAAGTGATGATGATGCCAGACAGAGGACATACACAAACTAACATAAATAGGGTAACTAATAATTACAAATGAGAGACAGGTGGGGCAACATTTAAGGGCAGAACAGGAGCACACATGAGAGAGTGGCTATGGATAAAGAAACATGAGGGACTGGAGACAATAGGTAGACAATTATACCACAGGACCATAATAAAGACACTAAAGACAAACATGGTGACACAGCAAACCCGGGGAGACACAGGAAGGAGACAATAACTATACTAAATAACAATAATGATGATGATAATAATAATCACAAAGGAACAACATGAACAAGAGGTGTGGGCACAGTCCCAGACCATGCCCAGAACTTGACATAATCCTCCCTTTAAGGAGTGGATCCAGACACTAAAACCAAAACTAAACTAAACTAACTAAAACACCCCTAAACAAAAACAAACAAACAAAAAAACTCATAATAACACCAAAGCAGGTGGGACGAGGGGGATAAGTCACAGTGGGAACACAAGCATAGGAATCTCACAAAAAAAACAAACAAATGAAAAACAAACAAAAACAAAAATGTCCATTGAGTGGCCTCCCAAAGTCCCTAGACCACCGACCTGGGGACCCGGATGAGTCTGGGGGCTGACCAGCGTCCAGGAGTCCCCGGACCAGAGAACATGACAAGTCCGGCGGTCTTCCAAATTCTCTAGACCACCAGACGGGAATGCAAGATAAGTTGGGTGGCCTACCACAGTCCTTGGGCCATCAGATATGGGATGAGGTGGGTGAGGGAATCTCCCAAAGTCCAAAGGGCCCCAACCCAGACAGTATGGCGGGTTGGATGGCCTCCCACTGTCCTTGGGCCACCAGATCATGGAACAAAGTGGGTCAGGAGGCCTACCAAAGTTCATGGGCTCCCAGACCGCAGCACGGGACTTGGTTAGCACAAAATGAGGAGCCATTTGCTCCAAACCTGGTGACTGTGGTGCACTGACCTCAGAAACAACAGGTGGAGGGCACAGTGATATGCACCTCAGAGACTGCTGGAGCAGTGGCGTGCACCTTGGGGGCTGCTGAAGCAGCAACATGCACCTTGGGGGCTGCTGTAGCAGCGGTGTGCACCACAGAGGAAACAGGTGTTGAGGGGTGCTCCTTCATCCCTAATGCAGCCACCTCAGACAGGGAGGAAGAAACATGTGTAGGTATCAGGTCCACCTCACAACTACCAACAGAAGAGCTCGGCAGCGAGAGCTCAGAAGCAGATGGAAGCAGCAACTGGGTCTCCCTGCCAGAAGCAAGACAAATCCTCTCTAATACTGATGTTAAAAAATAAAAAAGAGGACTTGCCTTAGCTCCTGCTCCTCTGCTGGCAAGGACCCTGGCAGCTCTGCTGCTGGAGAAGTGATCTTCACCTCTGGGGATGCTGGAGGGTCAGCAGATGAGGTGCTCTGGTATGCAGCAGCGGGCAGGGGCCCCAGTGTAGCAGAGGTAGGTAATGACAGGTAAAAAAACGGGCATGATGATCGGGGAAGATACAGCCAAGAGACGACATGGAGCTGGCACAGGAGGAACACAGTGGTGAGGGAGCGGCAATGGAGGCAGGGAGCGATGTGGAGTTGGCACTGCAGCTGCCATAGGAACCGGCAGAGTGGTTATCGTGAATGCTGGTATTGCAGCTGCCGTGTGAGCCGGTGTAGCAGAACGAGGAGTGTGTAACTGCGCCGGAGCTCGGGAATGCCTCCTCGTTGGCATGGGCTGAGGCGCGGATGGTGAGTGCTCCTCCAACCCACGTGGTGGGTGCGGGGCTGGAGAGAGACAGGCTGGGACTGGAGCAGGCACCAGAGGGTGACGTGATGGTATGTGTACCGGAGCATGGGGCAATGAGGGAGACGACGAAGCCAGGGGACACTCTCTCATTGGTGCAGCCTTCGACATTCCAGGTACGTACCCCACCATCTCATGGTACATATGTTGGAGGTTTCGGACGGACATCAGCAGCCCAAGCAGGTCAGGGTGGTTCCACAAGCTTGGGGTTGTCTTCATTACTGCAGCTGCCATGTCCAAATTCCTCCAGTGTGTGGGAGGTGCAAGCGTTCGAGACACAGTCCTCGATAGTTTGTGCTGCCTACACCTCATCCGCATCCAGTCCCAAACTTCTGAAGTCCAAGCCCGCTGGGTCCTTGGTTGTTGGCGTCATACTGTCATAATACTGCCTTTCAGGCAGCACAAGATGAGTGGAAGGAGGACCCAAGGCACAGACTGAACTTCAGAATAACATTTTATTAGACAAACAGAAAATTCAAGGAACAAAACAAAACATAAATAAATGACTGCACCAGGGCAGAAAACAACACAAGGAAACCAAAAGTGAATGATGATGATGTCAGACAAAAGACATGCACAAACTAACATAAATAGGGTAACTAATAATTACAAATGTGAGACAGCTGGGGCAACAATCAAGGGCAGAACAGGAGCACACATGAGAGAGTGGCTATGGATACGGAAATGAGAGACTGGAGACAATAGGTAGACAATTATATCACAGGACCATAATAATAATATAAATAATAATAATAATAATAATAGTAATGCATCAGATATATATAGCGCTTTTCATAGACACTCAAAGCCGCTTTACAGTAGATACATTATTCATTCACTCCACAGACAATGGTAGTGGTGCGGCGGATGGTAAAATAAAGGCAGCGATGTGAGAGTTTTAAATAGGTTTATTATCATACCGCCGTCACAGAAACTCCACTCCAGCCCTTGTGCAAGCAGGCTGGAGTGGGGTCCTCAGGCTCTCAGCAAAGAGACACAGGATGTGTGTGTCAGCAGCAGTAGTCAAAGAGTGAGAGAGAGATTTACAGAATAATGCAGCTTATATACCCAACTACAGACAATACATGAAAGGCATTCACAGCAGTAGGTATGGGCATTTGCATTTGAGAGACACACATAACAATAAGGAGATTGCTGGCCGTAATTCGCCTCAGCTCCGGAACTGCAGGACAAAAGAGGTTACAAGGCACATCTACATATTGTTATCAGTGTATAGACACAGTGAGGGCAGGAAGCATGAACACAATGCATGAATGGCACATTAACATCACAGTACTGAGCCGGAAAAAGCCAGAAGAAGCGGGGCTGCCTGTTGACATTAATACACACATTTCACTGTTCTGTTAATTGCTCTAGCCGAGCGCTGTGCCTGACCCAGTCTGTTGTGGGGGTTTACGCCACACGCTCCCCCCCAGAGGGCTTGGTAGGTGGCCGAGGCCTCGATAGTCCGGCTTTGGCAGCGAGCAGGGAAAGCTCTGTGCAGGTGGAGGTGGAGGTGGGGTGGGGGGGGTAGTAAATGCCGGCCCTGGACGGCGAAATCGTCTGGGCCGCGCAAAAATTCCTTGTGGATCCGCGATGTCGAGGGGCTGTACCGTTGAATGTGCGGAGATCCACAAGAAGAAAAATTAGTCACTGGCTCCTCTCGCGATTAAGTCCTGCAAGGATTAATAGTGGCCGTGAAGAAAAACAGGGGTGGCTGTAAGAAAAAAAAAAGAAAAGCAAAGGGACTTGGCGTGTTGACTTTAGGTGCGGGCGCAACCCTAAAGCCCTCGGGAACCGCAGACTGCTGAATTCTCTATGTGCGCCGTGGCTAAGACCATTAGCAAATCCAGTGAGCAAGCTGCGTGCATGCCTCAGGTGTTGTCTGTAGTTGGGTATATAAGCTGCATTATTCTGTAAATCTCTCTCTCACTCTTTGACTACTGCTGCTGACACACACATCCTGTGTCTCTTTGCTGAGAGCCTGAGGACCCCACTCCAGCCTGCTTGCACAAGGGCTGGAGTGGAGTTCCTGTGACGGCGGTATGATAATAAACCTATTTAAAACTCTCACATCGCTGCCTTTATTTTACCATCCGCCGCACTGGTGACCCCGACGTGATGCGCCGTTCTCGTAACTCCCTGGTGCGTGTGCCGGGGCTCCGTGCGTGGGTGGGCCAGCTGGAGAGGAGTACCAGGGTCAGGGAGCTTAATCATCCCTGTTCATTGTGTTGGAGTGGTGAAAGGAAGTAGACGATCTTTGTCCCTCGAGCTCGTGCAGATGCGTTGGAGCGGTGAGAGGGAGGAGACGATCTTTGTCACTCACTCGGCCATGGTGCGTTCAGTGTCGGGTCACCAGTGTAGCTGTCCAGACCAGAAGGTTGCATTCTCGGGGTCACCAGCGTAACTGTCCAGACCAGAAGGTTGCGTCGCACAAAACGTGTGCTTCCTCGCGGTCACCAGCGTAGCTGTCCAGACCAGAAGGTTGCATTCTCGGGGTCACCAGCGTAACTGTCCAAACCAGAAGGTTGCGTCGCACAAAACGTGTGCTTCCTCGGGGTCACCAGTGCGGAAAGCAAAGCCCAAGAAACGTTGGAGATGTTTGCAGGTGTGTGGGGTAGGCGAATCAAGCACAGCCTTCACCTTGGCCGGATTGGCCCTCGGCTCTCCTTCAGCAACAATAAAGCCCAGGAAGGCAGTGGAGTGAGTGGAAAACTCATAGTTCTCGGCCTTCACAAAGAGCTGGTTTTCCAGAAGCCGCTGGAACACAGCCCAGATGTGGACTGTGTCTTCCTCCTGCGTGCGGGAAAAAAATCAAAATATCATCGAGATACACAAACACAATTTGGTTGATCATGTCACGGAGGACGTCATTGATCGTTGTTTGGAAAACGGCTGGAGCATAAGTGAGTCCAAACGGCATGAGCATGAGATATTCAAAATGCCCCAAGTGTGTTTTGAAGGCTGTCTTCCATTCATCCCCTTCGTGCATGTGGACCAGATGATATGCGTTGCGTAGGTCGAGTTTGGAGAACACCAGCGCGTGCTGAAGGAGCTCAAATGCGGAATTGATTAGGGGGAGTGGATATTTATCTTTGACAGTTATCGCGTTGAGCTTGCGGTAGTCAATGCACAGACGCAGAGATCCGTCCTTCTTTCTGACAAAGAAAAACCCCGCCCCAAGCGGAGCCGAAGAAGGCTGAATGACGCCGGTGTTCTGAGAATCCTTAATATAGCCTTCCATCGCCTCCCTCTCTGGCCCTGAGAGACTGTAGAGCCAACTGGATGGCAGCCGTGTACCCAAGAGGAGGTCGATAGCACAGTCATAGGAGTGGTGTGGAGGCAAAGAGGGAGCTCTTGAATTGCTAAAGACCTCTCCAAGGTCATGATAGACCTCGGGTACGAGGCTGAGGTCTGGCAGCTCTGCCGGGGAAGAGGAGATGGGAAGGGTCGGTGAACACGCGGCCGAACTGAGCCAGGAGGCTAAGCAAAAGGGGCTCCAAGAGGAAATTGAGTTTTGCACCCAATTGATAATAGGATTATGGCTCTGGAGCCAGGGGAACCCCAGAACTACCGGGGAGGACGAACTAGGGAGAATAAAGAATGAGAGTGACTCCCGGTGGTTCCCAGAAAGAAGAATGGAGACCAGCTCCGTGCGCTCAGTGACGGAAGCTAGGCTACAACCGGATAATGCCGCCACGTTTAATGCAGCTGGCAATTTGATAGTGGGTATGCCTATCTCCCGCATGAGTCACAACAAAATAAAATTCTGCTCTGTTCCAGAATCAGTTAATGCCGAGACCTTTCTCTCGGCCCCCGGTAAATGGATAAGAGCTGAAATAGAGAAGTTACCAGGGGGATTAGTGGAATTTCCGCTGCCAGACCCCCCACGGCTACTGATGGGCTACATCTTGGTTTCAAGGGGTAGGTAAACAATTTATGCTCCAGAGAGCCGCAATACATACATGCGCCGGCCTTCCTCTGTCGCTGTCGTTCCTCCGGAGTCAGACGGACTCGACCTAGCACCATAGTTTCAGAGGACGTGTCGGGCTTAGCTGTGCTGGTAGCTGGAGGGAGTGTACACGAGACGAGCAGACTGGAGAAGGCCTTTTGCTCCTTCGCGCACTCGCGGTACCGGTTGTCCAAACTGACAACTTGATCAATAAGCTCATCCAGAGAGGAGGGGGGTCGCATGAACCGCCAGATCGCCATGGAGGTTGGTATTTAGACCCAGGAGGAAGGTGTCATGTAAGGCAACATCGTTCCACCTGGAATTTGCTACGGCGACCCGAAACTCCACAGAGAAATCGGCCGCAGACCCTCCCGGAGCAACATTGGGCGGCTCATAATATTCCCCTCACTCTCCGAATGGTCAAAGGCCTGGGAAAATTCCTGAACGAACCGTTTAAAGGTATAATAGGGGCCCTCTGTGCTGACGAGGACAGACTGGGCCCAATTAAGGGCCCGATCTCGGAGCAGGAGGGTCATAAAATGGATTTTAGAAGTGTCGTCTGGGTACTCCCCACCCACCTGCTGCAGATAGAGAACATGAAGCAAAAACCCCTTGCATCCCCCCACCTCCCCTGCGTATGGGGCAGGTGAAGGCACGGAAGTGGCGCGGCAAATGGTAGCAGCCGCTGGGGTGACAGGTGGAGAGGAAGGGCCCGGGCGAGACATCTGACAAAGGTGGTCGGTAACCGTGGTCAGCTGCTGAGTAATAGTTTGCAGCTGCTTGGTTAAAATGGCCACCTGCCACTCAGTAGCATCTAACCGATAAAGAGCAGAATACTCTGCTGATGCAGTGCCTGCTGAGCTTCGGTCATGGCTGGCTCATTCTGTCATGACTGTCATACAGGAAGCTCACGTGCAAAGCAACTACAACAGAGAAGATACTGAGACACCAAATTAAAACATTTAACACAACTTTATTGAACACTGGCAACCGTAGGAAAAATGCGAAGCACGCAGGAAGACACACAGAATGTGGAGAGAGAGAGACGAGAGCTGGGTAGAGGAGAGAGCAAGACAGGGGAGAATATAATTGAATGGGGTTTCTCTTACAGCAGACAAGCAAACTCAGCATGGGGGGAGACAAGCCAGCAGGACTGAGCTGGCCGGGAACGTGGAGAGGTGAGGAGCAGGGTGGAGCCTGACCGGGAGGAAGGAGCAGTCCAGAGAGAAGAGGATGAAGTGGCAGGTGAGCACACAGCAGAGAAGAAGAGGAAAGGAAAGATTAGGCTGAGTTCCTCACAAGTCAATATTAAACCTTAAATTCAGGCAGCGATACCCAACGAGCCAGTGCCAAAGTGTTCACAAGCAGGTCCTTTTAAGCGTTGGCAGTGAAGAGGCAGCAGGTGCGTCCAGTCACGCAGGTGTGATGATGATCAGCGGAGCCAGGAACTGAATGAAGACCCTCCCACAGAAAGGGAGGGGGAGTGCGCTCACCTGATCATCACACTCATAGCCAATATGCTGCCAAATAATGGCTGTGCTTTCAAACCAAGCAAACAAGAAGTGCAATGAATTATTAATTTCTTGATTAATTAAGAGTCATTTCATGTGAGGAAACACTTTTATGTCTAAGAGTCTCAGCTTCAGCCAAATGTGACATATTCATAAAGACAATTTCGATGTTTGGCATGTTATTTAACTGTAATTACAGATGAAATATTTGTAATTTGTAACTCCGTGCAACAGACTATAGCTTCATGTCACACCTGACCTCTGATGTCTCAAACATGCCAACACTGAAATATGCCTCGCGCCAGCTAATGGGATTCTGCCAAAGTAATCAGTCACATTTTTTGTTTGTTTGCAATCACCCACTAATCTCAATAATGTATTGGTTTACTGGGCTTAGCAGGCAACAAGTAATCTCTGTCGCCACTTCATTAGCAATTATACATTGATGGGAAATTGTGAAGATGTTGCCGGGAAGTGACTCTCTTGTTTGCTGACATTGGTGTGTTGAGGAAAGACAGATGGATTGCAGCGCTTGCTGTGGGTCACAGGAAGGACTTGGCTCATTGCTTTGTCCTCAGCACCACACAGAGCTGCAAACCTCACAGAGACCTTGATAGTTTGACAACTGACTACATGTCCATCAAAGTATACTCTCATGTTGTCTGAAAGCACTGTGAGATGGAAACTAATAGATCTGGGAAGGCCTAAAAGACAAAGAGAACAAACCTCAAGTAATTATACTGGCAGACAGTTCAGACATGTTCGCAACGGTCCATAATCTGTTTGAGTTTTCCTGGCATACAAAACACTTTCAGTCATTGACCTTCATCCACCTTTTTATTAAAACAGCTAAACAAAGTTTTTGTTCTCATGAAGAGGGACAGTGATGAAAAAACTACTGAGATAAAGCAACTTAATAACAACAACAAAAAACATATTTGCCAGGGCATTTAAAAATGGAGCCTGTCCTCCAACAGAATACTCTATGGGCTGTATTTTGACATTCTATTCACTCGTCAGTTGTCAGTTGTCGATTGTGCATTTGTGGGTGTTTTGCTATCATGGCACCAGGAAAACAGTCTGTCCACTGGACAAGAAGCACAAAGAGGCTGGTCTAATTATTCAGGGGTGTGTTTTGGATAATCCAATCCAAAGCATTCCTGTCCATTCCTTTAATGCACAGAGGTGCATTATCATAAGTAAATTGTGATGTGGGTGGCTTGTTTAAGATGGGTTTTGCGCTGGCCAAAGGGCACGTGTTTGAGCGAAAATGCACGTGAAAGTAACGGTGCTTGGCAATAAAGAAGGCATCAATCACAGCTGATGCCCAGTTAGTTATTTTAGAGAAGACAAATGGGGAAGAATCATGAACAACTAGGCTGAACCATCAAGCTGAATGGCTTAATGTAGTACGCATGGATGCAACACGCAGACACGAATGGGTTTGAAATGGATAGTTTCATAAACCCACGCACCAGTCCTTTTTTCCCCTGTGTAGTGAAAAATACTGCTGTTTCTTCAAATGATCTGGAACAGTCCATACCACAGGGTATAGGTGGATTGCCTGTATTTAATTGTCCTCAGGTTGATACATTCAACAGAAAAACAACAACTGTGTGTCCCTCATCATCTGGACAGAACACGCCCACGTGAGAACGAGCAAAAGATCAATTGAAGGAGAAGACTGAGGACACAAACCACCATTCTGAGGAAAGAGAGAGAGAGAGAGAGAGAGAGAGAGAGAGAGTGTAAACAGTGTAAACACTGGCTGGTGCAGGCAGTGACCCACTGGTCCGTTCAGACCATACAGTAAAGACCCGATAAGAGGCCACACCAACAGATGTACACTACCATTCAAAAGTTTGGGGTCACTTAGAAATTTCCTTATTTTTGAAAGAAAATCACTGTTTTTTTCATTGAAGATAACTTTAAACTAATCAGAAATACACTCTAATATCTAATATACATTGCTAATGTGGTAAATGACTATTCTAGCTGCAAATGTCTGGTTTTTGGTGCAATATCTGCATAGGTGTATAGAGGCCCATTTCCAGCAACTATCACTCTGGTGTTCTAATGGTACAATGTGTTTGCTCATTGCGTCAGAAGGCTAATGGATGATTAGAAAACCCTTGTGCAATCATGTTAGCACAGCTGAAAACAGTTTAGCTGGTTAGAGAAGCTATAAAATTGACCTTCCTTTGAGCAGGTTGAGTATCTGGAAAAAATTATTATTTCAAATACAAATCATTATTTCTAACCTTGTCAATGTCTTGACTATATTTTCTATTCATTTTACAACCCATGGTGGTAAATAAGTGTGACTTTTCATGGAAAACACAAAATAATTGTCTGGGTGACCCCAAACTTTTGAACGGTAGTGTACCTCCTGTCTGTCCTGGAAGTTACAGTGAAAAGTAAAATGTGCACACTCTCAGTTAATTCATTCATCCATTCATTCCCCTTAAAATGGGTTGCACGGTGGCGCAGTGGTTAGCACCGCGGCAGCACAGTTTTACCCTCAACCGGGGGATCGCGGGGATCATGAGATCGTGGGTTCGATCCCTGCCCCCAGCCAACAGTGATCTGTGTGGAGTTTGCATGTTCTCCCCGTGTTTGCGTGGGTTTACTCCGGGATTTCTCCGGTTTCCTCCCACATGCTAAAACATGCAGGTTAGGGAGTTAAGGGGCGCTTGCACACGCAGTGACCGGCAGCTGGTGGCTTGTCACCGGACTGCAGAACAAATCTACCTACGGGTACAAAATAAGTAAAAAAAAATAAAAAATAAAAAAAAATAAAAAAATAAACATATTAAAACCTAGTAAGTCTGAGATTAATATGAAAATGTGGATGGAATAAGAGACCATCAAGTGCATCATCATATTAAAATTAAAATGACGTGTAATTATATTATTATTATTATTATTATTAGTACTCCTACTACTACTACTAATGCATCAGATTTATATATCGCTTTTCATGGACATTCAAAGACACTTTACAATGGATACATTACTCATTCACTCTACAGACAATGACAATGGTAAGCTACTTCTGTAGCTACAGCTGCCCTGGGTCAGACTGACAGAAACATGGTTTCCCAATCTACACCAATAGCCTCTCCAACTATTTATACACATTCAAACCCAGTGTCATGGACACGGAAGGCAAGGTGGGTAAAATGTTTTGTCCAGGGACACAACGGCAGGATGGCTGGGGAGTGTGGTGAACTGGTGAGCGTGCTTCCCCTCCCCTCCTGTGTGCTTTCCCTCTGCTTGTTTCCCACCTTAGCAGCTCATCAGTGCACTTGCGTGATCAGACGCACCTGCTGCTTCCTCGTTCTCCAGCGTATAAAAGAGCCAGTCTGTGAATGCTCCCTTGCTGGACCATTGGGTATTGCTGTTTCAGCTAAGGCTTGATTATTTATCCATATTTAAGTTTTACTGTTTGCTGACTGAGTGTTTCCTTCTCCTCTCAGGCTGCTGCCATCGCAGTGGTGTGTCTCTCCAGGACTGTGCATGCTCGCCTACCCTTCACCATCTCGTCTGGTCTACACCTGCTCTCTACCATCTCATCTGGTCTACTCCTCCCATCAACCATCCCGCCTGGTTCTCCTCCACTCCACCCGATCAGCCTACAGCTCCCTTTTCCCCTTTATACACTGGGTCTCACAGCTGTGCCCTCTACTCAGTTCGTAAGTCCTCTCAGCCCTTAATTAGTCTGCTCGTTTCCTCAACTTCCCCTGTTAACCTCCTTCTCCTCGCTTCTGACATAATGCACAGCTCAGGAGACACACAGGCAGGCTCAGAGTAGATCCAATAGCTTTATTAACAACAAGTGTGTATGAATGTGTGCTGCGAGATGTGAATGTATTGGTGGTGGCGTCTGCGTCGGGCACGGAGGCAGGAGACCGTACAGCCGGACAACCCTATGGGAGAAGCAAAGGGAGAAGGGTGACGGGCACACACCAACACAGGAGATGTAAAAATAGTGATGAGCTTACTTGGGGTTAGCAGGTGGCTGGCACAGCAAGGACGAGGTCCGATAGACAGCGACCTGGAGAGCCCGGTGCAGCAGTGAGGGAATGGAGACGGAGAGGAATGGTCCGCCGCCGGGAAATCCACCTGTGCACAGGGGAGCAGACTTGGAGAGGAAAAAGGTAAGGGCTTCTTACCGAGATGTTTGCTGAAGTGGTAGAGGTTACTCACAGCAATCGTGACGAGTGAAGTCTGACGGCTTCAGGCCGAAGCCCAGGGCGAGGCGGCTTAAATCCCTCGCCGCTGATGAAGTGCAGGTGTGCGTGCAGCTGGCGCCGCAGATGGGCGGCGAGGCGTGACAGTACTCCCCCCTGTAGCAGCGCCTCCTGGCGATGGTTTCTCCGGGTGCGCTCGGTGGAACTCAGTAATGAGGGACGGGTCCAACACAAACGACGAGGGTACCCACTGCCAATGTTCAGGCCCATAACCCTCCCAGTCCACCAAGTACTGCAACCCACGACCCCGGCGCCGGGAGTCCAGGATGGAGGAGACAGGCCAGGCCGGATGGCCACCAATCATCCGGGGCGTGGGTTGCGCAGCAGGAGGAGGGCAAAGGGGGTCGGAAACTGCCAGCTTCACCTTGGATACGTGGAAGGTGGGATGGATGCGAAGGGAGGGGGGAATAGCTACACACACAGCCACCGGGTTGATAATCCTGGTGATGGGGTATGGGCCCATAAAACGCTGTGCCAGCTTCCTCCTCTCGCCCTTTAAAATGACGTCCTGGGTTGACACATAGACACGCTGACCCACCTGGTACGCTGGGGCAGGTCTTCTGTGCCTGTCCGCTGTGGTTCTGTTGCGCTCCGCCGTGCGTAAAAGCGCATTGCGCGCTGACGCCCAGATGGAGCGGAACTGCCTGAGGTGCGCCCGAACTGAGGGAACCGTTACCTCACTCTCCTGCGCTGGGAAAAGGGGGGGGGGTCGTAGCCCAGGGACGCCTTAAAGGGAGACATCCCTGTAGCAGAAGAGCGGGCGGTGTTGTGGGCGTACTCAACCCAGGCGAGATGGTTACTCCAGGACGTAGGTTTGGACGCAGTGACGCAGCGGAGCGCAGCCTCAAGCTCCTGGTTGGTCCGCTCGCACTGCCCGTTGGTTTGGGGGTGATGGCCGGAGGAGAGGCTTACCTTGGCTCCCAGGGCGTTGCAGAATGACCTCCAAACCTCTGAGGAAAATTGGGGCCCCCGGTCCGAGACCACGTCCACCGGAATCCCGTGCAGCCTGACCACATGCTGGACTAGGAGATCCGCCGTCTCCAGGGCGGTTGGAAGACCTCGTAGCGGGATGAAGTGTGCCGCCTTGGAGAAGCGGTCTACGATGGTCAGGACGGTGTCAAAGGTGTTTGAGACTGGGAGTCCGGTGACAAAATCCAGGGCAATATGCGACCAGGGCCTGCCAGGGACGGGCAGAGGCTGGAGCAAACCCGCTGGAGGGGCATTACCTGACTTACTGGTGGCACATACTGGGCAGGCCCGGGCGTAGCGGGCAGCGTCCCTCCGAAGGCCCGGCCACCAGAAGGACCGTTGAAGGAGGTCGATCATCCGGGAGGAGCCAGGGTGGCAGGTGAGCTTGGATGTATGTAGCCAGTGGATGACCTCCCCCCGAACCGTGGATGGCACGAACAGCCTCCCCTCCGGTCCGCCGCCAGGGTCAGGTTCCACTTCCTGCGCCTTCCGGATCTTGCTTTCAATGTCCCAGGTGATGGCTCCCACGATGCACGACCTGGGCAGGATGGTGTGGACCGTGTCCTCAGACTCCTCAGGGGCAAACTGCCTAGAGAGGGCGTCGGGCAGGCCGTTCTTGGAGCCAGGCCTGAAGGTGATGTTAAAACAGAACCTGGCAAAGAACAAGGACCAGCGCGCCTGGCGGGCGTTCAGACGCTTGGCAGATCTCAAATACTCCAAGTTCTTGTGGTCAGTCAGGACCACGAACGGCAGGTCCGCCCCCTCTAGCCAGTGACGCCACTCCTGCAGCGCGAGCTTGATGGCGAGGAGCTCTCTGTCCCCCACGTCGTAATTCCGTTCCGCCGGGGACAAGCGCCGAGAGAAGAAAGCGCAGGGCCGTTTGACTCCATCACCTGGTGACCGCTGAGACAGAACCGCCCCCACTCCTGTGTCCGAAGCGTCCACCTCCACGATGCACTGCAGCGACGGGTTGACTTGGCTAAGGACCCGGGAGGAGGAGAACTCTGCCTTCAGCGCCTGAAAAGCAGCCGCGGCCTCTTCGGTCCACCGGAACGGGACCTTAGGGGACGTAAGGCGGGTCAGAGGGCCAACGATGGTGCCAAAATTAGGGACGAAGCGGCAGTAGAAATTTGTAAACCCGATGAATTGTTGCACCTGTTTTCTCGATGCAGGTGTAGGCCATTCCACCACCGCCTTCACCTTCACTGGGTCCGGAAGCACCTGGTCGTGGGAGATGATGAACCCGAGGAAGGATGTTGTCTTAGCGTAGAATTCACATTTTTCGGCCTTCACGTACAACCGGTTCTCCAGCAGCCTTTGGAGGACCCGCCTCACATGGACCCGGTGCTCGTCCCTGGATTTGGAGAAGATGAGGATGTCATCCAGGTAGACAAACACAAAAAGGCCAATGAAATCCCAGAGAACGTCATTAATTAGGTGCTGAAAGACGGCTGGAGCATTGGTCAACCCGAACGGCATCACCAGGTACTCGAAGTGGCCGTTCGGGGTATGGAAGGCTGTCTTCCACTCATCTCCCTCCCGGATCCGGACGAGGTGGTATGTGCTGCGTAGAACCAAGTCGCCCCCTGGAGGGAGTGAAAGGCGGTGTCCATGAGTGGCAGGGTGTAGCGATCCTTCTCCGTGATATCATTTAGGGCACGATAGTCGATACAAGGACGGAGGGAACCGTCCTTCTTGCCCACGAAGAAGAATCCTGCCCCCAATGGTGATGACGAGGGACGGATAATTCCAGCACTCAGCGATTCCTTGAGGTAGGCATTCATGGTCTCCTTCTCCGGCGCCGACAGGCTGTAGAGTCGCCCAGAGGGAAAGGGTGCCCCCTGGCGGATGTTTATCGCACAGTCGTAGGGTCTGTGTGGAGGAAGAGACATCGCCTTGGACTTGCTGAAAACCATACCCAGGTCGTGAAATTCCGATGGCACCAGAGAGAGATCCGGGGGCGCAGCGTCCGTAGGAGTTGGGGAAGAGGACGGAGAGCAGGCAGCGGACTGCAAGCAGGTGCTCATACAGAATGTACTCCATGCCGACACCCTGGCGGACTTCCAATCCAAGACGGGGTTATGGAGGCGAAGCCAGGGGTATCCCAGGATGACGGGCGACACAGAGTTGGGGAGGACGTAGAAGGTTATTTCCTCCCGGTGGTTCCCAGAGATGATCACAGGAACAGGGACGGTCTGATGTGTTACTCTCCCCAGGGAGACATGGGAGAGGTTGACCAGGGCGAGAGGAGATTTGAGGACTTGGCAACGGATGCCCAATCGGGTTGCCAGGCTTTGTGAAATAAAACTGCCCTCCGCGCCCGAATCCACCAGTGCGTGAGTGAGATGCCCAGTGGAGTTGTGACAAAATCGGACGGGCAGCTTCAATTGGGAGAGGGGATTTAACCGATTGGTGTCCGCGAGGCCCCCTACAGTGACTCGCGGACCCCGCCGTTTGGCTTCTGTGGGCAAAGCTCCACCGTGTGTTGACTATCTCCGCAATACATGCAGAGATCCAACTCACGGCGGCGTTGTCTCTCCGCAGGGGGGAGCTTTGTCCAGCCCGTCACCATCGGCTCCGACTCCTCGGGGCGCAATGGTGGCGGCGTCGCCAGGGGGCGAGCTTGGAACAGGCGCGACGAGGCACCACGAGAGCGAGAAGAAGACGACTTCCGCCCCGAGGAGCGCTCGCGCAGCCTGTTATCCAAACTGATGGCTAGGGACGTTAGCTCCGCTAGAGTCTCCGGGATGTCCCGCCCAGCCAGTTCATCCTTCAGATCATCATTGAGACTGCGGAGGAAGAGGCCGCAGAATGAATGTTCATCCCAGCCCAATTCCTCCGCCGCTACCCGGAAGTCGATCGCATAGTCCGCTGCCGACCGGCTTCCCTGCTGGAGACTGAGAAGCCAATCGACCTGGACAGTCTCGGTACGAGAATGATCAAAGACCTCCAGGAATTGTCTCACGAATTGGTCATAGGTGAGGGTGGCATAACTGGGCCTCGCCATTACGGCGTAAGCCCAAGTTAGTGCTCGCCCCTCTAGGAGATTCCCAATGTAGCCAATTCGGCTATGATCTGAGGGAAAATCTCCGGGCACACGGTGGAACATGGACTCACACTGCATTATGAACCCCCGCGCACCGCCGAGCTTACCGCTAAAGCGGGCGGGGGTCGGAATGGGTGTGAGCCGAGCCGGTGCTACCGGAGTCGGCTGGACGGCCGCTGGAGCAGCAGGAGCCGCGCCACCCTGACGAGCCGGGGGGGAACGGCTGTTGGGGGTCCAAGCGGTCCAATCGGTTAGTGATAATGGTTAACTGGTTTAAAATCACCTGTTGCTGGTGAGCTATTAGGTCCACTCGAGCCTTGAGAGTGGTAAGTCGGCGTGTGAGCCCGCCGTCTGCCGAGCCGCTCTGCTGAAGCCGTACTGATATAATGCACGGCTCAGGAGACGCACACGCAGGCTCAGAGTAGATCCAATAGCTTTATTAACAACAAGTGTGTATGAATGTGTGTCTGCGAGATGTGAATGTATTGGTGGTGGCGTCTGCGTCGGGCACGGAGGCAGGAGACCGTACAGCCGGACAACCCTATGGGAGAAGCAAAGGGAGAAGGGTGACGGGCACACACCAACACAGGAGATGTAAAAATAGTGATGAGCTTACTTGGAGTTAGCAGGTGGCTGGCACAGCAAGGACGAGGTCCGGTAGACAGCGACCTGGAGAGCCCGGTGCAGCAGCGAGGGAATGGAGACGGAGAGGAATGGACCGCCGCCGGGAAATCCACCTGTGCGCAGGGGAGCAGACTTGGAGAGGAAAAAGGTAAGGGCTTCTTACCGAGATGTTTGCTGAAGTGGTAGAGGTTACTCACAGCAGTCGTGACGAGTGAAGTCTGACAGCTTCAGGCCGAAGCCCAGGGCGAGGCGGCTTAAATCCCTCGCCGCTGATGAAGTGCAGGTGTGCGTGCAGCTGGCGCCGCAGATGGGCGGCGAGGCGTGACAGCTTCTCTCTCCACAGGCTGTGTGTGCTTCCAGCATGCCCTTCGTATTTTTGTCTTCAAGTTATTTTGTGGTGTATTTAGGGTTGGGGTTTTGTGTAATAAATTTTGTGTAACTTTTACTCTGTATCTGAGCATTCTTCTAGAGTTGTTCGCTCTGCATTTGAGCCTCTAGTTGGTGAATTATGACAGAACGGTCAAGCCAGGATCGAGGCTCAACGGGTGCTTCACCGAGGGAATACTCAGCTCTTTCCCCGTTAGACACCACTGAGCGCCAAGTCGTTGTGCTTACGGACCAATTGCAAACTATTCCCCAACAATTGGCTACCGTTACGGATCATCTGTACCATTTGTGTCCTCCGGCTTCTCCTCTTTCCCCTGGTGGGTCGGCAATTTCCACTATCTGCCGGACCACTTCCATCCCTTCTCCTGTCCTGTACGTGCGGGGGGAGGCAGGATGTAAGCTTTTCTTGCTTCACTGCCGGCTATATTTTCAGCAGGTGACAGGGGAGTACCTGGACGATGCGTTTAAAATATATTTTATGACGTTGTTGCTCAGAGATCGGGTGCTTAGTTGGGCCCAGTCCATACTGAGCGGCCCGGAGGGGTCTCAATACACTTTTGAACAGTTCATTCCAGAGTTTTCTCGGGCGTTCGATCCTACAGAGAGTGAGGGGAACATTTATAATCAACTTATGGTGCTTCGGCAGGGAAACCAGTCAATTGCCGATTTCTCTGTAGAGTTCCAGGTTGTTGCGGTGGACTCCAGTTGGAATGACATTGCCCTATGTAGCGCCTTCCTCTGGAGCCTCAATTCCAACCTCCGCGATGACCTGGCAATCCGCGCTAACCCCTCCTCTCTGGATGAGCTAACTGAGCAGGCTATTAGCTTAGACAATCAGTACTGAGAGTGAGCTAAAGAGCAGAAGGCCATTGCCTCCACCTCCACGTTGCGGCCATCTCCACCGGTTCTCCGTTCCAGGGAATCGGCATCTCCTCCAGAGTCAATGGTCCTGGGCTGGGCTCGTTTGTCTCTGGAGGAACGTGGGCATTGTAGGAGGGCAAGGGTCTGCATGTACTGCAGTTCATAAGAACACATGCTGTTTACCTGTCCTGTTCGGCCAAAAGATCCGGCCCGCCAGTAGCCGTGGGTAGTCTGGCGGATGAACCATCTACTAATCCCCCCCAGTAATTGGATAAGGGCTGGCAAAGAGAAATTACCGGGGGGATTAGTAGATGGTCCATCCGCCAGACCCCCCACGACTACTGCCTGGGGGGTCTGGTAAATGCAAGGCTGGGTGTTATGTGATTTGATTGTGATGGCTCATCATCGTGCAACATTATGAGAGAATAATTTCTAATAACCTCATGTGCCCCAGAAAGACCTCGACCCCTCCCAACATCTGGTGTAAACATAATGGATGTGGCTTGACCTCTACCAGTCGTATCTCAAACATAAACTTTACATTTAACACAACAGTAAATGAGAACTGGGCGGCGCGGTGGAGCAGTGGTTAGCACTGCGGCAGCACAGCAACTCACCCTTGGCCGGGGGATCCTGGGTTCGATTCCAGTCCCCGTCCAACAGCTAAAAGGATTAAGCGGAAGAAGATGAATGAATGAATGAATAAATGAGAACTAACTGGCAACACTTGAAAAAAAATATGCTTATCACACAGTAAATGCAAAACGTGTCAAAATCACTCAGTATACACCATTTATACAAACACAACAGAAAAAATACTTTTTTCTGTATTTTTGGGTGGCACGGTGGTGGAGTGGTTAGCACTGTGGCAGCACAGCAACTCACCCTTGGCCAGGGGATCCTGGGTTCGATTCCAGCCCCCGACCAACAGTGATCTGTGTGGAGTTTGCATGTTCTCCCCGTGTCTGCGTGGATTTACTCCGGGATTTCTCCGGTTTCCTCCACACATGCCAAAAACATGCAAGTTAGGTTAACTGGCATCAAACTGGGGATTCTAAATTGTCCTTAGGTATGACTGTGAGAGTGAATGGTTGTCTGTCTCTCTGTGTTGGACCTGCGATGGACTGGCGATCTGTCCAGGGTGTACCCTGCCTCTCACCCAAAGATGCTGGGATAGGCTCCAGCCCCACCGCGACCCGAAAAGGATTAAGTGGAAGAAGATGAAGATGAATGTATTTTTTTTTTTTTTTTTTTACTTGAAAAGGATCCAGACAGAGTCAGGCTGACATCCCAGGCGTCACAAGCTCACAGCTTAATCCCAGCGATCGGCAGTGGCTAATTCAGTTGATCCGGGTCACGGCACCATGTTTATGTAGCGGACTTGAAACTGTTATCCGCATCTGCATTGTGTTGTGTAGGGAAATAACTCCAACAGTGGGTTCACAGCTGGCACTTTATTCTGTGAAAGACAGGGATTAATCAGTGGGGCACACACAGCAGCAGTACACTCTCGTTCCGTCTAATGCAAAAGGAAAAAAACGGCCTCTGAGCGGACATGACGACAAAACAGTGATATTAAATGTGATATTTTCCTGCTCAAAAGTTACTAAACCTTATTGAAAATCCTTCTGCAGTGTTAAGCGATTATCAATAAGCACTTACTACAGCAAAGAAGACAAAATTTTAAACTTATAAACTCATTAGAGGGAGGACAGCCACACACACCCATCTTACCTGCGCAGGGTCCACACAGTTTTTGCCGGGAAAACCCCTGCATGCGCAATGAGCCCATTTCCTGTGTCCCACCAATTAATGACCCACTAACGACAAGGAAAATCGGAACCTCTAAATTATAAATTTGTTCCACTGACTCAAAATTAACTAGATTATTAATATAGTCACTTTAGTTTTGAAGAAGTTCACTTAAAAATAAACATATTAAACATAATGCCTCAGCTACACTTGATTGGCCAGCAAACTCTGCTGACCTAAACCCCATAGAGAATCTATGGGGTATTGACCAGAGGAAGATGAAAGACACCAGACCCCCACATTGCAGAAGAGGTGAAGGCAAAGCAACCTGGACCTCTATAACACCTCAGCAGAACCACAGGCTGATCACCTCCATGCCATGCCGCATTGATACAGTAATTCATGCAAGACGAGCGTACATGGACATGCTTTTCAGTTGGCCAACATTTCTATTAAAAATCCATTTAAAAAATTTATTTTATGTAATATGACTTTTGAGAAACTGAATTTGGGGTTTTCAAAACATGGCAATGAGTGGTTCAGTATCTAAAGACTTTTCAGTAAGCAACAGGGTGAAACAAGAGTGTGTGCTGGTGTCTACACTCTTCTCGCTATATCTGGCAGCCATACTTGAGGTGGCCTTCAAAGACATGAGAAGTAGTATACATTCAAACAAGGAAAGAAGCAGACTTGTTCAATGTGGCACAGTTTAAAGCCAAGAGTAAGACATCGATAAAGGTAGTAAGACAACAGTTTGCCGACGACAGTGCTCTAGTTGCACACAGTGTGGAAGATATGCAATCTTTAGTGAAGAAATTTGCAAGAGCAGCTAGCCAATTCAGCCTCAAAATCAACATCAAGAAGACTGAGTGCCTTTATCAACCACCAAAGTTCCAATTATCAGCATCACTACCAGAAGAGATCAGCATTGGTACAGAGCCTGTCTTGCGGTGAGCCTTGCTGGCTCTAAGGTGGCTGGCTCTAAGATGCCAGAAGTCGCCGGTGAGCTTTGCATAGATGTTTATTTAACAAGACAAGACGAGAACATAAAGCTATGAGCCACTGAGGGCAAAAATACACTACACAGGATACAAGGGATCGTAGGGCCAACCCCAGCCACTACAACCTTAACTATGACATGAACAAGACACGAACCTGACATGAGCGTGCTGACACACCAAGAATCTCTCAGGATGTTTTGACGATACTCCAGCATCAACCAGCTGTCAGCGCCCGCTAATAAAGCCGGCGACTAACAAGCGGTGATGCAGAACAGCTGATCAACCTTGACAGCCGGAAACCCCACTGAGCGCTGTCGCAATAAGAGCCCGGTGGAGCAAGAATGTAATCCACAGCTGTCAAGGCCGGCAGAGATGATGCATAGCCCGAGCGCGGACGAGATCGGCGCTCGGGTCATGACAGAGCCACTAGTCAAGTGCAAGACTTTCAAGTATCTAGGGAGTACTGTAGGCTGGAGGATGAACTATCTCTCAGAATGGGAAGAGCGAGCGCTGTGTTTGGAAATTTGAGGGAGAGACTGTGGAACAATCGACATGTGTCTATCCGTGTGAAATGCAAAGTGTTCAGAGCGACAGCACTGGCTGCTCTATTGTACGGTGCTGAAACTTGGACTGTCTACAGAGTGCAGGTGAAGAAACTCCATGCGTACATGATGAGACACCTTCGAGCCATAATGAACATCTCATGGAAAGACAAGATAACCAACATAGAAGTGTTGAAACGAGCTGGTCTACCATCAATGGAGGACATGCTAATACAGATGAACCTGAGATGGCTCGGACATGTTGAGAGGATGGACCACCAGCGTCTCCCTCGGCAGTTACTCTACTCACAGTTATGCGAGGGCAAACGCAATCAGGGTAGACCAAGGCTCAGATTAAAAGACACTGTAAAAAGAAACTTGAAGAAGTTGGATATAGACAGGAGTTCCTGGCAGCAGAAGGCTAAGAACAGAGCTGTGTGGAGGAATCTGATCAGACCTAAATGAAGCAGTCATTGTCGCCCACGACAGACTGCTATGATGATGATGATGATGATGATTAGCTATAAGCTATAACCATCAAAATTAAAAGAAATAAACACTTGAAATACTGTATACAGTATTACTCTGTGTGTAATGAATCTATATATGAGTTTCATTTCGTGAATTGAATTACTGAACTAAATCAGCTTTTCAGTGACATTGTAATTTATTGAGATGCACCTGTATGTGCCAGCAGAAACTAAAAAAGGACTGACACAAAGCGAGAAGTGAAAAAGTCCACTGTTGACTGAGGGTAATTGGCTTCTATATGTACATTTTTACCAGCTGGTGTTATGGCCGTTTTGACATTAAATGACCTCTAGTGGTCATAGAAATAACCACATGAAGAGACATTGCAGCTTTACAGTTGCAACATGTTTGTTTTTTTGTTATACTTTATTAATCTCAGAGGGAAATTCAAGAACACCCATGGTGTGATGCCAATCCCTTCGCCATTCACACCTAGGGTCACTTTGGAGTCTCCAGTTAATCTAATTTTCATGTTTCTGGAACGTGGGAGGAAACAGGAGCACCCGGAGTAAACCCACACAAGCATGGGGAGAACATGCAACTACACACAGATAGGCCCTGCTGGCTGATGGATTGGAACGCACGACCTTCCTACTGTGAGGCAACTGTTATATATTAAAATGACGTATTATTGTGTGATGAGGGTGGTGGCTTCACCTTTCCGGTTCTGCTGCCACCCTGAGTATAAAAGGCTGATGCAGAAGAGGCACGATCTCTTTTGACCTTCACCTCTGCCTGTATTGGAGTGCCTGTTATACTGTGAGTCACTAATAAAGTCAAGTTCTAGTGCACCTCAGGCCTCTTTATTGAAATACAGATTATGGACATAACAGCAACTACACCTAATCCTCACCCTAACCACTACCCCATCGTTAACCAAAATACTTAAGTGCCTAATATCCATTATTCTAACCATAACCACCTAAAAATGTGGTTATAGTAGATTATAGCAATTGTTTTATCCAGTTCTGTACATCAAAATAATGGATACTGAGAAATTGTAGCTCAGCATCTGAATATGTCCTCGAAGCCTCTGGAAATACTATTTAAAATGTGACACTTAAATAGCAGGTGACAACACACCATTGACTTTAGATATGGATTTTGTTGGTCATTAGCACAAGGCCAGAAAATAGCAATACCCAACTCTGTACCAAGCTGCACCCCTTTTAAAGACACCACTCCTACAACCGCAAAAGTGCATGCACAGCCAATTCTTTCTTGGATGATGATGCCATAAAGTGTGAAAATGGGCAATGTGCCAACAGAAACTACTGTTGTGGTATTTAATTTAATGAATAGCCAGACAATGGAAGAATATTGCTGACCAATGCTGCTGATCTGAGATGTCTTTATATCATGTGGTTATGTGTAGGTTCATGTAGACCTTCTATCATTTGTATGATATTGCCAAGATCAGGAGCGTCTTGTCTCAGAGTGATGCTGAGAAACTAATCCACGCTTTTGTTAGCTCTAAATTAGATTATTGTAACTCTTTATTATCAGGTTGTCCTAAAACATCTTTAAAAAGTCTTCATCTGATCCAAAATGCTGCAGCAAGAGTTTTACCAGGTACTAGAAAGAGATTACATCTCTCTGGCTCTGGCCTCCCTTCACTAGCTTCCCATAGAATTTAGAATTAAGTTTAAAATCCTTTTTCTCAGTTACAAAGCTCTAAATAATCAGGGCCCTTTTTATTTAAAAGATCTGATACTACCCTATCATCCTAACAGAGCACTACACTCCCAAAATGCTGGATTACTTGTAATACCTAGAATCTCCAAAAATACAACGGGAGGCAGAGCCTTCACTTATCAAGCTCCTCTTCTTTGGAACCAGCTGCCAATATGGATTCGGGAGTCAGACTCGATCTCTGTTTTTAAGAATAGGGTTAAAACCTTCCTTTTTGATATAGCCTACAATTAGGGAGGGATCATGTGTCTCTGAACCCTCACTTAGTTATGCTGCTAATAGGTTTAGACAGCTGGGGGACCTCTAATAATGCACTGGGCTTCACTCCTTTCTTCACTCTCAATGAAATTTTTTTTTGCTGGCCATTAACATCTGTTTGTCTCTCCCATAGATTGAGTCCCCATCGTGCTGTTTGTTTTCTACATGTCTGTTCTTTTCATCTTCTCTATCTTCTCACTCCCCAGCCAGTCACAGCAGATGACTGCCCCTCCCTGAGCCTGGTTCTGCTGGAGGTTTCTTCCTGCTAAAACAGAGCTTTTCCTCTCCACAGTCGCCAAGTGCTTGCTCACAGGGGATTGCCTGATTGCTGGGGTCTTTCTGCAAGTGTGAGGTTTTCCCCAACAGTTGAAAGTGCTATGAGATGACTTGCTGTGAAATGGCGCTATATAAATAAAGTTGAATTGAATTGAATTGGTCAGTCAGACTGGCTGAGATAACTGCCTTTTCAATAAGAGGGATAATAATTTCCAGGTGTGTGCAAACTGATCAGGTTACATTATGAAACTTAGCTCAGCAGAGTCATGGACTTCCCAAAGTGAGGGCAATTGACTTGAATGGTGATCAAAGGTTATAAAAAGGCTGTATTTCTGCGTGTGTCTCTCTGTCTTGTACAATTGCATGGGGGTCCTGTCACATCTGTGCTGGCTACAAAATAAAGACCTTGAGTAAATATCGAACATCTTCATTTGTCTCATTGTTTGGTCCGGTTTATTCACACAAATCTACCAAACTACCAAAACCGCTGGAATAAGGTGCAAAGTGCAGCACACATGCACACTTTAGATCATCATAATATGGCCCATAGTTTTTTGTGAGGTTGATTTAGAAAGAAACTCATTGTTAAAAAAAAAAAAAAAATGATGTATTTTACGGTAAATTACTGGCAGCTGTGGCCACCAGTAATTTATTGTAAAAAATACAGCATTAATTTATACCTCTTGAAGGTATAAATTAATGCCAGTTGCTGCCGGGCACATGCGCATGCAGCGACCGGCAGCGGGTGAAAAAAGTTTGACGTCTGTGTCTCTGTTTTATTTTTTTTTTTTATTTATTTTTTTTTTTTGTTACTTATTTGTACCCGTAGGTAGATTCGGTTTGCAGTCTGGTGACAAGCCACCGGCTGCTGGTCGCTGCGTGCGCGAGCGCCCTAAACCTACATGTTTTTGGTATGCGGGAGGAAACCGGAGAAATCCCGGAGTAAACCCGCGCAACACGGGGAGAACATGCAAACTCCACACAGCTCACTGTTGGTCGGGGGCTGGAATCGAACCCACGATCCCCGCGATCCCCCGGCCGAGGGTAAAACTGTGCTGCCACAGTGCTAAACCACTGCGCCACCGTGCGCCATTATGCACTTTAATGTGTTTTAACATGATTCTCTGGGCTGTTTTTGTCCTTGAATGTTTGTGGACTATATAACGAAGAGCTCCCTGGTTCCATCAGTATGGATTTCCTTCTTGTTTTTGCACTGTTGTTTCTTTCCTACCAGCTCTTTGTCTTGGAGGTAAGCGCGAGTGCGATCTCGCCGGGAAGAATACAGTATTCCAGAGACACGTTACTGCATTTGAACATGGATTGTATTGATATGTGAAGTTCATATGGAGTCACCACTAGAGGGCAGTATGACCCCGGCCATGACCTGACTATAAAAGGAGATGTACATGTGCCAATGTGTGGTTAGTTGTTAGTTGCACTTGAAGTGACAAGTAAAAAGTCCTAACTGACACCCGGTGTGTGCGCCTCGTCATTACATGTTCCAGGAGAACATTACATGGTACCAGGAGTAAATTACATGATACCAGGATAAAACTACGAACCGACGGCGAAGATGAACGCTCTTCGACAGCCGGACGAGTTAAAGTTGACCGGTAACGTCAACGAGAACTGGAAAGTATTCAAACAGAGTTTTGAACTTTATTCGCTTGCTATCGGTCTCCGTGACGAGGAGAGGAAAATAGCATTACTGCTGACAGTAGCAGGGCGAGCGGCGCTAAATGTGTTTAACACATTCATCTTCACGGAAGAAGAAAAAGGCAACTTCGACGCCGTGATGAAGAAATTTGATGATTATTGCACACCGAGAAAGAATGAAACGTACGAGAGGTATGTGTTCAGAAAAAGACTTCAGAAAGAGTCAGAGTCCATTGAGCTGTATGTCACAGACCTACGGTTGAAATGTCAGTCATGCAACTTTGGAACATTGAATGAGTCAATGATACGGGACCAAATTGTAATTGGGGTCCAAGACAACAAATTGCGGATGCAATTACTGAAAGAGACTAACTTAACGCTGGAGAAAGCGATACAGATTTGCCAAGCGTCTGAGAGTACAAAGGCACAATTAAAGACTTTTAGCAGCAAGGAAAAAGAGACTGCTGAGGTCGGTGCAGTGCAGCGCGCGAAGCCGAAAGGAACGTTGCAGGCAAGAAAAAGGGAGGCAAACCCAGAGCGCGCGCGCGGGAACTGTGAGCAGTGTGGAAGGCAACATGCGCTGAAACAGTGTCCAGCATTCGGGAAGGAATGTTGCAAGTGTGGCGGAAAAAATCACTTCGCAAAGACCTGCTTCTCAAAGAAGAGAGTGCAACTCGTGGAGAAAAAGAGCGACAGCGAGGAGGATCAGTTTTACGTGGACGCCATCGAGGGAGAGACGAGCGCTGACGAATGGATAGTGTGCCTGGAGATGAATGGCACGGACATGTCACTGAAGCTCGACACAGGTGCGCAGGTAAACATCCTGCCAATGAAAGATTTTAAAAGACTGAAAAACAAGCCGAAAATAAGAAATAAAAAGATTAATCTGAGAACATATGACGATAAGCCAATACCCACTAAAGGAATGTGCAGGGTTACACTGTCAAACAAAGGTAAAACAGTGAATGCATTGTTTGTACTTGTTGATGGAAATAGACAAGCAATTTTGGGTTTAAAAACATGCGATCAGCTAGGTCTGATCAAAAGGGTGAATGTCATTGATACAGACAAAGTGACAACACGAGAAAATACAGAGGCTACAACAAGTAAGCACAAACACACTGACTGGGTGAAAGAATACAAAGAGGTGTTCAAAGGAATAGGCCGCCTACCAGGCAAACAAAAAATTAGGCTGAAAGAGAATGCAGAGCCAGTCATACATGCAGCAAGAAAAGTGCCAATAGCTCTTAAAAAGAGGCTGAGAGAAACACTAGACTCACTGATAGCAGACGGAGTGGTCAGAAAAATAGAAGAACCAACTGAATGGGTTAACTCACTAGTTATAGTGGAGAAGCCAAATGGAGATTTGAGATTGTGCATAGATCCAAAAGATCTAAATAAAGTAATACAGCGGGAGCATTACAGGCTACCAACAAAATCTGACATAACCAGCACAATGAGTGGAGCAAATTACTTCACAAAATTAGATGCCAAATCTGGGTTTTACCAAATAGTGCTCGATGAGGAAAGCGCTAAATTGTGCACATTTAATACGCCATTCGGAAGGCATTGCTTTCTACGAATGCCGTTCGGGATTAGCTCAGCCCCTGAAATTTTCCATAGAACTGTGCAGCAATTGTTTGACGGAATAGAAGGGGTGGGAGTTTTTCTTGATGACGTGGTAGTCTGGGGAAAAACAAAAGAGGAGCACGACGAAAGGTTGGCTAGAGTTCTCACACAGGCGCAAAAGTCAGGTATGAAACTGAATAAGAGTAAGTGCCAATTCGGGGTACGGGAGATTACATACCTGGGAGAAAAATTATCTGGGGCAGGCGTGCAACCAGATCCGGAAAAAGTGCGGGCCATAGCAGAGCTGCCAGTACCGCAGAACAAAAATGACTTGCAAAGAGCCCTAGGACTAGTCAATTACATGGGAAAATTTATCCCAAATTTATCAGCTAACACAATAGCTCTTAGAAGCTTGTTAGAGACCAATACAATGTGGCAGTGGATGGCAGAGCATGCCAGAGAATGGGAGTGGCTCAAAAGCAGTCTAATAAAGGAGCCAGTGTTAAAATTCTATGATCAGGACAAACTGCTAAAAGTGTCCACAGATGCGTCCAAAGCCGGCCTAGGAGCTGTGCTATTGCAAAAACATGACACAGAGTGGTATCCAGTCGCATACGCATCGCGCACCATGACAAGCGCAGAAAAAAATTACGCGCAAATAGAGAAAGAGACTCTAGGTGCAGTGTTTGGATGTGAGAAGTTTCATGAATATGTGTATGGACGGTCAGTAATACTAGAAACAGACCACAAACCACTGATTGCGATCTCACAGAAGCCACTGGGTGACGCACCACCGCGCATCCAGCGTCTAATGTTAAGATTACAGAAATATGACTTGAAATTTGAGTTTACACCAGGCAAGCAACTAATTGTAGCCGATGCGCTGAGTAGGGCTAGCTTGAGCAACACCAGCAGCACAACAGAGGAAGCTGTGCAAATACATGTAGACTCTATTAAGGCACACATGCCAGTGTCAGATGCAAAATGGACGAAGATAGTGAAAGAAACACAAAAAGATGAGAAACTAAAAAGAGTAATGGAACAGATACATCAGCCAGGACAGGTTATGATTGACAAGCCTTACCAACACTTTAAAGGTGAACTGTCTGTGTTAGATGGGGTTCTGTTAAAAGGTACAAGGATAGTCATACCTACCTCCATGAGATCAGAAATGGTTAAATTAGTGCATGAGGGGCATTTGGGTATTGAAAAGTGCAAAAGACGTGCACGTGATGTTTTGTATTGGCCCAACATGCACAAGGACATTGAGGCATATGTGCAGCGCTGTGACATTTGCCAGCGCCACAGGTATCAACAGCCAAAGGAGCCTATGAGGCCCCATGAGAAGCCTCAAGGGCCATGGAGAAAAGTGGGCATGGATCTATTTCAACTTAAGGGCAAGGACTATCTGTTAGTCATGGACTATCATTCCACCTACCCAGAGTTTGCAGGGTTGAGTGACACAACAGCAGAAAAGGTGATTGCACATACAAAGACAATGTCCGCACGCCATGGAATTCCAATGACTGTTGTAAGTGATAACGGACCACAATTCACGAGTCAGTGCTTCAAAGACTTTGCAGACACATATGGGTTCAAGCACGTGACCTCAAGCCCTCTGTACCCACAGTCAAATGGGTTAGCAGAGAAAGGGGTGCAAATTGTGAAGCGCATACTGAAAAAGGCTGCAGACAATGCAGAAGACCCACATCTGGCGATCCTGAATTACCGAGCATCACCACTGGAGAATGGACTGTCCCCAGCAGAAATGCTCATGAACAGAAAACTCAGAACGCGACTTCCATCAGCATCTCAGGTGATGGAAAAGAGAGATGTGAGGCGTGATGAGAGGCAAACTGAACTGTATAACAGAACAGCACGACCTCTGAGACCACTTGCACATGAGGACATAGTGCGAGTGAGATGTGATGGAGAATGGGGACCGCTGGCAAAAGTGGTTAAAGAAACAACTCCCAGATCATATGAAGTCATCACAGAGCATGGGAAAACAATGAGGCGAAACCGACGTCACTTACTGAAAGTGCCTCAGACAAAAATGAGAGTCACAGACAGTGAAATAAGCGACATGCTAATTTCCAGCCAAACCGAACAACCAGAAATGGCTGAGAACCAAAACTTAGAGACAGACAATAGCGAACAGACTGAGGTGACACAAATCAGAAGATCACAAAGGCAAATTGTGAAACCGAAAAGATTGATTGAGGAAATGTAAGGAGTACTGAGAAAAAAAAAAAAAAAAAAAATGTGTTGATGTTGAATTGTAAACAGAGGAAAAAATGTGTTGATGTTGAATTGTAAACAGAAAAGAAAAAAAAATTGAACTTGTGATTCAGTGTACAAGGTGAAAGAAATGTAAATAGAAATGGAGTTTATTTTGTATATAGAAATTTGAGAAAAAGTTTATAGTTGGACATGACCTTACTTGAAAAAAAAGGGAGATGTATTGATATGTGAAGTTCATATGGAGTCACCACTAGAGGGCAGTATGACCCCGGCCATGACCTGACTATAAAAGGAGATGTACATGTGCCAATGTGTGGTTAGTTGTTAGTTGCACTTGAAGTGACAAGTAAAAAGTCCTAACTGACACCCGGTGTGTGCGCCTCGTCATTACATGTTCCAGGAGAACATTACATGGATAATGCAGCATCTGTGTTTGAGTCTGTGCCGCAACTGCCGGACTTTATTTTAAGAGATTTTCATGGACACAGCAATGAAAACAGAGACAAAAGGAGGAAATGCGGAAAACGTGGAGCCGTAAGATTAAGCTTGAGGAGGTGTCAGCTTAACCGCATTTCTCTCCCTTCCATTATTATGGGGAATGTACAATCCCTGAGAAATAAAGTGGATGAAATTCAAGGAAGTGCCCGATATCAGAAGGATTTCAAGAACTGCTGTGTCATGGCTTACACGGAGACGTGCTTACGGCGCATGACCGAGACCCGGACCTGTGTATTGACGGCTTTGGAGCCCCACTTCGCTTGGATCAGCAGGAAGAGGTAATGGGGAAACGTCAGGGGGGCGGCGTATGTTTATATATTAATAAACAGTACTGTACATCCGTCACGGTCAGAGAGCGCATCTGTACACCAGATGTGGAGCTGCTGTCCATGTCACTACGCCCTTTTTATCTGCCCCACGAGTTCCCCCAACTTTTCATAACGACTGTGTACATTCACCCGAGGGCTGCCTCCGCCTGCAGCACCATCTTTGATGTGGTACAGCGGTTGCAGTCGATTTCCCCAGAGGCTCCAAATGTCATACTTGGGGATTTTAACCATGTGTCTCTAAAGAAGACACTTAAAAACTTTTATCAGTATGTCTCCTGCCCAACCAGCCGAAAAAAGACATTGGACCTGTGCTATGGATCCACAGAAAGGGCCTATAAATCTCTTCCCCTTCCTCCTTTAGGATCCTCAGATCACAACTGTGTACATTTGCTGCCCACATATAAAACTGCTCTCAAAAGAGAGAAGACAAAGACCAGGGACATAAACGTTTGGACAGAGGATTCAGTGCACTGCCTCCAGGAATGCTTTAACTGTACAGACTGGGAGGTGTTCATGCTAGACTGCGGAGAAGATTTGAACTCTTTAGTGGACGTGACATGCTCATACAAGGCTTTCTGCAGAGACATGATCGTTCCACGTAAACGTGTCAAAATATATCCCAACAACAAGCCATGGGTTACAAAATCAGTTAAATCCTGCTTACAGAGGAAAGCACTTGCCTTTAAACAGGTGGTTGTTTCTGAGCTGCAGGTTGCCACAAAAGAGCTGAAGGCCGAAATTTTAAGAGCAAAACAGAATTATAAATCAGAGTTGGAAAGCAAGATGGCAGCAAAGAAGCTTGGTTCAGCCTGGGCCAGTATGAAAACTATTGCAGGCCTTCAGAGCACAGAGCGCAGTAATCGTGTGTTTTTAGATGGTTTTAATTCAGACACAGAGCTGGTTAATGCTCTTAATTGTTTTTATGGTCGTTTTGATTCATTTGATTTTAGCACAGAAACCCAAGATTTGAAACAGAAACTCAAAGACAATCAGCACTTTAATATTGAGGTGCAGGATGTTAAAAGGGAGTTCTGTGCTATAAAAGTGAACAAAAGTCAGGGCCCTGATAATATATGTGGGCGCTTGGTAAAGTCCTGTGCGCATGAACTGAGTCCTGTGTTTCACTACATTTTCAATAAGTCCTTACAGACACAACACGTGCCTAAGATCTGGAAAGATGCTGTGGTTGTCCCCGTTCCAAAATCCAGCTGTCCTAAAACGGTAAAGTGATTTTAGACCAGTCGCTTTGACCTCAATTTTAATGAAAATTTTTGAAAAACTGGTCAGATTTAAGGTCCTAAAGCAGACTGAGCATGCATTGGATCCTCTGCAGCTTGCCTATAGGCCTCACAGAGGAGTGGAGGATGCCATTGTCACTCTGTTTAATATGCTTTTAAAACATCTGGATTTTAATGGGACACATGCCAGGCTTTTATTTGTGGACTTTTCTTCTGCCTTTAATACAATCCAACCTCATATTTTAGTTGAAAGGCTCCTGCAACAATTTGATTTGAGTAATAATCTGGTGGGTTGGATTCTGGATTTTTTAACCAACAGGACACAGAGAGTAAGGGTCAATGGTACATTGTCTGACCAAAAGTGTTCTTCTACTGGCTCTCCTCAGGGGTGTGTGTTGTCACCACTACTCTTCATCCTGTACACAAACATGTGTCGGAGCAGACATGACAACAGACACATTATAAAGTATGCTGATGATTCAGTTGTTGTCAGTCTCCTCCAGGATGGTGAGAGTGGCCACGGCCTAGTAGTTGATGATTTTGCTCACTGGTGTGAGGATTCCTACCTACAGCTGAATACGACAAAAACTAAAACTATGATTATTAACTTTAGGAGGAAAACTCCCAGGCACAAAGTCACTATACTAAAAGGCCAGACCACTGAATGTGTACAATCCTACACATATCTTGGGACGATTATTGATGGTAATTAAACTTTGAAGAGAACTGTGAAAGGGTGTGCAAAAAGGGTCAGCAATATTTGCATTGTTTAAGGAAACTTGCACGCTTCCAAATTGACCGAACCATAATGACAATGTTTTATCGGGTTTTTATCGAATCTGTTTTATCCTTTTCTTTAGTGTCATGGTTTGGTCAGACAAAACTGAAACAGAGGAAATCCTTGGATCAGGTTGTTAGATAGTCCAGTCACTTTCTTGGTGAGTCACAGCTGAGCCTGACATCCCTGTATGCCAGACAGATACAGAGGATTGCTACCTCCATTTTAAATGATGACTCCCACCCTTTGCACTGCCACCTTCAGCTTCTTCCCTCCAGACAGAGGTTTGCTGTCCCAAAAGTAAAAACCAGCACTACAAAAAACAGCTTTGTTCCTGCTGCTTTTAAAGAGTTGAACAAGATGTAACAATATATTGCACATAATCTAGTTACCTATTTATTAATTTGATTTTATATTTACTTATTTTTGTAGGTTTTTTATTGGGGTTCTAAATCTTTTATTGGGTTTTAGACTTTTGTGTCTTTAACCTCTTTGACTAGTCTTTAACTTTCTATTATGACCTTTCTCTCTTATCTCCTTGTTTTTTCTCTTATCTCTTTGTTCTATGTCCAGATTGATGGAGCCTTGAGTATTTTTATCATGTTTATAGTCAGCTTCATGTGTGCCTGTGTTTGTGTTCATGTTGAATGTAATTGTGGTTTGTAAATATGGATGTCACCTGACTGCAAAACAAATCTACCTATGGGTACAAATAAAGTAACCTGAACCTGAACCTGTATACTGTTTTGGCAACTGTAAATTACACAGTTTAGAAGTGATCTTTTCAGAGTAAATCACTGTTAAAATACCTACAAAATTGTAAATGCGATTATTTCTGGCACCAAACAAAAACACATTAAGGATAGTACACTACACATTGGTACAGTGAGGGCCCATCTATTCAGTGAGCAATTTTGATTATGAGCTTAGAGAAGCCTTGTGGAAAACAACTCATTCCTTCCTTTTGACGCCAACTTTGTAACGGTTAAATGGTCTGCAAACAGTAAATGTTCTTAAATAATCTTTTTTAAACCTTTATGAGAGGAAACAAGTGCTTTCCAACAGTTTAGTGGCTCATGAGTCAGTCAGTTTTTAATAATAATCCAATGGCTGGCAGTTGAAAGTACTTCCAACTCATTGAAAATTTTTCAGCTCACCTGTTTTTTGAACTTGTGAGTATAATAAGCCCTGCTTTGTGATCACATGAGGCATGTGGGTTTTAAATGCTTTGTAAAAATGGGTCCAGTGGGAGTGAGCAGAGGTGTAAATCATTCCCAACTCCCCCGCTTATGCATTTTTAGCATCCTCTAGTTAATAGGCCTTAAGTAGTTTTAACTAGTTTTGAGTGCATGGAAAAGTTTATGTGAATCAAAGGTTTGAAATGCTACTTGATCAGTCTTTGACTAAAAAAAGGAAATACTCAAAAGCTATCAACAACCATGCATTATTAAATATATCCAGTTTTACTGCTACATCTGATGCTTATTACACCAGAGAAAAGCAATTGCTGATTTGGCTATGTTCTGTATGACATAATGTAGCACACAGGCCCAGGAAACACGCACGCAGGCTCAGGATAGATTTAACAGCTTTATTCAACAATCAGGTGTGTGTGGATGGATGTATGCGGTATGGGAATGTGCTGGGGTGAACGCCGATGCGCAGGCAGCAGAGCAGCGCGCCGTACAGCCGGACAACCCTATGGAGACAAGAACAAAGAACAAGGGTAACGGGCACCACACCGAGACAGGGGATATAAGTGACGGTGTTGCTTACTTGCAGGGACAGGTGGCTGGCGTCGGCAGGCGACGAGCCCGGGAGACAACGTCCTGCTGGGCCTGCGCAGAAGATGGAGATGCTATGGCGATGACGGGGGAAATCCGCCGCCGGGAGGGTCCACCTGTGCACAGGGGTGAGAACTTGGAAGACAAGGTAAGGGGTTCTTACGTGTCGTTGAAGCTTTGCTGGTGATCTGAGGTAGAATCATGAGCTTTGGAAACGCTGATGAGAACAGACGGCTCCAGACTGCAGCAGAGGGCAGAGTGGGCTAAATAGCCCGCTGCTGACAAGACGCAGGTGTGCGCGCAGCTGAAGCCGCTGATGAGCGGCGGGTCGTGACAGTACTCCCCCCTCTAGCAGCGCCTCCTGGCGCTGGTTTGTCTGGATGTGCCCGATGGAACTCCCTGATGAGGCTCTTGTCTAACACCCAAGAGGAGGGCACCCAGGATCTAAACTCCGGACCAAACCCCTCCCAGTCCACCAGATACTGCAACCCGCGCCCTCGGCGCTGGGAGTCCAGGAAGGAGGCGACTCTCCAAGCCGGGTGGCCGTCGATCATCATAGGCGCGGGCGGCGCTGCGGGCGGGGGGCAGAGGGGGTCAGACACATAGGGCTTGATCCTGGAAACGTGGAAAGTAGGACAAATGCGAAGGGAGGGGGGGAGGGCCAGACGCACAGCCACCGGGTTGATAATCCTGGAAATGGTGTGAGGACCAACGAAGCGTGGTGCCAACTTCTTCTTCTCCCCCTTTAGATGGAAATCCTGAGTGGCCAACCAGACTCGTTGACCCACCTGGTAGGCAGGGGCCGGTCTCCTGCGGCGGTTGGCAGTGATGCTATTACGCACAGCCGTGCGTAAAAGCGCGTCCCGTGTCCTGGACCACAGAGCCCGACAACGTCTCAGGTGCGCCTGGACGGAAGGAACAGCGAGTTCTGCCTCCTGGTCTGGAAACAAGGGTGGATCATAGCCCAGGGACGCCTTAAAGGGAGACATACCTGTAGCAGAAGACCGGGCGGTGTTGTGGGCGTATTCAACCCAGGCCAGATGTGAACTCCAGGAGGATGGGTCCGATGACGTGACGCAGCGCAGGGCAGCCTCCAACTCCTGGTTGGCCCTCTCACGCTGCCCGTTGGATTGTGGGTGATGGCCGGATGAGAGGCTAACAGTGGCCCCCAGGGCATTGCAAAAGCACCTTCAGACCTCTGAGACAAACTGGGGACCCCGATCCGAGATGACATCTACTGGTATCCCGTGTAACCTGACCACGTGCTGCACCAGGAGATCCGCCGTCTCCTGCGCCGTTGAAAGACCCCGCAGTGGCACGAAGTGGGCGGCCTTGGAGAAACGGTCCACAATGGTCAGCACGGCGTTATAGGAGTTGGAAGTGGGGAGACCAGTGACAAAGTCGAGGGCAATATGGGACCAGGGTCTGCCAGGGGTTGGCAGAGGCTGGAGTAGACCGGCGGGAGGAGAATTACCCGACTTGGCAGAGGCGCACACAGGGCAAGCCCGGACATAGTTGGAGGCATCCTTCTGCAGACCCGGCCACCAGAAGGAGCGCTGGAGGAGATCCACTAGCCGAGATACCCCCGGGTGACAGGCGAGCTTGGAGGTGTGGACCCAATGAATGACTTCCCCCTGGACAGAAGATGGAACAAACAACCTTCCCTCCGGTCCACCGCCAGGATCCGGTTCAGCCTCCTGCGCCCTCCGGATCTTGTCCCTGATGGCCCAGAAGATGGCACCTACCACACACGAACTGGGCAGGATGGGGTGGCCCGACTCCTCCGATGTCTCAGGGGCGAACTGCCTGGAGAGGGCATCAGGTAGGATGTTCTTAGAGCCGGGGTGATAGGTAATGGTGAAGCGGAACCGGGCAAAGAATAGAGACCAGCGCGCCTGGCGGGCATTCAGGCGTCTAGCAGATCGAAGATACTCCAAGTTCTTGTGGTCCGTCATCACCACGAATGGTAGCGCTGCCCCCTCCAGCCAGGTGCCACTCCTGCAGGGCGAGCTTGATGGCAAGAAGCTCCCTGTCCCCGACGTCATAATTCCGCTCGGCCGGAGACAGACGCCGTGAGAAGAAGGCGCAGGGTCGTTTGGTCCCGTCAGTGGGTGAATGCTGGGACAGCACCGTCCCCACCCCCGTGTCAGATGCGTCAACCTCAACCAAGCACTGCAGCGCGGGGTCAACCTGGGTCAGGACCCGGGAGGAGGAGAACTCCGTCTTCAGCGCCTGAAACGCCGCGGCGACCTCTTCAGTCCAGCGGAAGGCGTTCTTGGGTGACGTGAGACGGGGCAGCGGGGCAGCGATGGCACCAAAGTTGGGCACAAAACGGCGGTAGAAATTAGCGAACCCAAGGAATTGTTGGACCTGCTTCCTGGAGGTCGGCGTCAGCCAGTCCACCACCACTTTGACCTTAGCGGGGTCGGGCAGAACCTGATTATGTGAGATCACAAATCCTAGAAAGGAGGCGGTCTTGGCGTAAAACTCAAATTTTTCTGCCTTCACATATAACCTGTTCTCCAGCAGCCGCTGTAAGACCCGTCTCACATGCACCTGGTGTTCTTCACGTGACCTGGAGAAGATGAGGATATCATCTAGGTACACGAATACAAAGAGACCCAGGAAATCACGCAGGACGTCATTTATTAGGTGCTGAAAGACAGCTGGGGCGTTGGTCAGACCAAAGGGCATTACGAGGTATTCAAAATGTCCACTTGGCGTTCTGAATGCAGTTTTCCACTCATCCCCCTCCCTGATCCGGACGAGATGGTAGGCGCTGCGGAGGTCCAATTTGGTAAACCAGGTCGCCCCCTGCAGGGAGTGGAAGGCAGTGTCCATCAGTGGCAGAGTGTACCAGTCCTTCTCAGTGATGTCATTCAACGCTCGGAAGTCGATACAAGGGTGGAGGGACCCGTCCTTCTTTGATACGAAGAAGAAACCGGCTCCGAGCGGGGACGAGGAGGGGCGGATGATACCTGCGCTGAGAGACTCCTTTATATAACTGTCCATCGCCTCCCGCTCCGGCGCTGACAGGCTATACAGGCGACCTGACGGCAGGGGAGCCCCTGGGCGGAGGTTGATGGCACAATCATAGGGCCGATGAGGAGGGAGAGATATCGCCCTGGATTTGCTGAAGACCAAGCCCAGATCGTGGAATTCCGAGGGCACCAAGCTGAGGTCCGGAGGCGCAGCGTCCTTGATCGGGGGAGGAGCGTACGGGGCGCAGGCTGCGGATTGTAAACAGGTGCCCATACAGAATGCACTCCAGGTGGTGATCTTCCCGGTCTGCCAATCCAGGACCAGGTTGTGCAGGCGCAGCCAGGGGTACCCAAGGATAACAGGCGTCACAGAGGAGGACAAAACGTAGAAGGAAAGTTCCTCTCGGTGATTGCCCGAGATAATGACTGGGACGGACTGCGTGCGATGAGTCACTTGGCCAAGGAGAGCACGGGAGAGGGTGATAAGGCTCAGAGGAGCGGGCAGAGGTTGGCAGGGGATGCCCAATCGGGTTGCCAGGCTCTTTGAAATGAAGCTCTGCTCTGCTCCTGAGTCCACCAGTGCGTGTGTGAGATGCCCCGTGGCATTGTGACAAAATCGGATGGGCAAGGATAGGCTTGTGAGGGGATTTGACCGGTTAGAGTCCGCGAGGCCCCCTACAGTGACTCGCGGACCTCCCCGTTTGGTTTCTCCGGGCAGTGCTCCACGGAATGTTGGCCTCCTCTGCAATACATGCAGAGACCCAACTTCCGGCGGCGCTGTTTCTCCGCTAGAGGGAGCTTTGACCGGGCCACCACCATCGCCTCTGACTCCTCTGAGGCCTCCGGTGGAGGTGTCGCCAGGGGGCGGTCTTGAGGCGTGCGGACGGAGCCTCCACGCGAGCGCCTGCTAAACCTCCGCTCGGTGGACCGTTCACGCAGCCTATTATCCAAACTAATGGCGGTGGAGATTAACTCCGCCAATGTCTCCGGAAGATCCTGACCAGCCAGTTCATCCCTCAGACCCGAGCTGAGGCTGCGGAGGAAGATGCCACAGAGAGCAGCTTTGCCCCAGCCCACCTCCTCCGCTGCAACCCGGAAGTCGATAACATAGTCCGCTGCTGACCGGCTTCCCTGCTGGAGAGCGAGAAGCCGGTCAGTTAGGACGCTATCGCGCCGGGAATGGTCAAAGACCTCTAAAAAGCTCTGCACGAACTGGCTGTAGGAGAGGCTCGCGTAGCTGGGCTTCGCCATTACGGCGTAAGCCCAGGTTAACGCTCGCCCCTCCAAGAGATTTCCAATATAGCCAATTCGGCTGTGGTCTGAGGGAAAGTCCCCGGGAATCAGAACGGCAGGAGCTGGCCCACCCTGGCGAGCCATGGGGAACGCCTGCTGGGGGTCCAGGCGGTCTAACCGGTGAGTGATGTTAACCAACTGGTTGAGTATCACCTGCTGTTGATGAGCTATTAAATCCACCCGAGCCTCGAGGGTGGAAAGACGGCGTGCGAGCCCGCTGTCTGCTGGGCCGCTTTGCTGGAGCCGTACTGACATAATGTAGCACACAGGCCCAGGAAACACGCACGCAGGCTCAGGATAGATTTAACAGCTTTATTCAACAAGCAGGTGTGTGTGGATGGATGTAAGCGGTATGGGAATGTGCTGGGGTGAACGCCGATGCGCAGGCAGCAGAGCAGCGCGCCGTACAGCCGGACAACCCTATGGAGACAAGAACAAAGGACAAGGGTAACGGGCACCACACCGAGACAGGGGATATAAGTGACGGTGTTGCTTACTTGCAGGGACAGGTGGCTGGTGTCGGCAGGCGACGAGCCCGGGAGACAGCGTCCTGCTGGGTCTGCGCAGAAGATGGAGATGCTATGGCGATGACAGGGGAAATCCGCCGCCGGGAGGGTCCACCTGTGCACAGGGGTGAGAACTTGGAAGACAAGGTAAGGGGTTCTTACGTGTCGTTGAAGCTTTGCTGGTGATCTGAGGTAGAATCACAAGCTTTGGAAACGCTGATGAGAACAGACGGCTCCAGACTGCAGCAGAGGGCAGAGTGGGCTAAATAGCCCGCTGCTGACGAGACGCAGGTGTGCATGCAGCTGAAGCCGCTGATGAGCGGCGGGTCGTGACACTGTACTTGATGCTCACTATAGAACCCCTGGTGAAAAAAAGACAAGAAAATTCAGGTGCAAGACTATAAAACAGGTGATAACCTTCTGCCTGTTATTGTCATGGCGCCCGCAGGGCCTTCATCTGTTTCAGCTGCATGCACACTTGTCGCCAGTCATCAGCGGGCTTTAAGAGCGAGGCCTGCCAGCGACTCAGCACGGAGCCGTCTGCCAAATCAACGGAGAAACGTCTCCCGTCAACAGCCTCAACTAGGCTCCTCGTCGGACCAACTGCATCATGTTGAAACACGTAAGCGATCTCAGCACTCATCTTGCCAAGTTCCTTTCCCCTGTGCACAGGTGGACCCCCCAGGCGGCGGACCCTCTCTCCCCGGAGGGAGCGCAGGTCTTTCCCGGCACCGGAGGCTCTCCCCAGCTTTTCGTCACCGAGCTGGACACTCTTCCCCTGGCAGCCGCTCACAAGACAAGTTGCGGGTCAGTATTGCCACCTGCAAGTAAGCGGCAGTCTTAATTACACCTCCTGCTACTGTGCAGCGCTAATGCCTCTGCTTTGTCTCCTTAGGGTTGCCAGGCAGAACGAGGACCTGCTCAGCTACAGCACGACACCAGCACTCCACACACCATTACGCATACACACACTCACACGCAACACTTTGGGTGAATAAAAGGTTAATTGTACTCCTCGAGTTTGTCTTCTGTCCCCTGGGTCCGGAAATTATGTCAGTCACAACACAATAAGATTCATTTTAACAGTTTTTAAAAGTGATACAGTACCCAAGCTCTGTAGAGGGAATGGTGGTGCCAAGCATGCAAGTCTTTACTGTCATTATAAGTTCTTGCTCTCCTAATACTACAAAGAATACGAGGGGGGGAGCTGAAAAGTTCATAGGCTGGCCATGATGCAGTGGTCAAATTTGACCAAATGTGGTTTGTTTTTCAATATAGTCTCCCCTTCGGTCCAAACACTTCTTCCATCGGTGTTCCAGTGCTTGGATCCCTGCAGTATAGAAGCTCTCTTTTTGATCCTCAAAGACATAACTCCTTCTTAGTCAGCCTATGAACTTTTCAGCCCCCCCTTATATGTGACACGTGTTTCAAAAGGAGTCAAATCTGTATAAGGAGGTATAGGTTGGGAAGATGTTTCCAACTGCAAACCTTTATTGAGGTTTACTTTTATTTAACTGTACTTCTGGGTGCTCAGTTTTCTTCTTTTACTTGTTAATATTTATTTCACATTTGTGTTATGGCGTGCTACTGAAAATGGTTTAAAAATTGTTGAGGGTGAGTGAAGGACTAAATCTCGCATCTTTAAACCTCTCACCTACATTGTACCTCTCTCAATTTGTCATTTCTCTTCATGTAGATTAGATTAGATTAGATTCAACTTTATTGTCATTACACATGTATGAATACAAGGTAACGAAACACAGTTTAGCATCCAATCAGAAGTGCAAAGGACAGCAGTGCAGTATATACGGTAATTAACAGTATGTTAATTACCGTATGTAAATATTTTCACAACCACTACAGGTTGCTTTAAAAAAAATATAACAAGTCTTGCCAGGCATGAGATGGATTTGTGCCCAGTGTTTATTGTTACTTTTTTTTCAAATAAAACTGTTGTGTTCACTTCATCCACTGTTAATGGAAATTGACAAAATTCTGCAGTGTATTTCCTTGCATGTGCAATAACTGCTGGGGAATATTGAGGGCGACTTGAGTCCCGAGGCAATTGCTGTGTTGGCTGCAGATCCACAGCTTTGTAAAGCGTCTGCTTGCCTGCTTCACAGCTGACTGACGATGATGATGAACCTGCATAGATTTGCAAAAAACATATTTACATGCATTCATATAAAATTAAGCACTACACTGTGTTCAGTTATTGATTATAGAGACTGCTCTACTCAATCTGTAAAACTGATGTACTAGCGATAACAGCATCATTATTTATGAGGTCCACTGACAAAAATTAATAGTTCCTGCAAATTGGTGTCTGACTTTGAGGTGGTTCTGCACACATTAATGCCCAGAGCATGACAATAGAGAAAAAAATAGGCAGCCAGATGGAGTATTGTCGATCCATTAGCATGACGTTGAGAAAGTGCAGCGCTAAGAATCTAATCAGAGATGCTTTCATGAGGAACAGGGTACACTACTCTGCTGCTAACAAATGGATCTCTGGCTGTGTTGAAATGAACTGTGCATTATTCCTCTCTGAGCACTCAGCACTTGATGAATCAGTGCTCATACTGCTTTACAAACTCACAAATGATGGTATAAAAAAGCATTAATTTTTATACAAAAGATCAAATCTGATCTTTGAGGTTTTCATTACAGCAAGCAATGCTGAGACCAGGGCCACAAAGGACAGACCTCGCCCTGATCATGGTCTGCTCATCCTGCTGCCATCGTAGAAACACAACCAGACCCTGAGAACAAACACTGAAATCATCAAAAAAAAAAAAGAGCTTTTGCACAATGGAAACACGATGGGCCATATTATAATGATCTTGTCAAAAATGCATTTGTCATGGGCAGTGAGAGCGCGCCCCTCCCCTCCTGCCGCACGTTCACCAATTCATCACTGCACCTGAGGCAGAGGACACACCTGTGCCCGCTCATCAGCCAGCGTACTTAAGGAGGCCTTCTCCGAGCAGTCAGCGCTGGCTCGTCTGGGTATACTGCCCTTAATTCAGGCAAGCGGGTTGTTTTCTGCTAGCTTTAGACACGTCATCTAAACTGCTCTCTCTTGTGTTGTTTCAGGTTGCTGCCATCGTGCAGGTGTGTCTCGGGACTGCGTGCGCACTCCTGCCACCTCATCACCTCCCCAGCAGCAGATCTTCACCCGGGTCAGGCACTCCAAGCTCATTCCCCCTTCCCTACTGTTTCGTCTATTCCCCGCTGGAGTCCGGCTGGTCCTCCCTCGGAGTCCCGAGTAAGTGGCAATTTGGCTCGCCCATTTCCCTTTCTCTGCTTCTCCACTGACAGCTCTCGCTTTTCTCTCCGCAGGTGGATTGAATCTTCTGGTGAGTGGCTGTTTCTCTAATGTAGCGCTGTTTTCTACATTTAATAAATTATTGAACGTTCCCCCCTTGTGTGGCTTCGTCTTGTGCTCGCATCATGCATGTGAGCTGTCAGCTAATCATGACAGCATTGACAAAAGTATAAAATGCATTTATAGGGGTGTCCAAGTCCATTTTGTTAAAAACAGAGCAAAGCACAAAATGGTTGTCCTAATTCTCACTCATTCTATTCAGAGGTGTGTTTTTGGGTGTAACATTCAATAATCCAATTAGAATGGTTCCTTTCGTAGCAAATATAATTTTACATTGGCCTTCGTGGGATGATTGGTTTTGCACTCGGGGGGGGGGGGAGTTCTCATTCAAGAAGTTAAAGCATGACAACATCAGTGATGTGTATTGCTTGACATTAAGCCAGCTACTAAGTTAATGCCCAGGCAATTATTTTATGGAGGACAAGGATGAGAAGATTAAACAATTAACAAAATTTAATTTAAGTTCAACACAGCATGCATGGCTGCACATGAAACTCCATTCTCCTCCTGTCCAATGGGTTTTAATGTCATCATTCATCTACAATTTATCAGCTACTATAATTTTGCATGTGTGCCCATGCACACTCTTCTAGATAGCTCAGGAAATCTGTAATTTACTACTGCTATTTCTTAATTTAATTTGAATTATGCATTACAGGGTAGTTCTCCTGTAAGTTTGTGATTAAAATGAAAATCTGAATGCAAGCAAAAGGTATTCAGTGTCTTGAAATATGCAACTTAAAATGACGGGTAACAATAGTTTATGATTAGATTTTAACGTTTCCAGCTAATTCCATTAAAAGGTTCAAAGATTTTATTTGTCAGTACTACTATATGTACGGGACATACAGGAGAATCGAAATGGCGTTTCTCTCTCTTCAGGGTTGTGCACAATTTAAAAAAAGGAATAAGGCTGAAAAAAAAACAAAACAACAACAGCAGTCTATGTAAGGCACATCTCAAAAAATTAGAATATCATGAAAAAGTTCAATATTGTCATTTCAGAAAGTGAAACCCATATATTATAGATATATTATATAGAGTCATTACACAGTGATATATTTCAAGTGTGTATTTAATTTTGATTATGGCTTACAGCGTAAGAACACCCCAAATTCAGTTTTCAAAAAAATTAGAATATTACATAAAATTAATTAAAATAGTTTTTTAATAGAAATGCTGGCTGAAAAGTATGTCCATGTACACACTCAATGTTTGGTCGGGGCTCCTTCTAGATTAATTACTATATCAATGTGGCATGGCATGGAGGTGATCAGCCTGTGGTACTGAGTTGTTATGAAGGTCCAGGTTGCTTTGAAAGTGACCTTCAGGTCGTCTGCATTATTGGGTCTGGTGTCTCATCTTCCTCTTGACAATAGGTCAAGAGTTTGCTGACCAATCAAACTCAGTGATGCCGTGGTCATTAAACCAGGTTTTGATACTTTTGGCAGTGTGTGTGTGTGTGTGGGGGGGGGGGGGGTGCCAAGTCCTGCTGGAAAGTGAAATCAGCTTCTCCATAAAGCTTGTCAGCAGAGGGAAGCATAAAGTGCTCTAAAATTTCCTGGTAAACGACTGCGCTGACTTTGGTCTTGATAAAACACAGTGGACAAACACTAGCAGATGACCTCAGTTCAGATAAAAGTAAATTTTGCATTTCATTTGTAAATCAGAGTCTGGAGAAAGAGTGGAGAGGCACATAATCTAAGTTGCTTGAGGTTTAGTATGAAGTTTCCAGAGTCAGTGATGATTTGATGAACCATGTCATCTGCTGGTGTTTGTCCACTGTTTTATCAAGACCAAAGTCAGCGCAGTCGTTTACCAGGAAATTTTAGAGCACTTCATGCTTCCCTCTGCTGACAAGCTTTATAGAGAAGCTGACTTTGTCACAAACCACCATGTGCCATTGTACGGCGCACGAGGGAGAGAATGAAAAACCCAATCACGTGAGTAGAAGGTGCCATATTTATTAGATTATACCACAAGATAAACAGTTCAGCTTGACCACAAAAATACAGAGAGATGCAGATGATATAATTAAGGCCACCTGATATGCAGGGCACCAGCCGGATGCTCTACAGCCTGGTCAATGGGGAGCCTAGTGCCGCAGGACTGCTATAAGCACAGAGGGAAAGGCGATCATGACACTTACGGGGCTGGAGCGATCCCGGGGCGATCCGTGCAGTCTGGAGGATGAAGAAGGTGAGCAGGGTCAGCCGATAACACCAAGTGTTTAACCGAACTTAGAGTGCTGGGCTGAATACAACAAAGGGAATGACAACACATACATGGAGAGCTAGCTACCGCGTATGGCGGTGAATGCTCCGACAATCTCTTTCCACAATTGCAGCAAACAAATACTCCTGAAGCTAACGAGGAAAGAGACTGCCGGTGCGAGAAAGCGTGGGCTGAACTTGATTGGAACTTGGTGTGTGAGAGAGCGTGTATGAGCGTGTGAATGGGAATGAAGGGACAGTGTGCATGTGCGTGTGTGTGTGGATGTGTGTATATGTGTGAACACCCGTGACAGTACAGCTGATGGCACTTGACAGGAGAAGGGGGCGTGCCCAAGCTGTCAGGTAGCAGAGGCCCAATAGCTCCCTGAAGCGCCAGGTGGAAAATAAGGCAAAACATAACAATAAGTAGATTCATGACAGATTTCATTTTCCAGCAGGACTTGGCAGCCCCCACACTGCCAAAAGTATCAAAATCTGGTTTAATGACCATGGCATCACTGTGTTTGATTGGCCAGCAAACTCTCCTGACTTAAACCCCATAGAGAATCTATGGAGTATTCTCAAGAGGAAGACGAGAGACAACAGACCCAATACTGCAGACGAGCTGAAGGTCACTATCAAAGCAACCTGGACCTTCATAACACCTCAGCAGGCACTGCTGAGGTGCCACCTCCATGCCACGCCACATTGATACAGTAATTAATCCAAAAGGAGCCCTGACCAAACATTGAGTGGTACATGGACATACTTTTCAGTTGGCCAACATTTCTATTAAAAAAAATTTTTTTTACAATTAATTTTATGTAATATTCTAATTTTTTGAAAACTAAATTTGGGGTTTTCATGCACTGTAAGCCATAATCATCAAAATTAAAATAAACACTCAAAATATATCACTCTCTGTGTAATGACTCTATATACAGTAATATATGGGTTTTACTTTCTGAAATGAGTGACAAAAAATACTGAACTTTTTTATGATATTCTAATTTTTTGAGATATACCTGTACAGTAATGCAACCTGTAGTGCAAATGATGACAAAAGATAGACCCAGACCTCCCATAGTGCAAATAAAGATAAACGATGAAACCTAGCAATCTTATATACAGAAAAAGTAGAGCAGTAATACTGTGCCCAGTACAACCACAAACAGACCTGTGGCCACTGAGCAGCTCCACTGGAGCAGTTGGGGTTAAGGGCCTTGCTCAACGGCACCACAGTGGGGTTAAGGAGGGTGGGGCAAACACTGCTATGTTATTTGTCCCACCCAGATCTAATCCTGCTGGTCTAGGAATCAAACCCGTGACCCTCCGCTCACCAGTCCACATCTCTAACCATTAGGCCACCACTGCCCAATAAGCCATTTGTTTCTTTTGGCTAGTTGATCTTTGAGGAGGATGATGTCTCCTTCGTGAATATTTTTCTTCTTTCCTTGCCACTTATGAAGAAGTTGCAGTGTTTTGAGATACTCGCTCTTCCACATTTCCCAAAAGGTGTTTGCAAGGCTTTGGCCCTGCTTCCACTCTTCTTTTAATAAGTCTGCTTCTCCAAAGTTGACGGGAAGGGGAGGTGGTGGCAAGCTTGTTTTGAGGGTAAAGAGCATGGCAGGGATGAGAACGAAAGGTGACTCCGGATCTGATGACACTGGGACGAGGGTCTGTTGTTCATCATTGCTGTCACCTCAGCCCTGAGCATTATAAAAGCATCATGTGTCAGATGGTGCTTCTTCTATTCCAGTAACATGCACTCAAAAATCCTTCAAGCAACACTGATCATGCATTCCCAAGCACTGTCCATGTGAGACAGATTGGGAGAATTGAACACCGAGGTGCAGCTCTCTGTACACAGGTAATTCTGCACCTGATCAGAACTCTGATTCTTATTGTCCATTTTCAGTTCTCAGGAGGCACTGACAGTTGGGTGCACACTTTAGCCTTGTGTAGCCCTTCTTCTGAAGGATGACAGATATGCCATTCCTCGCACTTCCTTTGAACTGTATGGGGAAAGGAGCAAAACACAGAATCAGAATCAGAATCAGATTTATTGCCATTGTTCATGTAGTACACAAACTAGGAATCTGTCTCGGTGCCATGCTGCAACATTAAAAACATGATGAGATAAAGAGATAAACTAAAAAACTAAAAGACTAAAAACATGCAATAAGTGTAGAATAATAAGTAATAATAATAATAATAATAATAATAATAATGAGTAATACTAGTCAAGGCAGTTTTAAATAAATTAGCAAGTAGCAGGTAATATGGGGTACCACAGTGCAGTCGATAATGCAACAGAAAAACAGTGATGAATGACATGGACAAGGCGTGCCATTGCTGTGATGAGAGTACTATACTTTGAGAAGCGTTCAAAGCGTTTGGAGCTTATTACATCGGTGATGACATGTGTGAGCTTATTTGTCACCTGGGTATAACCCTGTGACACTTACTTGTCTCGCCAAATTTTTTTATAATATACCACTGTAACAATAGTATATACAGGGTGGTACAATACTTGCGGGGTAATTGGGGGTAACACCCACTAACACCTGCGCTTGCCAGATTTTTGTGTGTAACCCTTACTAACACCCACTCACCCTACTCACTTTAGGTGTAGTACCCTTTTGGTAGTGTTGTGTTATGGCAATGTATTTACCTTAACTTTACTACCTGAGGGAAAAGGGATAATTGGGCCAGGTCAGACCGACTCTGGGTTCGTAGGAGCCTGGGAGGTGCAACAACAGACGACACATACACAGCCGTATATGGAACTTGCAACTATGTATATTATTTACAATTATGTACACAAAAATAAATACATAGCGCGATAAAATAGAAAAAATAAAAACAAAATACTCCAAATTATATTTACAATATTCACAGTTCTTGTTTTGATCCTTTCCAGGTGACTAGTGGAGTCACCTTTAGCAGTTCATAGGGTTCGGGCTTCGGCTCGCCATCCAGATTTGGAGATCCACCCTCATGCCAAGTGTCTTGTGCTTCAATGGAGTTCTTGCGCTCAACGGCGTCGACAACCTTTGGATCCCAATCAATTTCAAGGGTTTTATCCAGGCAAAGGCTGCTATTAGCACGTTAGCGTCGCCATATCACCAAGGACCGTCTCTCTCTCTGGTCTGTGTCTTTTGGCATCTGGCGTGACTGAGCCAAAAATGCAAGTCATCCCAGACCCATGGAGAGAGCGCTTAACCCACTGGGTGGTGTGACCCAGCAACGGCGCAGCCATTGGTTACTCGAAATATCGACACACAATACTAGGAACTTTATCAGAACCTTCTAGAAAATGTTCTTACTATTTATGAATATATATTTATTTAAATATTCATATTCAAATTATGTACTCCCATTGTGAAATGAATGTCCTCCCTTCTTCTTAAAGCGGCATCGACATTCATAATTTAATTCACGTTAAACTATCTACTCCCATTGTGAAATGAATGTCCCCCCTTCTTCTTAAAGCGGTATCGACATTCATAATTTTAATCACATTTTTAACACTGGGTTACATGGGGATGTACCTCAGGATCAGAGGTAGGTTTTTTTTTTTTTTTGTTACTTATTTGTACCTGTAGGTAGATTTGGTTTGCAGTCTGGTGACAAGCCACCGGCTGCCGGTCGCTGTGTGCGCGAGCGCCCTAAACCTACATGTTTTTGGTATGCGGGAGGAAACCGGAGAAATCCCGGAGTAAACCCACGCAACACGGGGAGAACATGCAAACTCCACCCAGCTCACTGTTGGTCGGGGGCTGGGATCGAACCCACAACCTCATGATCCCCGCGGTCCCCCGGCCGAGGGTAAACTGTGGGTAAACTGTGCTGCCACAGTGCTAAACCACTGCGCCACCGTGCAGCAGGGTTGAGGAGATTGTAAGTCTCTTGAGGCTCAGATGAGTGTAGATTCTGCAGAAAGGTAGGCCCAGTGAGCCATATAGTGCTGCTTAGGAGATTTGCTGGTACAGATCTCGAGCCAAAGTCTGCTGGATTCATACAAGAATGAACATACTTCCAGTGATTGGGATGTGATGACTGCCAAATCAATTGAACTCTGTTTTGCACATACACATAGAATCTCCTAGTCTGGTTGGAGATGTAACCAAGTACAACTTTGCTGTCTGTATAGTAGGTAATGTTGTCAAACGTCAAATCTATTTCCGCTACTATCACCTCAGCAATAGCCACTGCCAGAACAGCTGCACACAGTTCAAGTCTTGGCACAGTTAGGCCAGGTAGAGGGGCCAGATTGGATTTTCCAAAAATTAAGCCAACTGCCATTTGTCCATCGTGACTTGTCACCTTAATGTAGGCAACAGCTGCAATGGCTTTCACTGATGCATCTGAGAACACACAGAGTTCTCTCGTTCCTGCACCTGTGGTAGGGAATGATGTGTAATGGTGTGGTACCTGGAGACCCTGCAGGTCATGAAGTGACTCCTTCCATTTGATCCATTCAGGTTCCATGTCAGCAGGAAGTGGTGAATCCCAATCCACCCCTTGGGTGGTGATCTCTCTGAGTATCTACCTTCCCTGAATAGAGACTGGTGCAAGGAACCCTAGAGGGTCATAGAGGCCATGCACTGTCAACAGCACTCCTCTTTGTGTGAAGGGCTTTTGGTTATGTGCTATCTGGAACATAAAGGTGTCTGTGTTCCAGTCATGTTCCAGGACATCCCAAGGCTGTGTTGTATGGGCAGATCTTCAACAAAGAGATCTAAGTTTTCAATGTCTTTGGAACGGTCCTCAGATGGAAAGGCAATGATGACTGCCGGTCAGTTTGAAGAAGTTTTGTGCAGCCTGAGGTTGGAAACTGCAAGCATCTCCTGTGCTCGCTTAAGAAGACTGATGGCCTTTTTCTCTGTGTCAAAGGACTTTAAGGCATCATTCACGTAGAACTCATGATCGACAAACTTCCTGACATCACTGCCGTAGTTGGCCTCTGCCTCTTTGGCTGCTCTCGGTACCCATACACAGCTACAGCAGGACAGGGACTGTTCCCAAAGAGGTGAACCCGTATCCTAGAATCCACTGCATCACAGGTGAGGTCATCGTTCCTGTATCATAGAAAGTGGAGAAAGTCCCCATGGTCTTCTCTTACAACAAAACAGTGGGACATGTGTTCAATGTCAGCAGTAATGACAACTTGTTCCTTCCTGAACCTCATAAGTACACCTATCAGGCTGTTGTTAAGGTCAGGGCCTGTGAGAACATGATTAAGGAAGACTCTTTCAAATAATGTGCTAGAATTGAACACTACAAAGATTTTGTTAGGCTTTCTGGGATTGCAGACACCAAAAGCGGGAGGTACCAGCACTCTTGCCCTTGATGCAATGGTAGCGCAACCTTTGCACGCCCTTTGCTGAACATGTTCTTCATGAACTCCAGAAAGTGGACCTTCATCTGTGGTTGCACTGGAGAGAAACAAGGCAGTTGTAAGCAACCTTTCTGTTGTTAGGCAACCGCTGCCTAGTAGAACAAAAAGGTAAGGGACCCACCCAGCTGTTGGAACTATCTTGGTGGAACTCAGCCTCCATGATCTGAAGACACATCGAGCCTTCCACTGAGGGTGCAAGCCTGTGATCATCAGCAATGCGAGTGAAGATGGTTTGTCCCTACCATTCAAGAAAGTTGGTGATGGATGGGAATGATACTTTGGTGGTTGACTAAACACCTCTTTCACCTTAATTTGGCTGTTGTATGCCTGAAGGTGACTTGCACGACCATTCTCTAGGATAAATGTTTTGTAGCTGCTCACCTGCAGTGGTCTATGTGCGCCTCCGAGGTACACGTCACCAATAACGACCCATCCTAGATCCAGCCTTTGTGCAGATGGTGCATCGTCAGGGCCATTAATTTGCTTGCAGACTTTGTGAACCCTGAGAACGTCCCTTCCCAGCAAAAGAAGGATGTCAGCATCTGGATCCAGAGGTGAAATTTCTCCAGCAATGCCTTTCAGGTGGCTATGATGATGTGCCACACTTGGTGTTGGTATCTCAGAACTGTTGTTAGGAAGTTGGTTGCACTCCACTAGCGTAGGTAGAGAGAAGCTTAGTTTGCTATCCACTGACTCAATAGTGTAACCACAAACTCTTCTCCCTGATGTTTCCTTAAGTCCAGCACAGGTCTTTAAAGTGTAGGGATCCTGAGATTTTGAAAATTCAGAATGTGCAAGGGATCAGTTGCTTTGCTCATCTAATACGGTGTACATTTTTTTGGACTCTCCTCTGCATTCAGTAAGATACACAGTAATGAGACAGATTTTGGAGCATGCTCTTGCGCTTAGCCCTTCACCACATACTTGTGTGTTCTTTGATGTGACCTCCTGTGAGACTGCCTTGTCTCTCTCCCCACCATGCTCTGAAGTGGGGAAAGACGATTCAGACCTCCGGATTGTAGGTCCAGGGTGGAGCGCTGTGACATGACTGGTACTTTCACTCTCCATACATTTAGCCTCAGCTGAGCAGTTTCTAGCCAGATGTTTACTGGAGGAGCAACAGTGAAAACAGATGAAATGCTATTTTAATATTTGTGTGCATTCTTCCAAACCCCTTTCCCTAAACCCTCTGCATTTCTTTAAAGATTGAGGCTTTTTATGTATGGGGCTAAATTTGTTTGGGTCTGCAGATTTCTTGGATTCACTATTTTCACCCTTTTCTACCAAAGAAACTTGTGTCTTGTGGACGTGCACTGGCACCCTCGTAGGTCCATCCCACCTACTCCTTCTTTCAGCAGAGGCTTGCAAGAAAAGGTTAAAGCTAGGATCTGTACTGGCCTTCCCTTCTGTGTTGATGATGTCTACGAACACAGAGAAAAGGGGGAAGCTGTCATAATTGTTGTATTTGTATCCTGACCCAATAGAAATCCATTTTTCTTGTAAGTTGTGAGGGAGTTTTTTCTATGATTGGATTAACTCCTCTGGAAGGGTCCAAATATGACAGCCCTAGGAGGTAGCCATCCTGCTTTGTGGCCTCTACCTCAGTCAAAAGGTCTGCAAGAGCCTTAAGTTTCTGTGGATCTTTGACTGTAATTTTTGAGAAATTTTCCAACTTCCCGAAGAAAGTTTGTTCAGTGGGCTCGGAGGAGCCATATGTTTCATTGAGTCACCTCCATGCCATTGCAAGCCCAGGAGGAGGGTGTCTGATGTTGACTACTTTAATTGTTTTTGCCTGTTACAATGACCCTTTCCCAAGGTACTTAATTAGCAGGTCAAGTTCTTCTCTGTGATTAAGGTCTAAGCCAGCAATGGCATTTTGGAAAGAAGCCTTCCAAGCCCAGTAGTTTATAGGCTGATCACCATACGCATGTTGTGATTCCTGAGGTCACAAGATTGCTGTGGGCAAGATATTTTACCAGGTCGTTAGTGATCTAATAGTCGGCATTATGAGGTTGAAGTGGTGCTTTAGCTGGCTGATAAGTAGCAATTGGGGTTTGCTGACTGATGCCTGGTTGTGACAGTGCATTGTTGTACTGATAAGTTTGTGATGGGCACTGGCGTGAGGTAAAAGGGGGTGCAGTAGCTCTTGTTTGAGATTTTGTTTTATTCATAGCAGCACTGACATCACTACCTTTCACTTCAGTTGGGCATTTGGAATCCGAGTGGGAAAAGCTATCAATTTCTACTTTGACAGGTGACTCACCAGTGTGCCTGGTGCCTTGACTTATGTCCTCAGCGGCATCACACTGTTCTTTTCCATTTTGTGGGGCTGAGCTGCAGGCCTCACTGCAAACTTCAACATCAAACTCTAATAACACTTTGTGAGCTACAGCTCAGCTTTTAAAACCATCTTCCCGGACATCCTGATCAACAAACTGCACCTTCTCCAGACCTCCCCATCCCCCGACACACCTGCTCCTGGACACAAAACTTTCTCACCAATCACCCACAAACAGTCAGACTTGGCCCCCACCACCCCTCCACACTGTCCCTCAGCACTGGCTCCCCCCAAGGCTGCGTGCAAGCCCCCTACTGTATTCCCTGTACACCTTTGACTGTATTCCAACCCACCCAACCACCGTCATCGTGAAACACCAAGGCCTTAGTGATGAAAGCCCAGCAGTGGCTGCACTTCCTCCATGTCCTGAGGAAGCACAACCTGGACCAGAAGCTGCTGCTGGCCTTCTATCACTGCTCAGTGGAGAGCGTGCTCACCTACCATCTGGGTGTGTGCTGTGCTAGCTCCACAGCCGAGAACAGGAAGGCTGTGCAGAGGGTCATCAACACTGCCCAAAAAATTATCGGCAGCCCTCTGCCCTCCCTGGAAGACATCTCCAGAGCCTCTTGTTTTAGAAGGATCAAGGCCATCACAGGAGATTCCTCACATCTCGCCCACCACCTGTTTGACCTGCTCCTCTCTGGACGACGGTTCAGATCGATCAGGTCCCACACCTCCAGACTGACAAACAGTTTCTTCCCCTGGGCCATCCGAACTGCAAACAGTCAGAGCCCCCCCCCCCCCCCCAACACTCACATGCACAGAACTGAGGACCTTTTAATTATCACTTTAACTCACCTGTCATTGCACTCTGCACTTTTATGTATACTGACCAATCCGTGAAATCACTACTGTACATATTTTCCATAATCCTTGGGCTATTTTACTCTATTATGTGTTCTGCACTCTGCACTCCTATGTACATTGTTCCACCCGTGAAACCACTACCGTACCTGTGTATTTACCAATGGGCTATTTATTATTTTTGCTTTTACCTTTACCTCAGTCATATGGTTAATTGTGTGTTCTATAACTGTTTTATTTCAGATTCTTCTCACTTACTTTATTGGGCAGTAGCCTGGTGGAGCAGTCACAGTTTCATTTTGCTGTACAACTGTACAATGACAATAAAGCCTATTCTATTCTATTCTATTCTATTCTAAACCAACCTGCAGTATTTTAGCTTCTGCTATACCAGCATCTCTTTCATTTTCTTTCTTTAATGCATCGGGGGTGGCTTGAATACGTGCTTATTCTACTTTCAGTTCAATCTCCCTTTTAGTATGTAAAGCCCTGACTTATGCAGCTTCAGCTTTTGCTTTAGCAACCACCAAACTAGCTCTTAAACTTGAGGATGATGATACTCGAGAGGCTCAAGATGAATGAGATGAACTCGAGGTTACTGAGTTATTATCTTCATCACATTGCTCCACTATAACTTACTGAGTTATTAACAACAGGAGAGCTAAGCTGGCGTGAAGACTGCAATGAGGCCCGTGTAATAGCCACTTAGCTCTGTCCAGCTCTTGTAGAATTGCTGTCCTCTTTTCTCCCATTAGCCGTATTGCCGTCTTTTCACTGCACAGGCCTCACTAGCTGCAGCTGCTAGCTATCCAACCAGCTCAAATATCCCCCCAGAAAAAACTCCACAAAGCTTCAAGTTCCTTTCATGTAGTTTACTGGGGTTCTTTTTTTGAAACTGAAAACACAGTACAGAGTAGGGAAATTACTATCCACCTTACTCCTGGGGGTTCCGCTGTCGGAACAATTATGGGCGGAGCTTCCGGTTTCGGCTGATGTAGTGTTAGATCAGTCAGTAAGAGTGGAGTAGCAGGGGCATTTAAAATAGTGTTTTTAAAAGTTTTTCAAATTCATTTTAATGTATAGTCCACATACGTGTTTTGCACTCAAGTGGCAGCTATTTTCAGCACTTGTAGTTTTTGTGTTTTTGAATGTTTTCGTGTAGTTCTGGTACTGGCTGCTGTTTGTGGTGTGAGGCTCCTCACAGATAAGCACAGCTAAATCTGTGGCTTCAACAGCAATGAGTAAATCATGCACTGAAAACTAAAGGATTGTTCGTGTGATTGGTGGTACAGACACAGGACCACCAGGTATGTTTACACTTGTATGAATGTCACAAATCTGACGTTTTACCTTGAATTTAAAATGCCCAAGCACAGTGTTGTGGTTCTTTGTGGCTCTGAGTAGACTCTACGTCTGCTCTGAGGTAAATTTGATTATGTCCAACATATTTTAACAAAATGCAACAAACTTTATTGCGGTGGAGACATTGACATATCTCAGAGCTTTTATTTGTTTACAGCATTAGCATCTTAGCAGTGGCGGTAACAAACGGCTAGGCCATTTTTAAGGTCATCTTCTCATCCCTCGATAGTCGTGGGAAGTGGTATGATTACATTACTGTTTTTGAGGTGCAAAAGGCCATGTTCCTGCATTTCTGACGCCAAAGTCATTGTTTTTTAACAAGGAAAAGTGTCCCATTTCAGTGACGACCATACGTTTTAAACTAGTACCGGAAGTTGCTACCATAATTCACGCAAGGCATCATGGAGCCTAGGAATAAGATGGATTATTGAACAGCAGCAGTAGATGATAAAGCTGGTCTTAATATTACAGACTGAGCAGCATGTTCACAATGATATTAAGCATTAGCTTCTTTAACAAACCAGCCGTGCTAAATAAAATAATGTATCCCCATTCTGATATACTAAATTGTCAGCTTAAAGATATCACAGAGAGAACTACAGTCACAGATGTTGTGTTCTCTAGCAGAGAAACAAAGCCAAACGTTTGGATAAAGAGCTGACAACTGTTGGGTTAACAGAATACGCTACTGAAAGCACAGCTCAGACTAGGGCGTGTCTTCTTTATCTATCCTTACAAACTGTCACCACCTGGTGGCACTGTTTTATGAAATAAATTATGAAAACACTTTCTAAGTTCAGGGCAGAACAAACATCATCAACACTGCTTTCTCTTGAAAAAAAATCCATTTGTCCCGACGGTTCTCACCTTTCTCTTTGTGTACCAAAAGATTATTGCTTTCTTTTCTTGTTGATGTGTGTTTTCTGTGTTTCCCATATATGTGAACCAGGGCCATGCAGAGACCATTTGAGGGGAAGGGACCCAACTTTCAAAAAAGGAGCACATGGAACAAGATTTGTTAATATACAGGTGCATCTCAATAAATTACAATGTCATCGAAAAATAAATTTATTTATAAATTTACTTCAGTAATTCAATTCAGAAGGTGAAACTCATATATTATATAGATTCTTTACACACAGTGATCTATTTTAAACATTTATTTCTTTTAATTTTGATGATTATTGCTTACAAGTAATGAAACCCCAAAATTTATTTTCTCAAAAATTTAGAATAAATTAAAAGATGATTTTTTCATGTATTTTTAATAAAAATGTGAAAGTATGTCCAAGTACACACTCACCACTTGGTCAGGGCTCTTTTTTTGTGTGGATTACTGCATCAGTGTGGCATGGGCATGGTCTCAATGTCTGAGCTTGGTCGGAGGACCAGGCTCACACTTATTATTGTGGTTATCATTATTATTATTATCCTGAGTTGTCATCATTGTGGTTTTTCCTGTCATGATCTCCTGTTTTTGGTTTGCCTTTGTTTTGACTGTGTCCTCAGTTCCCTTTGTGCATGGCCTGATTTGTACTTGTTTATTTGCTAAGTGCATGCACCTGTTTGTAATTGTTTCCCCTGCCCTTCTGTTATTTAAGGAGCGCCGCCTCTCTTCAGGGCACGGTGTCCTCGTCAGTTTTGGCGTTTGCCCCCGCTTCTGTTAATCTAGTAATCAAGTCTGAGTTTGTTTTTTCCACCTGTTTTTCCCATTTGTGTTTTTTGAATTTTTATTTGTTATTTGAGCTGAAGGTGGTGTTCAGCTAATTAAAACTTTGCAAACTGGAGTTCAGCATTTGGGTCTGTTTCCTCCACACACACCTGACAGTAGGACACCATCAGTGAGGACTCAGCGGACTCCCAGGTTTGCTCATTATGGCCGGTTGCATGCTGCTGACACAAGACCAAATCAATGCCATGATCTGCCTGCGGGACCTTGTGGCCATGGCCCGCAACTCTTCCGACCCAGAAGAGGAGTGTTGATTATGGACAGCAGCAGCATGATAGATTGAGCGTACTTCATGTCTGGGGGTGTTTCCATGGTTACGGGACCTACCCATCTACTGTGTCCCGCGGTCTGCGGGCTCCTCCCGGCACCCCAGCGCAGCTCGAGTTCAGACGGCCATAACCCTACACCAGCCCATCTCCACAGCCACTCGGAGAGAGTCATCTGGCGCATCAGCGGCAGTAAAGTGGGAGACAAGGCAAATACCATATTCTCATTTTTCACTTCCATTAATGAGAGGTCTTGCTTTGCTCCAAATGGGGAGGGCTGCTGAATCCACCCCCACCTGTCTCAGCTGTTTTCTCTGCTGCCCTTCCTATAGCCTTTATTCTTGTGGTTATCATTATTATTATCCTGAGTTGTCATCATTGTGGTTTTTCCCGCCATGATGTCATGTTTTTGGTTTGCCTTTGTTTTGACTGTGTCCTCAGTTCCTTTTGTGCATGGCCTGATTTGTGCTTGTTTATTTGCTAAGTGCATGCACCTGTTTGTAACTGTGTGTCGCCTGCCCTTCTGTTATTTAAGGAGCGTTGCCCATCTTCAAGGCATGACGTCCTCGTCAGTTTTGGCATTTCCCCTGCTTCTGTTAGTCTAGTAATTAAGTCTGAGTTTGTTTTGTCCCCCTGTTTTTTTCCCATTTGTGTTTTTTTTTCTGAATTATTATTTGTTATTTGTGCTGAAGGTGGTGTTCAGCCAATTAAAACTTTGCAAGCTGGAGTTTGGCGTTTGGGTCTGTTTCCTCCTCACACACCTGACCCATGGAGGTGGTCTGCCTGTGGTACTGCTGAGGTGTTATAGAAGCCTAGATTGCTTCCCAAATCAAGTGCCAAGTCCTGTCATGTGGAAATTAAGGTCCCAGATTCTGAAGGAAGCGTGGTTTGCACAGTACAAACAAAATGTAACATACTGTAATCTTACACAAGTTATCCACACTACAAGACCATGGAGTCTTACATCAGACTATATTTCACAGTACTAAGTATCTAATAAAAAATGCAACATGGAATTGCATTATCATTTACAGTATATCAACAAAATGAAAACTAGCATGTATGTCTATTGTCTGTGTGTGTGTGTGTGTGTGTGTGTGTGCGCGAGCGTGCATGCATGCGCACCCGCACACACGCACGTGCATACACACACACACACACACTGTAAAATTTTAAAATAGGACAGTTAGCAGAATCTTTTCAGTTAACCAATCAATAATGACAAAAGTAATTCTGTTTCTCAGCTTATCTTTTATTGAAGCATGCAGAGAGTCAATACACAGCTGTGGGTCTTTCTCCTCAGCACAACCTGGCAGGAAAGACCCAGAATGAAGGCTTCAAACAGATATATATAGCTTCAAGTTAGTGGGCGTTTCCCAGTAACTTTCCAATAGTCGTCTGGTCCATGTCCAAACTGGTTCCAACCGGTCCTCTCAGTGTTATCTTCTCCAAATGTCTTCACCTCAGCACTTTACGACCTTCACATTCTGTTGTTTCCTGTCTCTCCAGCACTACACGACCCTCACCCCATGCCCATATATGGAAGCAAAAGAGCTGATACAAGAGCAATTTGGGTGTGTGAGTATAACTAAAGATATGTGTATGCAAGCACTTTGTGTAATATCCTGCTAACTAATCTTCACTATTTATTATAACAACACACACACACACACACACACACACACACACAGCATCCACCCCACAACCGGGAGGTCGGGGTTCAAGTCCCAGCCAGGTCATTTCAAAGACAATATAAAAATGGAACTTCCTGCTATCCATCTTGGTGCTCAGCAAAAATGGAACGGAGGAGGGAAATGTGGGCAGCAGTGGCTCAGGAGGTAGAGCGGGTTGTCTAATAACCAGAGGGTTGGCAGTTCAAATCCCGCTCTCCCCAGCCATCTTGCGTTCCTGGGCAAGGCATTTCACCCACTTTGCCTCCAGTGTCAATGACACTGGGCATGAATGTGTATAGGTGGTCAGAGAGGCCATTGGCAGTCACATTTCTGTCAGTCTACCCCAGAGTAGCTGTGGCTACAGTAGTAGCTTACCACTACCAATGTCTGTGGAGTGCATGAATAATGTATCCATTGTAAAGCATCTTTGAATGTTTATGAAAAGTGCTATATAACTCTGATGCATTATTATTGTTACACACACACACACACATCACATGCGACTGAGGGTCAACCTTGGGATGTTGTAAAACTCTTCATAATAACTTTCTGTTAGCCATGTCCCAAAAAATACCTATGACATCACTAAAAAAATGTCTATGACAACACCTAAATGGTGGTTGTTATGCATCTTCTCTGTTACAAAATCACTTCCGACAGATCCAAAGATATTTAACATTTTGCACAGTAATCATAGGAGCTAAGGCTGGCATCATAAATCCGAACATGGATTACCTGGCTGCTGCAGGTGGAGTCGACTGGCCCCGCTCAGTGCCTGTAGTGGAAGGGAGCTGTTACCACCTGTGCAGCGGTGTTGCTTTCAGGTACACTCAGAAATCTGACGTTTCATAAACATACATTAAGTAATAAAATAAAATTTCATGCCAAAGGCTGAATCTGGGGCTTTTGAAGGTGGAGAGGTGGGGTGGAGGGTACTGAATTCAGTATAATTAGATCTCTGCATCTAATTATACTGAATGATGAAAATTTAAATGGTTTTTTATTTATTTAGCGAATGCAAAGTCCTTAAGCCAAGCAGTTGCCTCCTGGTTTGCTGTATGGAGGGTGTGTAATCCTCCTTCCAGTCTTTGGAGCGGGCAAGCCTCTATGATGTGTTCCATTGTTTGCTCCTCTCCACATGCGCACAGTGGGCTAGGGCTACTGCCCCATCTGTAAAGGCTGGCCAAGCAGGGGCCATGTCCAGTCCTGAAGCGATTGAGTGTAGACCACTGTCTCCTTGGGAGGTTGGTGCCCGGGACCTGTTGGTTGGGGTTTATCACCAGCTGTTTGTTTGGGACCTCCTTGGTCTCCCATTCCTCTTGCCAAGCTGTCTGGATGGTAAAGTCAGCTGGGGGAGGGTTTTTCCAAATCGGCCGTCTGGATGAAAGTCGGGCAGTGGGTGGAGTGTAGATATCTGCATGGATTGGTAAGTGAGGAGAATCTTTAACTTTTTGGAGCATCCTTTGCTCCAAAAAGTTAAAGATTCTCCTCACTTAAAAACTTTAAATGGTCAGTCAAAAGGGCACTTTGGGCATAAAGTGAAAGGGCCAGGTGCTCAAGCCCCCATAGCTCCTCCCTCTGTACGTGTATGACGTGAACAGTGGGAGGCCATTTTAGGTTACCAACAAGTAAGGCCTCCAGTCTGACCAGAAATCAAAACAGGGTATCATTTTGAAGCTTATGCTTATAATATATACTAGTCAGGGTGCACATAACATTTTTGGTCTTGTTCTCAGGGGAGAACCTGAAGTTGTTGCTTGGTCCTCATTTTTTTTCCTTCACCCACCTCACAAAATAGAGGAATATGTGTATAATGTAACACACATTTTAATTTCAACTGAAGATGAATGAAAGCATTACAACAAAATGTCTGTTCTTTAAAGTTCCATAGTATGTAATATATACTGCTCAAAAAAAATAAAGGGAACACTTTGAAAACACATCAGATTTTAATGGGGGAAAAAAAGCTGGGTATCGAAATTGTGGCAGGCTAGTCCAGCTTACTCAGATTAAAAAGTGTTCCTTTATATATATATATATATATATATATATATATATATATATATATATACACACACAGGTATATATTATCATCTACCTTCTGCAACAAGCCCATCTGCACCTGGATGGGGGAGGAGGAGATACTGTGAGAATCACTTTTTTTGATTTCTCCAGTGCCTTTAACACCATCCAGCCACTGCTGCTGGGTGAGAAGCTGCAGGTGATGGGGGATGACAGCTCTGTGATCTCCTGGATTACTGACTACCTGACAGGCAGACCACAGTTTGTCCGGCTGGGCAATGTCTTGTCTGGAGTGGTGGCTAGTGATACAGGAGCTCCACAGGGGACTGTACTCTCTCCTTTTCTCTTTACCTTATACACCACTGACTTTCAATACAACTCAGAGTCATGCCACCTGCAGAAATTCTCTGACGACTCAGCGGTTGTGGGGTGTATAAGAGGAGGAGAGGAGGGGGAGTACAGGGCACTGGTAGACAGATTTGTGGAGTGGACGGAGCAGAATCACCTGAGGTTGAATGTCAGCAAGACCAGAGAGATGGTGATTGACTTCAGGAAGAGGAAGACACCTTCTCAGCCACTGCAGATAGGGGGGAGGATGTGGGAGTGGTTGAGGACTACAAATATCTCGGTGTGAGAATCAGCAGCGGGTTGGACTGGAGATCCAACACTGATGCTGCGCACAAGAAGGGGATGAGCAGACTCTACTTCCTGAAGAAGCTGAGATCCTTCAGCATGTGTAGCAGGATGCAGGAGCTTTTCTACCAGACTGTTGTTGCCAGCGCCATCTTCTTTGCTGCTGTCTGTTGGGGTAGCAGTATCAGGGCTAGAGACACCAACAGACTTGACAAGATTATCTAGAGGGCTGGCTCTGTGATTGGTCTCAGACCGGAGACCTTTGAGACAGTGGTGGAGAGGAGAACACTAAATAAACTGCGATCCATCATGGACAATCCTGATCACCCCCTCCACCACACACTAGACAGACAGCGAAGCACTTTCTCCAGTAGACTACTACCGCTTCGCTGTCGAACGGCCAGGTACAGGAAATCTTTCCTGCCACATGCAATTTCACTGGATAATAACTCACTATGAGGTTGTATTCTGGTCATAACAATGCTGCCACACTGCACCTTACAGACTAACTGGTACCTCACATTTCACTCTGCTCCTGATAGTCCTTCTTTGTGCAATGGGATGATTCATGTGTTTATACTGGTCATCATATATTAAGCTATGATGTGGCTATGATGGGGGTCTGGGGTGTCAGGGAGAGGTAGTACCTTTGGCAAGGGGGGCACGCCATGTCCTTTCCAGGGCAGCTCGCCTACCACTGGTCCTCACCTGACACTCAACTTTCACCTGTGGCTCCTCGAAGCTGTTGCACGCAACAGTGGCCACCCCCCAGGCAACGGCTTTGGCGAGCCGGCTGAACCAGGTGAGGGTAGCTGACGGGTCTATAACCCTCAGTGAGTTAGGCATGGGCTGTGTCAGCCCTATTGCATGCGAAGTCTGACTCCCGGCGGAATGAGCAGAAGAGATCATTTGAGATCCAACGGTTGTGAAGGCGGTGGCAGCAAGTGTCGTGGCGCGCCTAGAGCCAGACATGGCACTGATAGAAGTCCTGGTCATCCACTGCAGCCTCGCAGCCTCCCGTCGTAACGGATCCCCGTTCCACTGGATCAAGACTCCCCAGGCCGAGAGAGTGGGATTGCCCCTGTGCAACGGTCTTCTCACTATAAAGCCTTCACGCACAGGTCCTTTTTGCAACTCATTACCGATCTGTCAACTCACACCCCTCAAGTCCTGCGGCGATGGGCGCGTGGCGAAGCAACAGGTGGAGATGATCACTGGCAGTTGTAGTCACAAACCTGCACGTAGGCGGTCCATGGGCAAGTGGTCGCTCTGTTCCTGAATCCAAGGGCAACAGGACAGTTTGGCAGCATCTGTGGGCGACTGGGCAGCCTCTTTATGACAGCACTGCCCACCCTCACACGAGGAAGGGGGCTAGAAAAGGTGCCTCAGACAAATGCTTGCCCTTTTAGCGTCTGGTCAGCTTACCGCGGCTGACAGACTCATCCTTACAGCGGTCGAACAATACAAAAGAAAGAAAAACTCAAGAGGTTCATTTTGGGAGCCTGGAATGTCCGAACACTTCTGGATAGAGCCGGTACATTGAGACCGGAGAGAAGAATGGCGCTCATTGCAAAAGAGCTCCAGCGATATCGGATAGACATTGCCACACTCGGCGAAACCCGCCTTGCTGATGAAGGGTCCCTGAGAGAAGAGGGAGGTGGGTACACCTTCTTCTGGAAAGGAAAGTCGCAAGCTGAGGACAGGATACATGGTGTCGGATTTGCCATTAGAACAGCACTGCTGAAGAACATACCAGCCCTGCCAGATGGAATCAGCGAGCGTCTCATGAAATTGCTCATTCCTCTCAGCAAGTCCAGATACTTCACAGTCATCAGTGCATACGCTCCTACGCTCACCTGCCCGGACGAAGACAAAGAGCAGTTCTATGAACACTTTGACCAGGTCATCACGTCAACCTCTCAGAGTGACAAACTTGCTGTGCTCGGCGATTTCAACGCTAGAATAGGAAAGGAACCCAGCAACTGGGAAGGCGTTCTGGGCAGACACGGAGTAGGCAAGATCAGCGACAACGGCCTACTCCTCCTCAGTAAGTGTGCAGAACACAGCCTTTGCATCACTAACACCTTGTTCAGGATGGCAGACAAGTACAAGACCACCTGGATGCACCCGAGGTCAAAACACTGGCACATGATCGATTTTGTCATTGTACGCCAACGTGACATCAGGGACGTCCAAGTGACCCGTGCCATGAGAGGTGCTGAATGTTGGACTGATCACAGGCTGGTCAGGGCTGTAATAACACTGCACATCGCTCCGCCTCACAGAAATTGACCCAAGACTGTCAGGGTCTCCTACAATGTCACCAGACTGAAGAATCCAATCTGTCTGACAGATTTCCAAGAAGCACTTGACGAAAAACTCCAAGATGGTCTGACCTCCGAAAGCAGCTCCGAGAAATGGTCCTCCTTCAAAGATACCGTCATTGAGACTGCAAAAGAAGTGCTCAGAGCCAAAACTAGAACCTATGAAGACTGGTTCGACGGAAACGATGACAAGATCAGAGAATCCCTCCATACTAAGAACAAGGCTTACATCGAGTGGCAGAATGACCTGTCCTCCATCTCCAAGCATGAAAGTTTCAAAACTCTGCAGGCAAAAGTCCAGTCCGACCTTCGACTGATGCAGGACCAGTGGTGGCAGGATAAAGCAGCCGAAGTCCAGCACTACGAGGATACCCACAATTCCAAGAAATTCTTCAGTGCTCTGAAGACAGTCTTTGGCCCCTCCGCATCAGGCTGCTCCCCGTTGCTGTCCTCGGACGGTTCGACCCTGATTAAAGACCAAGAGGGCTTGATCAAGCGCAGGCAAGAGCACTTCAGTAATCTGCTTAACCGACCCTCATCAGTTGACGCAGATGCACTGAACCAGATCCCCCAGCAGCTAATGCAAGACTCACCGTCCATAGATGAAATTAAGAAGGCGATCCTTCAGACGAACTCGGGCAGAGCGTCGGGAAAGGATGGCATTCCTGCCGAGATCTACAAGGCGGCAGGCCCCAACGCCCTTGAAGCCTTTCATGATGTCCTGCTGAGTATCTGGGAAAAGGAGAAGATGCCTGATGACTTCCGTGATGCCTTGATTGTCTCCATCTACAAGAACAAGGGAAGCAAATCTGACTGTGGCAACTACAGGGGCATCTCCCTCCTCTCTATTGCAGGGAAGATCTTTGCCAGGGTCATACTCAACAGACTTATCACAGTGTCAGAGCAGAATCTCCCAGAGGCACAGTGCGGCTTCAGGCCTGGCAGAAGTACTGTTGATATGATTTTTGCCATGAGACAACTCTCAAGAGAAGTGCATTGAACAAAACATGCCCCTATTCTCTGTCTTCATAGATCTGACCAAGGCTTTTGACACGGTCAATAGAGAGGCCCTCTGGACAGTATTAGAGCGTATTGGATGCCCCCCAAAGTTTATATCGATGATCAGGCTTTTCCACGACGGTATGACTGGCCAGGTCATCTCCAGCGGGAATGTGTTGGAAGCCTTTGCAATCAGCAACGGTGTGAAGCAGGGCTGTGTCCTAGCTCCAGTCCTATTTAACGTGTTCTTCACCTGCATGCTGTCCCATGCTGTCCGAGACCTGATGAAGGGGGTCTACATTCGCTACCGTTTGGATGGCTCCCTCTTCGACCTGCGTCATCTCACTGCCAAGACAAAGAGCCTGCAAACCCTCCTCCAAGAAGTCCTCTTTGCTGATGACTGCGCCCTTGTGGCCCACGCAGAATCCGACCTGCAGATGATGTTAGACTGCTTCTCTGAGGCTTCAAAGCTCTTCGGCCTGACCGTCAGCCTCGGCAAGACGGAGGTGCTTCACCAACCTTCACCAAACACTCATCCACCTGCACCCAACATTGTCATCGACAACACACCACTTGCCAATGTCGAACATTTCAAGTACCTGGGAAGCACCATTTCCTGTGATGGCTCCCTGGACAAAGAAATCACCTCTAGAATCGGCAAGGCTAGCCAGGCACTGGGCAGACTCCGCACTCGAGTGCTCAACCAACACAGTATCCGGTTATCAACGAAACTGAAAGTTTACAATGCTATGGTACTCCCCTCCCTCCTCTACGGTTGTGAAACATGGACGCTGTATCACAGACACGTCAAAAAGCTGGAGTACTTCCACATGCGAGCTCTCCGCTCCATACTCGGAATCAGCTGGCAAGACCTCATCACCAACTTGGAGGTCCTGGAGCGTGCCAACTCCACCAGCATTGAGGCCATGCTTATTAAGGCCCAACTTCGATGGGTGGGGCATGTCATCCGAATGGAGGAGTTTAGGATGCCAAAACGCCTGATGTATGGTGAGCTCCAGCTCGGAAAGAGAAACCGAGGCCGCCCAAAGCTACGATACAAAGACACTGTGAAAGCAAACATCCAGTGGTGTCACTTCAAGCCGAAGGAACTGGAGGAACGTGCTATGGACAGACCAAAATGGAGAGCCTTAATCCACAAAGCTGCTGCCAATTACGAAGAAGCACAACGCCAGAAACTCACTGACGCCAGAGAAAAGCGACACAGAGCTGCATCAGCAGTGATTACAACAACGGACTTCCAATGCCCCCACTGTTCAAGACTCTGCACAACCAGGCTAGGACTGCAGAGCCACCTTCGCGTGCATCGATGAGCTGCAGAATGCAAACGTCATCATCAGATCCGATGGACAACCACCATATAGGTTTTATAGTCGTGTTAGTTTTACTTTCCATGTGTAATCCCTTTGTCTGTCATGCGTGTGTTTCTGTTGTTTGGTTGTCGACTGTCATGCTGCTGTTACACTGTAATTTCCCAGTTTTGGATCAATAAAGTACATCTATCTATCTATCTATCTATCTATCTATCTATCTATCTATCTAATGTAATGGCTTCAAGCCCTGAAAACTAAATGTACAAATATCTGATTTTCAATCAATGAAAACTAAATGAAATGACAGTTTTTTAAAACCACTTGCACTCCGTTGTTCCGCGGGCAGGCAAGTCTCTGCGTCCTAGGGCACACGAGGGCGCACGAGAGCGCCCTCGTGCGCGCTTGGACGCATGACGCATGATGGTGGTGATGGTGATGTAGTGGCGTCCAAGCGCCACTCAAAAAAAAACTGCAGAGACAGCCGCGAACAGATTAGTTCATCTGATTGACCTCTCATTCGACTAATAAGAGCCTTGAATTGGGTTTCTGAAACCTTGAAGAGCCAATGAATGAAAATCTAGGAAGGAGGACCCGCCTACTGTGAACGCAGGAGCCAATTGAAGCACAGAAATTCAGGCTGGGTGAAGAGAGATTTACTGTTGCAACAGATGAAAACAAAGGACGCTGGACGAATCTACTACAGACCCGGGCTCACCCAGCAGCATGGAGAACACCCACAAGTGGGACCTGCACTCATTCCAGCAGAATAGACGGAGGCCGACGACAAAAGTCGTAAATCATTCGCCAAAACGGCAATAATGGAATTATGTTTTGATCGGGATCCATGAGCGGAGCAGTGTCGCGTTCGTCTGACAATGGGGGAAGAAATGTTCGCCACGACTCTGCTGCTTTGAAGAGGTAAGGTGTTATAAGCTAAATTATTATTTATCCCTGAAAACTGTAATCCAAAAATGACTTTTGACCGATCGGTATCATTTGCCGTGTTCGGACCGTGAACGCCCCCCCCCCCCGCTGCAGAAGAGGAGCGGGGGGGGGGCGTTCACGGTCCGAACGCCCCCCGGTCCGCGGGGGGAAGCATATCAGTCTATTCCATCATGTAGCGATGGCCCTCTTCTGTAGCGAGTGGGGGGGGGGGGCGTTCACGGTCCGTTCACGGTTCCCCACACACACACACACACACACAGTAGCGGGGGGGGAGCCGCTGTGAAAACATGCAAGGAGTGTAATCCGTCATGTAGCGAGAGCCGAATTTGGTCCTTGGTAGCGGGGGGGGGGGCCGACCCCCCCGCCCACACACACACACACACACAGACACAGCCCTGAGTGTGACCTTTCATTAGAGCCTAAAATGAAGCTTCTACATTGAATTATTCAAAAGTTACAGACGTTTTTCCAAACTGTGCCATTTGGCACAATTTGGCACAGTTCCAAAACGCCTGGGAACAGCCTGAGAACAAAGCTGTGTAAAATATTCATTTTTTGTGGTATTGTTACCAAATTTGGATCTCAACTGGATAACACTTGGTTCTACATTTCTGTTGCATTTTCCAGCCGGATCGGACAGCTGTGTGTTATTTACAAGCATTTGTATCCAAAAAAACAGTGTCCAATTTTTTTTCTTCAAGTTCAGTATGTTTAGATGACTGTAACTCAGTGGCCGGAGCACGTAGAGAGATAATGTTTTTTTTGCCAAAAAATTCAAAGTGTTTTCTTTTAAATGAGACCAACCCCATGAAGATGCTGCAAAGGGTTGAATAACAGCTTTCGATTTACTTCGGGCACGTTATTTTTTGGCATTTTTAGGAAAATTGCCCGGAGTGCAAGTGGTTAAGCACTGACAACAATTATTGCTATTTAAAAGCCCAGAAAGTTCTGTTGTCCTACAGATATCATCATCATCATCATTACTCTCCTCCTGACTGTCTTCCTCTGTTTCATAAACAGTAGAAGATGCAGATGTGCTTGGCCTGCTCCTTTCTCCCTGGTTCAGCCTGCAATTAGCTTAGATGTTGTCTGTGTGATGCACTGCATGATATACCCTCCCCCTTTTCGAGAATGATAAGTGGTCTCAACGTTAACTCCAAGCCTTTTGAGAAGCGGAATATTCTTCTCATATGAACGCATAGGACGTGCATGTTTCGCTTTGTTTAAGGCCAACAGAAAAACATTAGCGCTTGATGCCGTTCTTCATTCAGTTCATCTTGCCAACTGTCAAGTGGACCACTGGGCCTCTGGCCCTGGCTGCACCTGCTAGCAATATCAATTGCTTGCACTACTTTCCAGGGCTCTCTGCTATTCGCATGCTTATCAAAAGCTTGATGATTAAAGTTTTTAATACCTGTATAAAAGGCACTCTTTTTATCCACCAAAGTGGGTTTTTCACGGCATAGTTTTCACCACATCTCGGTGTGAATGTCATTTGTTGAAAGCCAGCTGACCTCCTGCAGCCACTTTTACGAGAACACACACTTCTTTTGAAGTTCAGGTTCAGTCTGGTGTTTCTTTGGAGGTGGAGGAACACCAAAGAAATTGCTTAATGGAGACGTCTTGGACATTTTAATGAAAGGAGAAAATCCAAAAAGCAATCGCTCATACTCTGCACTACAGTCCAATGTTTAGAATTTATCTGTCCCCAGGTACGCAAATATGTGTTACAGCATTTGATCTGGTGTGCATTGTTTATTTTGATCGCACATGTGCATCTGCGCACCACTTATGTGCACCCCTGTATATAGTCCTCAAAGACAAAAAAACTGGAAAGCTGCTGAGGGAAAGACTGTCTCAGACTATACTAGCATCAGCACCGGATCACCCCAGGGCTGTGTACTTTCCCCCCTACTCTTCTCCCTTTACACCAACTCCTGCACCTCCAGCCACCAGTCTGTCAAGTTGATCAAGTTTGCGGACGACACCACCCTCATCGGGCTCATCTCCAACGGCGACGAGTCCGCCTACAGGAGAGAGGTGGCCCAGCTGGCGTCCTGGTGCAGCAATAACAACCTGCAGCTCAACGCTCTGAAGACAGTGGAGATGATTGTAGACTTCAGGAAAGTCACTACTCCTCTGCCCCCCCTCACCCTCTCAGGCTCTCCCATCACCACTGCTGATTCCTTCCGCTTCCTAGGCACTACCATCACCAGGGACCTCAAATGGGAGCTGACCATCAGCTCACTCATCAAAAAAGCCCAGCAGAGGATGTTCTTCCTGCGGCAGCTGAGGAAGCTCAAGCTACCCACCAAGATGTTAGTGCAGTTCTACACAGCCATCATCGAGTCCATCCTCACCACCTCCATAACCGTGTGGTACGCAGGAGCCACTGCCAGGGACAGACTAAGGCTGCAGCGCGTCGTGCGCACTGCTGAGAAGGTGATCGGCTGCAAGCTCCCATCTCTCCAGGATCTGTACATCTCCAGGACCCGGAGGCGTGCTGGCCGGATCATAGCCGATCCCTCACACCCTGGTCATGTACTGTTTGCCCCCCTCCCCTCTGGTAGAAGACTTCGGTCCATCCAGACTAAAACCTCCCGTCACATGAACAGCTTCTTCCCCTCTGCCATTAGACTGCTGAACACTAAGTGACTCTCGTGCACCATGTACAGCAGCTCAACCAGACTCATGTCAATCATCACTGTTTTCTTCCTGCATTACCGACTGCACTATATAGTTCTCCACAGTATCTGCTGCTGGCTAATATATATTTTAACTGTTGACCAGTATCACTTAATCTTATCCTACACTTTATTACATGTATAGTTTATTTCTCTTATCTTATCATGTTTAATGTTGCAGCATTGTACCGAGACAAATTCCTAGTTTGTGTACTACATGAACAATGGCAATAAACCTGATTCTGATTCTGATTCTGATTCTGATTCTGAGATGGGGTCTTTGGGTTTGGGTATTTTGCATGTTTATAGTGTTGTTAGTGCAAATTATGCCTAAATAGACTTAAATTTCTTGTGCTAAAGATAGAGGCTGATCTTTGGGTGGAGAAAATCACATTTTGGTCAAATACGCCTTGCATCATTTTATATCTCAAATTGACAACTGTGGTCTCAAATTGACAACTGTGCTACAGAAATTACCACGTTGACCATCCTGTTTCACTTGACTGGACAAGGAGGTTGGGAAATCTATTAACCTTTCAGGCAGCAGGAGTACTACATGGCTACCCAGGAGGGGAGCAAATGCATTTGTATTTAAAGGTTAGGGGAGAGGTAGAGTAATGAAGTAGAAACAAGAGTGGAAAGGGGGTTGGAATCAATGGAACTTGATATGAGCATAAATACACAAAATACTACTCAAGTTCCTCAGAGTTTGTATGTAATATCAGCAGTAGCACTAGAAGTAGTTTGTTTATTCTTAAAGAAGGGGTTGTACATATGTGTGCATACATATGCATTCATACATATGTATATGTATGAATACATCGATGTAAAGAATTTTTCTATAAAATAACGGTAACATGCTGGCAGCAGGGTTGCCAGCATTTTACCACTATTTTACAGTATTCTTACTGTGAAATGACTTCACAGCTTATTACTGCAATAGTGAAAAACAATATATTTCTGTATTTATTTAATTTACAGTAAAGTACTGGCAGCAGGAGATGCCCTCAATATACTGTAATATTACAGTATTCATACTGTTACCTACATAGTCACAGCCTATTACAGTAAAACTAAAATGCAGAATATTTCTGTGACTATTCTAATTTACAGTAACATTCTGGGGTTACTTTAAATGTTCACTGTTTATTGTAGACCGGCATAATAGTGAATCAGTTTAGCATTTTAGAACATCAAAAATCCCAATATTTAATGCAACTAAAATTAGCATTGTTCTGTGGGCTCCAGACAGGTGTTAAAACCTTTTAAATAATAAACAGCTTACAAAGGGATTTAATGGCACAAATGTTTATTTAAATAGGCAGTATCAACATGAATACTGCTGCTGACTGGTGATCTATCCAGGGTGTACCCTGCCTCTCGCCCAAAGATGCTGGAATAGGCTCCAGCCCCCCTGCGGCCCGAAAAGGATTAAGCGGAAGAAGATGGATGGATGGATGGGCAAACTGTTAGATGTTCCAAATACACAAGCCAAAGAGAGTTTGAAAAAAAAAGACAGTTGTAATGACAATACACTAAAATTTTGCATGTCAGAGAACTTACCAAACATGAAAATACAACAAAAGTTGTAACTGCTTCAATACTATTGTCTGTCAAAGAGAGATGATCACTATCTTGCTGCTCATTGTTCCTCTCCCTGGCTTTAGTCCAGTGTTGCCACTCTAAAATAACAACAATACAAATAACGTAGGGGTGTACAATAACATCACATGCTTATGAAGCTGATAATATAAAGTCTCTTATGGTTTGTCAGAACAACATATGGAGTTAAGAGCAAAACACAAGAGAGAGCTCACTGACCTTTTCAAATATAATTTTTGGTAACACTCTACTGGCAAAGAAACAAAGATAAGTTAGTTTTTAATTACCTTGTCATTTGTAGATGCACAATCCAGTTGATACAAATGAAGCAGGATTTCTTGTTCATGAGTAGCAGCACGTGTCCTAATAAGATAAGATAGGATAAGATAAGCCTTTATCAGTTCCACAATGGGGAAATTCCAGAATTACAGCAGCAAAGGGATGGCAGCACTCAGAGCAATAGTTAATAAGATAATAAGAACTGGTTAGTCAAAGCAGTAAATGAATATACATATGTACACAGATATATAAACAGTGCAGGAGCATTGCAGCTAGATGGAATAAACAGCATTATGGTTTGTTAAGTTATCCTGAAGAATGTGAATTTGTACCCAGACAGTATATTTTGTATTTGAATCAACAGTGTTGCTACCCTCAGTAATGATTGATATTGTCCTAGTTGTATATTGGAGAGGACGATTTATTGTGCAAGGTTGTTATGATTAGTACATCCACTGCAACCTCTACGAGCAGCACTGATTAGGTTCTAAAGTCTGACAGCTGTAGGTAGGAAGGACATGTGGAACCTCTCCGTTGTGCACCTAGGATGGCACAGCCTACCAATAAATGAGCTCCTCAGTGTGTTCAGCATGTCCTGCATGGGGTGGGACTCGGACTCCTGCAGAGATGACAGCTTAGCCACCATCCACCTCTCGCCTATCTCCTCCACTGGGTCAAAGCATTGCCCAAAAACAGAGCTGGCTTTTTTGATCAGTCTGTTCAGTCTCTTTATGTCGGCTGCCGTGATGCCACTGCCCCTGCAGACCACTCCAAATGTGATGGCTGATGCCACCACTGAATCGTAGGTCTTCAGGAGTGCCCCTTGCACTCCAAAAGACCTGAGTCTCCTCAGGAGGAACATCCTGTGCTGCCCCTTCTTGTAGAGTGCGTTAGTGTTGTGTGACCAGTCCAGTTTATTGTTCAGGTGAACACCCAGGTACGTACTTGTAAGATGTTGCCATCTCAATGTCTGTTCCCTGGATGTTTACTGGTGCTGTGAGGGGTTGTCCTCACTTGCAGTAGTCCACCACCAGTTCCTTAGTTTTGCTCGCATTGATCTGGAGGCAGTCCTGTAGGCACTAGTCCATGAAGTCCTGGATAAGTCCTCTGTACTCCGCATCATCTCCATCTGAGATAAGGCCAATGATTGCAGAGTCATCAGAGAACTTCTGTCGATGGCAGTGTGGTGTGTTGTTTGAAAGGTCAGCAGTGTAGAGGGTTAACAGGAAGGGAGCTAGAACTGTTCCCTGGAGGGCCCCCCGTACTGCAGATGATGGTATCAGACACACAGTCCTGGGTTCTCACAAACTGTGGCCGGTTTGTGAAGTAGCCCAGGATCCATGATGACAGGTGCTGGTCCACCCCTGTGCACAGTAGCTTGTCCCTCAGGATCACTGATTGGATGGTATTGAAAGCACTGGAGAAATCAAAGAACATGATCCTCACAGTGCTCCCAGCCTTCTCCAGGTAGGACAAGGTACGGTGTAGGAGGAGGATCACTGCATCCTCCACCCCGAAGCCATGCTGGTAGGCAAACTGGAGTGGATCCATCGCTGGTCTGACCAGGGGGTGGAGGTGGGCGAGAAGCAGCCTCTCCAGGGTCTTCATTAGGTGTGATGTGAGGGCCACTGGTCTGTAGATTTTCAGGTCCTTGGGGTGAGGGGTATTTGGTACGGGTACCACACAGGATGTTTTCCACAGCTATGGTACCCTCCCCAACTTCAGGCTGAAGATGTGCTCCACAATCCCACACATCTGGTCTGCGCAAGACTTGAGGAGCCTTGAGCTGATGGCGTCCGGACCCGCAGCCTTTCTCTCCTTGATCTTCCTCAGCTCAGCTCTCACTTGGGTCTTAGTGAGGGTCAGGTTGGGGCAGGGGGGCTGTGTGCTGGGAGAGGGGGGTGTTGGGGGGAGGCCGTGGACAGTGGGACTAGATGAAGGTGGAGGCAGCAGTGGTTGGTGGGCAGGCGCAGAAGAGGGCAGTTGGTCAAACCTGTTAAAAAGCAGGTTTAGGTTGTTTATCCATTCCCAACTCCCTGTGGCCTGGAAGGAGGTATTCTGGTGCCCAGAGATGGTTTTGAGGCTTCTCCAGACACCGCTGATGTCACTCTTTTACAGTTTGTCCTCCATCTTCTTCTTGTAGCTGTCCTTCCTCTCTCTGCTCTTCCTCCTTAGCTCCCTCTCTACGGACTTCAGCTCCTCCTTGTTTCCCGACCTGAAGATCCTTTTCCTCTTTTTCAGCAGTGACTTTATCTCAGTGTTGATCCAGGGTTTGTTATTTGAGAAACACTGTATGGTCTTGGTGGGTACAGTGTTGTCCACACAGAAGTTGAAGTAGTCTGTGATGGTGTGTGTGAGGCCATCAATGTCCTCACCATGTGGATCACAAAGCTGCTCCCATACAGTAGATTCAAAACAGTACTGTTAGCAGACAATCCTAATGCTCTGAGTTTGCCACACCCATTCTAAAAATACTGTTGTTTGCTGTATTTTAAAACATTAGCATATTGTTGATGGCCTTTATGCTGTTGCTTCATGTTGAACAGCCTACAATGCATTGCAAATTACAGTACAAAACCATATTACATTAATACAGTACTGTTTGAAATTGGCCATAAATTAACAGCAATCGCTTACAGTATATGTGTTCTACTTACTGTATGTGCTTTTCTCTTTAGTCCTTTAAACACCTCACCCATTCAGTGCTCTATTGATATAACAGTAGTATAATTAGTACTACTTTATGGATTATACTGTCATGAACTGGGCTTGATGTTCAGGCCCAGTTCTGTGACGCGGTGGCTGTTCCCTCTTTTGTGTATTTTTCGTTGCCTATTTTCCATCAGGCGGGGGGTCTGTCTCAGGGAGCCTCTCGGGTCCGCTCCGGCTCCTGACAGCTCAGCCACGCCTCCTCCTCCTGTCAGCTGTGTTTCATTATCACTGTCACTCCTCTGTTCACACACACATACCTACATTTCCTCTCATGCACACTCTTACACACATACACACACCCACCCATCCTTTGCCACATGCTCGCAGACGTCCATTCACACACTTGGGTCCACTTAGCCCTGTCCACTCATTTCCCCACTCTCACTCTCATTACTCACACCAGCAATCTCTTTCCTCATTAGGCCTAGCACTATTTTAGCCCTATGTCTGTTGGAAGAGATTGCCGGATCATTGTTGTCTAACACTAGTCCAACTGTATTAGTTTCTACTCAGTATTTGAACTCCGTCACCCATGTCTAGATGCCTTACTTGCTGTTGCTGTACCTCATCACACTGGGCGGTGTGATCATTTGTAACTGATTGGGTTTGTCTCATCGGGATGATCACTTGGACCTACTCGGACTGTTCCAGCCTGTGTGAGTACTGACTGTTTCGCCCCTGCCATCCAGGTCTGCCTGGCGGTTCCTTTTCCGGGCACCTTCCCATTCCTCCTCAGCAGTCCCGTCTGCCACGGAGCACTTTTCCCTATGTCTAAGTCACCTGTTTTGTAGAGCATCCTGAAGGACATCCTTGTGTACCCCGTATTACTCACCAGTTATGTTGAACTGTTGAATCTCATCCTGTACGCTCATCTGTTTTTTGTACTCTCTGTAATAAATGTGCACAACATACTCCTGCGAGTGGGTTTTAATTCTTTCCTCCGTGCGCTGCATAAAAGCGCATGGGGAAATCACAACAGATACACCATGTCAAAGCCACTGCTAGCTAAGTGGGTTCTATAAGCATAACCTATGTCTGGGTGAAACATAAGGAGAATAGCAGGAAAAGAAGCACTTTTGAAAAGAAGCACTTTTGAATACCACTTAGAGCAGTTTCATCATTTACAATAAAAGGAAAATACTTTTTCCTGTTCATATGGTGAAAACCTTGCAGTTCTTGTAGTCCCAGTCGGACTGTAAATTATATTACAAGTGAGCTTATACTGCTAGTTTACTCAGTCTACTTATGGTATATACTGTACTCCGTGCGACTATCAGATGGCCTCTTTAATCTCTAAACAGGAATAGCCTTGTTCAGTTTCCTAGATCATATGAGATGGAGCATGTTCATCGAGGTACAGTTGTGAAAAAATTAGGACACCCTGTATAAGCCTGTGTGTTTTTTTAAACATATTTGGACATATGGATATTTAATATCAATGTTAAAAATAGTGGGAGATTCATGTAATACAACTAAACAGTTAAAAAGGAATTAAAGTCTTTTTTCAAAATTTCTGGGAAATGTAATTCTAAACAAATAGTGAGGAATAAATTAGGACACTCCCATCTATTTTAGGACACCCCCACATTCATTCCAACTTACAGTGACTAAAATAAATGTTAATAAATGCAAATTAAAACAAAAACAAGGTTAGACATAGATATGTGAAAATGTCTTAATAAAGACTGAATATTTAATAGGGTGTCCTAATTTTTTCACATGACTGTATGTTCATATGCATAAAAGGTCATCAGTTCCATATTCGACCCCAAAAAATTGCTACAGTCCAAAAATAATTCAATGGGTACAGTTGCTGTAAATCTTAAACTTTAATGTATGCGACAAGAGTACTTTCTGAGGTATATCATGATCTCAAGATTACACTCCAGTAAAGCCACATAACCTTTTAAAAGTATACTCATGTATAATCTCTGATAATACACAAAAAGTAAACTAAAAGTATATAGTTAAAAAGAACTATACTAGTGGTATACTTAAACTTTTTATTCCCAACGAAGTATGATATAAGATAATATATAATTGAAGATAACGGTCTTCCACTATGGAAGAATTTTTTTCTTTGCCTTTTTATGTAGAAATACAAAAAAGTACAAAATAAGAAAGAAACGTATGAAGCTATGTATGTGATATGAACACGCTCATACATTCAGACTGCATGAAGTGCAACATCACACTAAGTAGTGCAGCTCACCATAGTTTGCTTATATTGCCGTAAATTTGAAGCAGGTGCAAATTTGACCTTTATGTTTTCTTCTGCAGGTTCACCCTGATTAACCACACTGAGACAGCTGCTTGATAACAAAACAAAGCAACAGCAAAGTAATCACTCTTGAGTTACATTTGGAAGGAATAAAGCTACTTGTCCATCCATCCATCCATCTTCTACCGCTTTTCCGGAGGTCCGGGTCGCGGAGGCAGCAGTTCAAGCAGAGAAGCCAGACTTCCCTTCCCCAGCCACCTGCTCCAGCTCTTCAGAGGGGATACCCAGGCGTTCCCAGACTAGCTGGGAGACATAGTCTCTCCACCGAGTCCTGGGTCTGCCCCGGGGTCTCCTCCCAGTGGGACGTGCCTTGAAACACCTCAAGTGGGAGGCGTCCAGGAGGCATCCTAATCAGATGCCCATACCACCTCAACTGACTCCTTTCAATGTGGAGGGAGCAGCGGTTCTACTCTGAGCCTCTCCCGGATGACTGAGCTCCCTCACCCCTATCTCTGAGGGTGAGTCCAGCAATCCTACGGAGAAAGCTCATTTCAGCGCTTGTATCCGCGATCTCGTTCTTTCGGTCATAACCCAAAGCTCGTGACACTAGGTGAGAGTAGGAACGTAGATTGACTGGTAAAATCGACAGCTTTGCCCTAGAACTAAGCTCCCTCCCTTCACACAACAGACCGGTACAACGTCCCCGCATCACTGCAGATGCTGCTCCAATCCGTCTTGTCGATCTCTCGCTCATTTTCCCCTCACTCGTGAACAAGACCCAAGATACTTAAAACTCCTCCACTTGGGGCAGGAGCCTGTCCCCAACCCGGAGAGGACAATCCACCTTTTTCCGGCTGAGGACCATGGACTCGGACTTGGAGGTGCTGATTCTCATCCCAGCCGCTTCACACTCAGCGGCAAACCGTCCCAGCAAGAGCTGTAGGTCATTGCTGGATGAAGCCAACAGGACAACATCATCTGCAAACAACAGAGATGAGATCCTGTGGTCACCAAGCATGACACCCTCCATTCCTGGCTGCGCCTAGAAATCCTGTCCATAAAAATTATGAACAGGACCGGTGACAAAGGGCAGCCCTGGCGGAGTCCAACTCTCACTGGGAATGACTCCGACCGAGTGTTGGCAATGCGAACTAAACTCTTACAACGGTCGTACAGAGACCGAATAGCTCGTAACAACAAGCCCGATACCCCATACTCCCGAAGCACCCCCCACAAAAATCCACGAGGGACGCGGTCAAATGCCTTCTCCAAGTCCACAAAACACATGTAAACTGGTTGGGCAAACTCCCACGAACCCTCAAGAATTCTCGAGAGGGTAAAGAGCTGGTCTGATGTGCCACGGCCAGGACGAAAACCACATTGCTCCTCCTGAATCCGAGGTTCGACCAACGGCCGGACTCTCCTCTCCAGTACCTTGGCATAGACCTTCCCAGGGAGGCTGAGGAGTGTGATCCCTCTAAAGTTGGAGCACACCCTCCGGTCCCCTTTTTTGAAGAGAGGAACCACCACCCCGGTTTGCCATGCCAAAGGCACTGCCCCCGACCTCCACGCAATGTTGCAGAGGCGTGTCAACCATGACAACCCAACAACATCCAGGTCCCTTGAGGTACTCGGGGCGAATCTCGTCCACCCCCGGGGCCCGGCCACCAAGGAGATTTTTAACCACCTTGGCGACCTCAGCCCCTGTGATAGGCGAGTCATCCCCCTCGTCCCCAAACCCTGCTTCCTCTGTGGAAGGCGTATCAGTGGGATTGAGGAGATCCTCGAAGTTTCCTTCCACCGCCCGACGATATCCCCAGTTGAAGGTCAACAGTGTCCCATCCGCACCATACACAGTGTGGACGGGGAGCTGCTTTCCCCTCCTGAGCCGCCGAACAGTTTGCCAGAATCTCTTTGAAGCCGACCGAAAGTCTTGTTCCATGGCCTCACCGAACTCCTCCCATACCCGGGTTTTTGCTTCAGCAACCACCCGAGCTGCACTCCGCTTGGCCTGCCGGTACACCTCAGCTGCTTCGGGAGTCCCACAAGCCAACCAAGCTTGATAGGACTCCTTCTTCAGCTTAATGGCCCCCCTCACCACTGGTGTCCACCACTTGGTTCGGGGGTTGCCACCACGAGATGCACCGACCACCTTGCGGCCGCAGCTCTGGGCTGCCGCTTCAACAACAGAGGTGGAGAACATGGCCCATTCAGACTCCATGTCTCCAGACTCCCTCGGAATGTGGTTGAAGTTCTTCCGGAGGTGGGAGTTGAAGACCTCCCGGACAGGGGCCTCAGCCAGACGCTCCCAGCACACCCTCACTATACGTTTGGGTCTACCAGGTCTGAATGGCTTCCTCCCCTGCCATCGGATCCAACTCACCACCAGGTGGTGATCAGTTGACAGCTCTGCACCTCTCTTTACTCGGGTGTCCAAGACATACGGTCGCAGGTCTGATGATACGATAACAAAATCGATCATCGACCTGCGGCCTAGGGTGTCCTGGTGCCAGGTGCACATATGGACACCCTTATGCTTGAACATGGTGTTCGTTATAGACAGACTGTGGTTAGCACAGAAGTCCAATAACTGAACACCACTCGGGTTCAGATCGGGCAGGCCGTTCCTCCCAATCACCCCCCTCCAGGTTTCACTGTCGTTGCCCACGTGCGCATTGAAGTCCCCCAGTAGGACAATGGAGTCTCCAGGAGGAGCACCCTCCAGCACCCCAGTCACAGACTCCAAAAAGGGTGGGTACTCTGAAACATCATTTGGTGCATAGGCACAAATGATGGTCAGGACCCGTTTCCCAACCCGAAGGCGCAGGGAAGCAACCCTTTCGTCCACCGGGGAAAACTCCAATATAGAGGCAGCAAGGTGGGGCGATACAAGAATACCTACCCCTGCTCGTCGCCTCTCGCCCGGGGCAACTCCAGAAAAGGCCAAGCTCCAGCCCCTCTCCAGGAGACTGGTTCCGGAACCGGAGCTGTGTGTTGAGGTGAGGCCGACTATATCTAGCCGGTATCGCTCAATCTCGTACACCAGCTCAGGCTCCTTCCCCACCAGAGAGGTGACATTCCACGTACCAAAAGCCAGTTTAGAAAGCTTGGGATCAGTCCGCCAAGGTCTCCGCCTTTGACTGCCACCTAATCCACATAGCACCGGACTTCCATGATCCCTCCTGCAGGTGGTGAACCTACTGGAGGGCGGACCCATGTAACTCCTTCGGGCTGAGCCCGGCCGGGTCCCATGGGTGGAAACCCGGCCACCAGACGCTAGCCTTCGAGCCCCTCCCCCAGGCCTGGCTCCAGGGTGGGGGCCCCGGTAACCCCATACCGGGCGGGGGTACACTGAATCCTTGATATACAATTTATCATGAGAGTCTGTTGGATCGTTCTTCGTCTGGCCCTTCACCCAGGACCAGTTTGTCTTGGGAGACCCTATCAGAGGCAAATTGCCCCGGACAACATAGCTCCTGGGATCACTGGGGCACGCAAACCCCCCACCACGATAAGGTGACGATCCATGAGGGGGAAAGCTACTTGTCATTCGCAACATATCATCTACCAAGGAGAATGATTTAAACTAATTTCACCACACTGACATAAATCCACAGATGGCAACAGCTACTGGTCTGTTGCACTCATTGTGTTTAAATAACAGCCAGCAGTGCCAAACACTGAAGATGTAACATGTATAGGGATGTACAAACATGTAGTATCAAACAAGCAACACCACATACTGTATGCCTTAAAGAAATAATAAATAAAAAAACTTCTGTAACTCTGGGAATGCAACGTATTTAGAAATTGTTATTACAGAATTACTACCTGTGGTGTGTAATATGTATACCAAAGACAATATATGCAGTTTTTCCACATGTTGACATAGATTCTCAGAGGTCTTAAAAAAAATGTCTATGATTTGCCTTAGAAACAATACATAAGGCTTTAACTAGTGGAACATCATGTGCAAAAAGTACTGAAAAGTCAAATTTTATCACGTTCCCTTTAAAGTGCTATTTCCTTTGGAGTTTTTTTTTTTTTTTTTAGCCTAAATGGAAACATTAGAAATCAGAAACAATGTAATTTTGAATGCTCAATGAGGGAATAAATGTCTTCATCTTAAGTGAACCCTAGCTCAAGGCAGAATTGCAATATTTAATGAGCTATTTAACAGAGAACTGTGCACACCATTTGACAAGAAAACGTGACCACTCACATCTCTTCAAATGCCACCCATTTCCCGTCAGTGCCTCCTTTTTTCTCCCATGACAGACTGTGCATAGCAGTGTGTGACCCAATGGATGGTGGAAATGTAATCAGAAATACCATTTTAAATTCATCATATTATAAATACCAGAAATGTTAAGAGGTTTGAGGCAAGGACCACTTTGAGATGAGGTGAATTCAAAAGCAGCATTCAGACTGAGTGACAGTTGTATTCAGGCAGACAGACAACAGACAAAAAATGAGCAGCTCCGATGAAGACAAAACCCTTTTCCTTTCAAGTGAGTTTAATGTTTCTTCATGGGGAAAAAAGCTATTGCATAACAATCACAGAATGAAAACAAGCAACATTTTACATGCAAGCGTTTGCAACAGAATAAAAACCCCACATCAGTAGCATTATGCAAAAAACACTACAACCAAACAGTATGAATGCTTCCAATGTAAGTGCACAGATTTCAGCTTTTCCCCATCATGACTGTGATCACACTGCCCTTATTTCATACTGTATTCTTTGCCAACTTGAGGACAGTAAAATCGGGATTCTAACATACTATGATTACCAGCACCAGCTTGCTTCATACACAAGGTTAAATTATACCCAGTGGCATTTATAATTTTCATATAGGTAAAACTAGATGAACACTTTGAGTGATCCACAGAGAGATCAGGCACTTGGACCACAGAAGGCTTTCATCGAACCACCACCCCAGAAGGTTCAATTTGACCTCAAAAAACCCAGCCTAAAGGAGGTCAGGGAGGCAGGGGAGAGAGCAAGATCAACTTCAGCCCAGGACCCGGCTCTCTGTCATACATCATTTATAAGAGATGTCCAAGTCTCCTCAGCCACCTGTGGAAGATCTTGAGAGTGATCTGGTGAAGATGGAGAGTCACCTGTGGAAGTGTGCAGAAGGAGTATGGATTCCTAAGGAGGAAAACTCTAAGAACATTGAGCAGTTCTGCACCATCTCGCTGCTTAGCATGGAAGGCAAAATCTTCTTCTTTCCCAGTGCCTAACAGAGTTCCTTTTGCAGAACATATCTGATGGATACATCAGTGCTGCCAGGAACACATGAGTGTTGTCACCCAGCTCATCCCTGAAGCCCAGGAGACAAATGAAGATCTAGCCATTTCGTGCTTGGGTTTGACCAATGCCTGTGGCTCCATACCACACAGCTTAGTGGAGGTCACCCTGCAAAGACATGATGTGCCCTGTAACATCAGAAACCTTATCCTGGACTATTAAATGGGAAATAGCGTTCACTTACTGTATATTGTGCTTTTTATTCATCTCTGGTTGACCAAAGCGCTTTACAGCTCCTGCTATCCACCCATTCACACAGCAGAGCTGCCATGCACTGGCGCTGGCCTGACCCACCAGAAGTAACTGGGGATTCAGTGTCTTACTCAAGGACACTTCAACATGCAAACTGCAGACAGATTGGGAATCGAACCACTGACCCTCCAATTAGTAGTTGGCTACACTACACCTGCGCCATAACCCAACAACAACTTTAGGATGAGAGTCAAATCTGGTTCTGTAACTTCACATTGGCTAGAAAAGGGAATCATAACAGGCTGCACTATTTCTGTTACCCATTTCGCTCTGGCTATGAACATGGTTGTTAAATCAGCAGAGTTCAAAAGACAAAGCCCAAAGACAAAACCTGGCACTGGACCACCTCCAATCAGGGCCTTCATGGATGATCTCACCATCACCACAGCCTCAGTGCCTGAAAGCAGATGGCTTCTTCTATGCTTAGAAAATCTTTTTTTAACCCTGTCCTGTCCAGCAGTTTGGTGAGCAGAACAGATACATATCTGCTTACCTTATTGTGCCAAACAGATTTACTTTGATAAAAGGAGCTCTGCTCGTATTTGATATATGCTGTATATAAATAGTATTTATAGAGGAGTGGGGGAAGGCATGTTAGGAGGGAGAGAGAGAAAAGGAAAACTAGAATTGTGGAAGTGAGAGTAAGATGTTAAATGTAGGGACTATGACTGGTAAAGGCAGAGAGTTGGCTGATATGATGGAGAGAAGAAAGGTATACTGTGTGTTCAAGAAACCAGATGGAAGGGAAGCAAGGCTAGGAGCACTGGAGGGGGATTAAAACTATTCTACCATGTGTAGATAGGAAGGGAAATGGAGTAGGAGTAATCTTGAAGGAAGAGTATGTGAAGAGTGCTTAGGAGGTAAAGAGGGAGTCAGTTTGAAGCTAGAAATTAAAGGTGTGATGTTGAATGTTGTCGGTGTATATGCCCCACAAGTTGGATGTCAGGTACAAAAGAAAGAGGAATTCTGGAGTAAGTTGGATGAAATGGTAGAGAGTGTTCCCGGGGGGAGAGAGTGGTGATTGGAGCGGACTTTAATGGACATGTAGATGAAGGGAACAGAGATTATGAGGAGGTTCTGGGTAGGTATGGTTTTAAGAAGAGAAATGTGGAAGGACAGATGGTTGTGGATTTTGCTAAAAGGATGGAAATGGCTGTGGTGAACACACACTTCAAAAAGAGAGAGGAACATAGGGTGACTTACAAGAGTGGAGGAAGGTGCACACAGGTCGACTACATCTTATGCAGAAGGAGAAATCTGAAAGAGATAGGAGACTGCAAGGTGGTGGCAGGGGAGAATGCAGCTAGACAGCATCGGATGGAAGTCTGTAGGATGACTTTGGGAAGCAAGAAGAGGAAGAGAGTGAAGGCAAAGCAAAGATTAAGTGGGGGAAGTTACAGAAGGAAGAAGGTTGCACAGAGTTCAGGAAGAAGTTGATACAGGCTCTGGGTGGTAGGGAAGAACTACCAGATGACTGGGAAAGTACAGCAAAAGTGTTGATGGAAATAGGTAGAACGGTATGTGGTGTATCCTCTGGACTGAGGAAGGAAGACATGGAGACTTGGTGGTGGAATGAGGAGGTACCGGAAAGTATCCAAAGGAAGAGGTTAACAAAGAAAAAGTGGGATAGTCAGGGAGATGAAGAAAGTAGACAGGAGTATTTGGAATCAAGGAGCATGGCAAAGAGAGAGGTGGCAAAGGCAAAGACATATAGTGAGTTGTATGAGACGCTAAATGCTAAGGAAGGAGAAAAGGACTTGTATCGATTGGCTAGACAAAGAGATCGAGCTGGAAAAAATGTGCAGCAGGTTAGGCTGATTAAGGACAGAAATGGTAATGTACTAACAAATGACAAGTGTGCTGAGAAAGTGGAAGGAGTACTCTGAAGAGCTGATGAATAAAGAAAATGAGCGAGAGGTGGATGGATGAAAGAAAGATGGTGAACAAGGAAGTCTTGAGGATTAGCAAGGCAGAAGTGAGGGTAGCTTTGAAGAGGATGAAGAATGGAAAGGCGGTTGGTCCAGATGACATACCAGTGGAGGTATGGAGATGTTTAGGAGAAATGGCAGTGGATTTTTTAACCAGATTGTTCAACACAATCTTGGAGAGTGAGAGGATGCCCGAGAAGTGGAGAAGAAGTGTTTTGGTACCAATTTTCAAGAACAAAGGTGATGCTCAGAGCTGTAGTAACTACAGAGGCATAAAGTTGATCGGCCACACTATGAAGATATGGGAAAGAGTTGTTGAAGCCAGGTTAAGAGGAGAGGTGACAATCAGTGAGCAGCAGTATTGTTTCATGGCAAGAAAGAGCACTACAGAAACAAATTTTGCTCTAAGAGTGCAGATGGAGAAGTGTAAAGGTCAAAAGGAGTTGCACTGTGTCTTTGTGGATCTAGAGAAAGCATATGATAGGGTGCCAAGAAAGGAAGTGTGGTACTGTATGAGAAAGTATGTATGAGTGGAGTATGTGAGGGTGGTGCAGGACATGGATGAGGACAGCGAGACAGTGGTGAGGTGTGCTGTAGGAGTGACAGATGGGTTCAAAGTGGGGGTAGGGTTACATCAGGGATCGACTCTGAGCCCCCATCTTGTTTGCCATGGTGATGGACAGACAGATAGATGAGGTCAGGTAAGAGTCTCTGTGGACCATGATGTTTGCAGATGACACTGAGATCTGTAGTGAGAGTAGGGAGCAGGTGGAAGAAAACCTGGAGAGGTGGAGATATGCTCTGGAAAGAGGAGACGAGTGTCAGGGGTGATTTGTGACAGAAGCGTAGCAGCAACAGCAAAAGGGAAGATTTACAAGACAGTAGTGAGACCTGCGATGATGTATGGTTTGGAGACTGTGCTGACAAAAAGACAGGAAACAGCTGGAGGTGGCAGAGTTGAAGATGCTAAGGTTTTCATTGGGAGTGACTAGGAGGGACAAGATTAGAAATGATCTGCTGTGGTGACCCCTAAAGGGAGCAGCTGAAAGAAGAAGATAAATAGTATTTATAGACTCCTCTTGCTATGTAATAACTTTAATACTTTATTACCTCCGCCAAGGAGGTAATGTTTTTACCTGGGTTTGTCTGTTTGTCTGTCTGTCTGTTACCAACATAACTCAAAAAGTTTTGAACGGATTTTGACCAAATTTTCAGGAAAGGTGTGTAATGGCACGGGGAACAGATGATTAGATTTTGGTGATGATCTGAGAGTGCATACCTCCACCAAGGGCTTTGTTTGTATTTGTGCAGCAGGATTACACAAAAACTACTGCATGGATTTGGATGAAATTTTCACTAGAGTTGGTTCTTGGGCTACAGAGGAACCCATTATATTTTGGTGATGATCTGAGAATACATACCTCAGCCAAGGCTCTTATCTTCTCACAGTGTGTTAGCAACAGTACTCCAAAACTGATGGACAGACTTTGATGCAATTTTCACCACAAGTGGCTATAGGCCTACACACAAACCCATTACATTTTGGAGGTGATCCATGAGAAATGGAAGGAGCCTTGGCGGAGGTATGCGCTTTATGAGTGCTTTTCTAGTTTAAATTGCTTTACTTACTGTATGATGGAGCTGACAGGGAAGAAGCGGGTACGGATTTAGAAAGATTTAAAGTGGACGGAAGAGGTGGGAGGTGAGGACATGGGGGGAGAGAGAGAAAGAGAGAGGAACAAACAGAAAAAAACACAATTTCTGAGATCTCATCACGGGCCTGATATCTGCACCTGTAAGAGAACAGAGACATGTATGTGTGTGTGTGTGTGCATGTGCACATGTGTGCATGTGTGTGAAAGCGCATGCAAGATAAGATAAGATAAGATAAGATAAGATAAGCCTTTATTAGTCCCACAACGGGGAAATTCCAGGATTGCAACAGCACAGGGATAGCAACACTCAGAGCAACAATCAGAAGGCAAGAAAAAAAACAAGCAAGCAAGAGCAGCTAATAAACATATGTACGTATTACTATAAAATATATATATATACACACACACACAGACACACAGTGCAGAGCATTGTAGCTGGATGGAATAAATATATGAATATATGAACACACAGTGCAGAGCATTGTAGCTAGATGGAATAAATATGTAAATATATAAACACCCACAGTACGGAGCATTGCCGCTAGGTGGAATAAATATGCAAGTATATAAACACACACAGTGCGGAGCAATGTAGCTAGATGGAATAATATGTAGATATATAAATATATAAACACCCACAGTACGGAGCATTGTAGCTAGATGGAATAAATATGCAAATATATAAACACACACAGTGCAGAGCATTGTTGCTAGATGGAATGAAACAGCATAACCGTCTACTTAGTTATCCTACATGGTATGATTATGTGCCCATACATATTCTCACCCTCCATAGCGACCGGTATGTTCCTAGTTGTATGCCGGAGAGGACCATTGTGTAAGTCTATTGCATCTTTTGCATTCAAAAAACTATTAGTTTGTTACGTCTTTTTGCTATCTCTGCGAGCAGCCCTGCTTAGGTTGTACAGTCTGACAGCCGTTGGTAGGAAGGACCTACGAAACCTCTCGGTTGTGCACCTGGGATGATGTAGTCTGCTGCTAAATGAGCTCCTCAGTGCATTCAGTATGTCCTGCATAGGGTGGAACTCGGACTCCAGCAGAGATGACAGTTTAGCCACCGTCCTTCTCTCTCCTATCTCCTCCATCGGATCAAGGCGCTGCCCCAGGACAGAGCTAGCTTTCTTAATCAGTTTGTTCAGTCTCTTCCTATCGGCTGCAGTAATGCCACTGCCCCAGCAGACCACTCCAAAAGTGATGGCTGATGCCACCACCGTGTCATAGAATGACTTCAGCAGCGCCCCTTGTACACCAAAAGACCTGAGTCTCCTCAGCAGGAACAGCCTGCGCTGTCCCTTCTTGTAGAGTGCATCAGTATTGTGTGACCAGTCTAGTTTATTGTTCAGATGAATACCCAGGTACTTATAGGATGTCACCATCTCGATGTCTGTTCCCTGTATATTTACTGGTACTGTGAGGGGCTGCCCATGCCTGCGGCAGTCCACCACCAGCTCCTTAGTTTTCCTCGCGTTGATCTGGAGGCAGTTCCGATGGCACCAGTCCACGAAGTCCTGGATAAGCCCTCTGTACTCAGCTTCATCTCCATTGGAGATGAGGCCAACGATCGCAGAGTCATCAGAGAACTTCTGTAGATGGCAGTGTGTTGTGTTGTGTGAGAAGTCCGCAGTATAAAGAGTGAACAGGAAGGGAGCCAGCACCGTTCCCTGGGGGGGCCCCCGTGCTACTGATGATCGTGTCGGACACACAGTCCCGGGTTCTCACAAACTGAGGCCGGTTCGTGAGGTAGTCCAGGATCCATGATGACAGGTGCTGGTCCACCCCTGCGCGCAGCAGCTTGTCCTTCAGGATCATCGGTTGGATGGTGTTGAAAGCACTGGAGAAGTCAAAGAACATGATCCTCACCATATTCCCGGGCTTCTCCAGGTGGGACAGAGAACGGTGAAGGAGGAAGATCACCGCATCCTCCACCCCAATGCCATGCTGGTAGGCGAACTGGAGTGGATCCATCGCTGGTTCCACCAGGGGGCGGAGGTGAGCAAGGAGCAGTCTCTCCAGGGTCTTCATCAAGTGGGACGTCAAGGCCACCGGTCTGTAGCTGTTCAGGTCTTTGGGGTGGGAAGTTTTTGGTACAGGTACCACACAAGATGTTTTCCACAGCTGTGGTACCCTCCCCAGTTTCAGGCTCATGTTGAAGATATACGTCACAATCCCACACAGCTGGTCTGCACAGGACTTGAGGAGCTTTGCGCTGATGCCGTCCGGTCCCGGCGCCTTCCTCGCCTTGATCTTCCTCAGCTCCGTCCTCACCTGGGTCCTGGTCAGGGTCAGGATGGGGGGCTGTGTGTTGGGAGTGGGGGGGTGTTGGTAGAGTGGGGAGTGGGCAGCAGGACTTGATTTCTTTAGAGGCAGCAGTGGTTGTTGTGCAGTCAGGGGGGAGGGCGGTTGGTCAAATCTATTGAAAAACAGATTCAGGTTGTTCGCCCACTCCCTGCCCCCTGTGGCCTGGGGGGAGGTATTCTGGAGCCCCGAGATGGTTTTGAGGTTTCTCCAGACCCCGCTGATGTCGCTCTGTTGCAGCTTGTCCTCCATCTTCTTCCTGAAGCTGTCCTTGCCTTCTCTGATCTTTCTCCTCAGCTCCCTCTGTACGGACTTCAGCATCTCCCTGTTCCCTGACCTGAAGATCCTCTTCTTCTCTCTCAGAAGTGTTTTTATCTCAGGGTTGATCCAGGGTTTGTTGTTTGAGTGACGCCGTATGGTCTTGGTGGGAACGGATTTGTCCACACAGAAGCTGAGGTAGCCCGTGAAGGTGTGAATGAGGCCATCGATGTCCTCACCATGTGGATCGCAGAGCTGCTTCCAGGCGGTGGCTTCAAAACAGCCCTTTAGGGTGTCCATTGTCTCCTCAGACCATAACTCCACAGTGTGCATGGCCGGAGGTTGTCTGTGCACTAGGGGTTTGTACACCGGCCGGAGATGAACCAAGTTGTGATCCGATCTCCCGAGTGGGGGTAGTTGTGATGAGGTGTACGCCTCCTTAGTGTTTGCGTAGAATAAATCCAGTGTTTTATTGTCTCTAGTGTGGCATGTGACATACTGGGTGAACGTGGGTAGAATGGGAGACAGTGAAACATGGTTGAAATCGCCTGAGATGAGGAGAAGAGCATCTGGGTGTTCTGTCTGCAGCCTGCTGGTTACTGAATGGATGACGTCACGTGCTGTCCCAGCGTTCGCCGTCGGATTTGCATAAACAACAATGCAGATCACGTGTGAGTGTTCTCTCGGGAGATATGTAGGCCTCATGCTAACAGCTAGCAACTCAATGTCTTTGCTGCAGTGTCGTTGTTTAACAGTGATATGTCCCGGTCTGCACCAGTTGTTGTTAACATACATGATCACTCCACCGCCCCTAGTTTTGCCACTCTCTGGTGTTCGGTCAGCTCGTATCATGTGAAAACCCTCCAGCTCAATGTTAGCATCTGCTGCTAGTTCAGTTAGCCACGTCTCAGTAAACAAAAGGAGAGAGCACTCCCGGTAAGTGCTATCATAACGGGAGATAGCCGCTAGCTCATCTAACTTTCCCAGTATCGACCGTACATTTCCCATGACAACAGATGGAAGGGAGGGTCTGTACCTTATATTTTTTGTCCTCCGCCTTACTCCAGCCCGGCAGCCGCGGCGTTTTCGCCTCAGATCACTCGGTATGTCGAGTTTTTCCAATGGGACCGGGTGGCGGTTGAATGCTAGCAGCTGTTCTCTGCTGTATCGTATCCTGCTATAGACAGTGGCTCCGTCCACCGGCTCAGGAGACATTTAGGACGATCTGTGTGTCCGTGATATAAGTGGGGTGAAAAAAAAAAGACGGATCAAAAGAGAGAGGAAGGGAAAAAGACTCGGAATCGAGCCGCTGTTGCAAAAGGCAGCCGACTCGTGTGGCGCCGAGAGAAAAAAAAAAAAAAAAAAAGATAGTGTAGATAGTAAAAGAGATAGTGTGTGTATGTGTGTGTGTGTGTGTGTGTGTGTGTGTGTGTATGTGTGTGTGTGTGTGTGTGTGTGTGTGTGTGTGTGTGTGTGTGTGTGTGTGTGTGTGTGTGTGTGTGTGGAGGGGGGTTGCCAGGAAACATACAAAAAGGGTAGCAGGTCGCAGCAACCCCCCTCCCAGAACTGTGAGCAAACAAGACAGTGCCACCAACTCTCATGGGAGCACAGCCCCCGCAGAGCACAAATGCCCTGAAGCCACCAAGCACCAGGACAGCCAATTATCTGTCTCAGGAGGGACGGCCAGAGAAGGCCAGACCACTCAGTGGCCGGCCGACCCCAGCCCCCCTCAGTGGGGCCACACGCCAGTTCCGGGCCCAAGGTGCCAGAAGGCCCCCCTCCCCTACATACCCCTGCACAGCAGACCTGTGCCCACTCCAGAGCCTCAGACACATGCCCTGGGAGCCACTGGGCACCCACGTCCAAGGGAGGTGGTAACAAGGAGTGGGAAGCACATAGGGGAAGCCAACCCCCCTGTACGCCGGAAGGGGCCCACATGGCCAGGCCTAGAAGATTTTATTGCATGGGTGAAAATGAGCTTTAAACCTAGAAAGTTTAAATCATTGGTGTTGAGAAATCTGAAGCTAATATGAAGTTCTGCTTCACATTAGCTAGCAACATCATCCCATCTATTACTGAGCACCCTGTGAAAAGCTTGGGGAAGGTCTTTTATGCTAGCCTCAAGGATGCCAATTCTATCCAAAAGACCAACAAAGACCTTGATGAGTGCCTCACAAAGGCAGATAAGTCAGGTCTACCAGGTAGATTCAGGACCTGGATTTACCAGTATGTCGTCCTGCCTAGGATCCTGTGGCCCTGCTTGTCCACAAGGTCCCAATGACAGCGGTAGAGTCAATGGAGAGGACGATTAGTAGCTACCTTCACAGGTGGCAGTATCATATATAAGCAAAATTATCCTGCAGCTCCCTTTCAGTAGCTTGAAAGAGGAGTTCATGGTGTCACAAACAAGGGAGGCCCTCTTGTACAGAGACTCAAGTGACCCAAAGGTGGCAGCGGTGGGGATCGAGGTTAGGACAGGCAGGAAATGAAAAGCAGGCGAGGCACTTGAATCGGCGGAGTCTCAGCTGAGGCAGAGAGCTCGTAGGAACTGTGGCCAGGGGCTGCACAAGTCTTGGTTTCTTCTCCACAACCGAACTTTGTAAAACTGGGGCAAAGAGAGGCGTCTTCTTTGAAAGAAGGACATCCATGCAGGCATGAAGGAAGAAAGGACAAGCAGGATGATGGGTCTAAGACAACAAGGAACTTGGGCAAGGTGGGACTCTGTACAGTAGCGACAGGTCACCTGGGAGAACATCTTGTGAGCAGATTACCACAGAGTCTGGTTACTGATCCAATCTGTCTATGACAGCCAACCAAGTCCAGCAAAGCTCCACATCTGGCGTAAGATTGAGACACTATCTTGTGCTTTGTGCTCTGGAAGAGGATCGCTTGAGCACATCCTCAGCGACTGCCCAAAGGCACTTGCAGATGGACGCTACCATCGGTGAAATGACCAGGTGCTCAAGACAATTACAGAGAGTTTAGCCTCAGCCACAACAACTATTAAGCAATGCTACCCAAGAACAATAAACTTTGTCAAAGCTGGAGAGAAACATACCCCACAGTCAAGGTCCCCATCTGGCATCCTTACCACAGCAGTTGACTGGCAGCTGAAAATTGATCTTGGCAAGCAGCTCCCCTTTCCAGAGCACATCACCTCAACTACACCTCATCTGCAGTGATGTGGACGTTGCACTAGTCTGTTGTGGTGAAGAGGGAGCTAAACGCTAAGGCAAGGCTGTCGATTTACTGGTCAATCTACATTCCTACCCTCACCTATGGTCATGAGCTTTGGGTAATGACCAAAAGAATGACATCACGGATACAAGCGACTGAAATGAGCTTTCTTTGTAGGATTGCTGGACTCACCCTTAGAGATAGGGTGAGGAACTCAGTCATCCGGGAGAGGTTCAGAATAGAACTGTTGCTCCTCCACATTGAAAGGAACCAGTTGAGGTGGTTGGGGCATCTGATCGGGATGCCTCCTGGATGCCTCCCACTTGAGGTATTTCGGGCACATCCTACTGGGAGGATACCCCGGGGCAGACCCAGGACTCGCTGAAGAGACTATGTCTCTCAGTTGACCTGGGAACACCTTGATATCCTCTCTGAAGAGCTGGAGCAGGTGGCTGAGGAGAGGGAAGTCTGGGCTTCTCTTCTTGAACTGCTGCCTCTGTGACCTGGACCTCCGGAAAAGCGGTAGAAGATGGATGGATGGATGGATCACCTCAACAACACTGCATCCAGATATGGCCATCTTTTCCAACTCCACCAACTAGAATTGATAAAATTCAGCAGTACTATATCAATATAAAGGTATTTCATTTCAGTTTCATGAATTTATGCTTGAACCCTTTTCAGTTTGTAAACTGCCAATGTAAGATTGATATGGGTTAATATGTTTGCATGTGGAAATGAGTCTTCATTTAATATGTACAGTAAGAAAATTACTTGAACAGAAGTGAAAGGTGAAATTTTTTTTTAACATTAAACACCACTTAGTGGATTGTTAACTTTTCCATATTGTTTTCTGATTCTCACACAAGTTTTGTTCCATCATTCCAGATGTGCATATCTACAGGTGAAACAGCCAGGATTAGAAATGCATCTGCTGGTATAGCATGCTCTATTTTTAACATCAGTTTCTGAACATAAAACCAAAGGGGTACAGGGATACAGTAGAAACAGTGATTTCCTTATGGGTCACCTAAGGTAACATTGTGCTGAAAAGTTATTGATGCTTATTGTTATCAAATTAAAAAAAGAGTTGCATGCTGATACTTTTAGTTAATTTTTTTTTCCCCCCATTTGACTGGAATACAAAGCCAATCAGTTACAAAAGACTTAATACCTCCCAATGCCCTATAATGTGTGTTGCTTCTAGTGGGTTGTTCAAAATCAAGTGAGCAAGGAAAAAAAATCTCAAGAATGATTAGAACTTAGGAACCTTTGGTCTATCAAAGTGCCCACGCACATGCTTTCCTACAGTAGGAGAAATTGCTCCTCTGTACAGGAAGCTCAAATGAGCCATGACTATCATCAGTCCATTAACAAACACCCTGAGAAATGCCAAACAGCTTCTCCCCGAGTTCACAGTTAGAGACTTGGATCATGCTTTATTTTCTTATACAGAATATGTTTGCCAGACAAGTCACAGTTTAACTGTTTTATTGAAACAAAGATATTTGGAGTTTGGTAATTAGGCACCTTCTCAGCACTCCCACTGATTTTAATGTATTCAGTACCTGGAAAATGATGCAAAAATATATAACAGCTGTGGACAAAATTGTTGGTACCCCTCTGTTAATGAAAAAAAAAAAACCCCACAATGGTCACAGAAATAACTTGAATCTGACAAAAGTGATAATAAATAAAAATTCTATGAAAATTAACCAATGAAAATCAGACGATGCTTTTGAACTGTGGTTCAACAGAATTATTTTATAAAACAAACTCATGAAACAGGCCTGGACAAAAATGATGGTACCGTTAACTTATTATTTTGTTGCACAACCTTTTGAGGCAATCACTGCAATCAAACGATTTCTGTAACTGTCAATGAGACTTCTGCACCTCTCAGCAGATATTTTGGCCCACTCCTCATGAGCAAACTGCTCCAGTTGTCTCAGGTTTGAAGGGTGCCTTCTCCAGACGGCATGTTTCAGCTCCTTCCACAGATGTTCAATAGGATTTAGATCAGGGCTCATAGAAGGCCACTTTAGAATAGTCCATTGTTTCGCTCTTAGCCATTCTTGGGTGTTTTTAGCTGTGTGTTTTGGGTCATTATCCTGTTGCAAGACCCATGACCTGCGACTGAGACCAAGTTGTCTGACAATGGGCAGCATATTTCTCTCTAGAATACCTTGATAGTCTTGGGATTTCATTGTACCCTGCACAGATTCACACCCTGTACCAGATGCAGCAAAGTAGCCCCAGAACATAACAGAACCTCCTCCATGTTTCACAGTAGGGACAGTGTTCTTTTCTTGGTATGCTTCATTTTTGCGTCTGTGAACATAGAGCTGATGTGCCTTGCCAAAAAGTTGCAGTTTTGTCTCGTCTGTCCATAGGACATTCTCCCAGAAGCTTTGTGGCTTGTCAACATGCAGTTTGGCAAATTCCAGTCTGGCTTTTTTACGATTTGTTTCAACAGTGGTGTCTTCCTTGGTTGTCTTCCATGAAGTCCACTTTGGCTCAAACAATGATGGATGGTGCGATCTGACACTAATGTATCTTGACCTTGGAGTTCACCATGAATGTGTTTAGAGGTTGTTCAGGGCTCTTTTGTTACCATTCGTATTATCCGTCTCCTCCTGCAGCCACGTCCAGGGAGGTTGGCTACAGTCCCGTGGATCTTAAATTTCTGAATAATATGTACAACTGTAGTCACAGGAACATCAGGCTGCTTGGAGATGGTCTTATAGCCTTTACCTTTAACATGCTTGTCTATAATTTTCTTTCTAATCTCCTGAGACAACTCTCTCCTTTGCTTCCTCTGGTCCATGTTTAGTGTGGTACACACCATGTCACCAAACAGCACAGTGACTACTTGTCACCCTTTAAAAAGGCCGACTGACTGATTACAAGTTTGTAGACACCTGTGATGTTAATTAGAGGACACATCTTGGTTGAACATGTCCCTGCAGTCACATTATTTTCAATCTTTTCTAGGGGTACCATCATTTTTGTCCAGGCCTGTTTCATGAGTTTGTTTTTTAAAATAATTCTGTTGAACCACAATTCAAAAGCATTGTCTGATTTTCATTGGTTAATTTTCATAGAATTTTTATTTATTACCACTTTTGTCAGATTCAAGTTATTTCTGTGACCATTGTGGGTTTTTCTTTCATTAACAGAGGGGTACCAACAATTTTGTCCACGTGTGTACTTTCTCAAAAGCCACATGCAGCTATTTTCAAAAATGGACAAAAATATTGAGAATACTTCCATACATGATAACTGATATTTTTACTTACATTTCACTATTGCTCTAGTAGCAGGTTTTGGCAATTATTAAAATAATTAAACATTTTTTGTCGCTGAGTAACTTAATACACTCAAATATCAAAAATTAGAAAATGTCCGACTATATTGTCACATATGGCAGAAAAATCAGTTAATACTCATTTCCAGTGTTGAAAGACTGATTGATAATGAACAGATTGATTTACCTTCAATATATTGTGTGGCTCATGTATGTTTCATAAAAATATATGCATTTTTGATAGCAAACAATATCGCATAAAATATGAAAAGTTGGGAATTAACATAGAGAGGTAATGTATTTCCACATGGTCTTTTCCTGCTTGCCTGTGAATTGCACCCTAGTTCATAAAGTGTCATCCCAAAGACAGACACCATACCCACCTCAACATCATTACATTCTTAACATGTTAAAGCTGCCTTACAAGACTGAAACTTTTTATGGCTGCTTTTCCTATTTTATGTATATATCATTATTTTATTCATTATATTTTCATTATATTTATATTTCATTATATTCATTAAATTTTATTTATCTTACCCTTAAGTATAGAATGTGTGTGTTATCTGTACAGCACTATGGTCAGTGGAGGTTGTTTTTAAATGTGCTATATAAATAAAGTTGATTTGACTTGACTTGACAAGAGGGAAAGCTCAACAGAAACGTCACAGCCTGCTTTTTACACCAGCAACATTGGAGGGTTCCCATTCATGGTGTCCAGTTTTATGTTAGAAATTATGCACCGAAGGATAACCCTGGATTAGACAATAGTGAATTAGGAACAAAGAGATACAGAACAACAGGTCTTAAGTAATTACTGTAAGCTATTTTATACTATTTCCAAGATGTAGGGAGGTTGTGTATATGTGCTATTTTCCCTGTATAAATTTCTGTGTGTTTGTTTACAAAAAATATAAACACATTTCGAAAGCATGTCTTTCTTGAAAAATAAATATTCAGTTAAACTTTACTATTTTTAACCTTGAATAATTTACATTCATGCTTGGCTGGTCAAATTCTTCTTCCTTGTTTTGCAGTTCCTCAAATGACCACTCAAGGCTGCCTTTAAAATCGAGCAACACCTCATAGACTCCAATTTTTAAATGGCAACTTTCACAATGAAAAACAGCTTTAAATTAAAAACAACAAAACAAAACAGCAATCAGGTAGCCCTACAGTGTATTTATTTATCAGTCTTTTTTATAAATATGTATATATAGATACAGTACATACATACATGCAGTGGTGTGAAAAAGTGTTTACCCCCTTCCTGATTTCTCATTTTTTGTATGTTTGTCACACTTAAATGTTTCAGATTATCAAACAAATTTAAATATTAGACAGAGATAACACAAGTAAACAAGAAATGCAGTTTTTGAATGAAGGTGCTTATTATTAAGGGTAAAAAAAAAAAAAAAATCCAAACCTACATGGCCCTGTGTGAAAAAATGATTCCCCCCCCCGTTAAAACATAAATTAACTGTGCTTCATCACATCTTGGGAAAGCTGAGTTCAATTTCTCTAGCCACACCAAGGCCTGATTACTGCCCCACCTGTTCTCAATCAAGAAATCACTTAAATAGGACCTGCCTGACAAAGTGAAGCAGACCAAAAGATCCTCAAAAGCTAGACATTGGAATGTTCAAATTCAGCAACAATTGAGAAACAAAGTAATTAAGATCTATCAGTCTGGAAAAGGTTATAAAGCCATTTCTAAAGCTTTGGGACTCCAGTGAACCACAGTGAGAGCCATTATCCACAAATGCCAAAAACATGGAACAGTGGTGAACCTTCTCAGGAGTGGCCGGCCCACCAAAATTACCCCAAGACCACAGCAACGACTCATCCAAGAGGTCACAAAAGACCCCACAACAACATGCAAAGAACTGCAGGCCTCACTTGCATCAGCTAAGGTCAGTGTTCATGCCTCCACCATAAGAAAGAGGCTGGGCAAAAATGGCCTGCACGGCAGAGTTCCAAGACAAAAACCACTGCTGAGCAAAAAGAACATAAAGGCTCGTCTAAGTTTTGACAGAAAACATCTTGATGATCCCCAAGACTTTTGAGAAAATACTCTGTGGACTGATGAGACAAAAGTTGAACTTTCTGGAAGGTGTGTGTCCCATTACATCCGACATAAAAGTAACACAGCATTTCAGAAAAGGGACATCATACAACAGTAAAATATGGTGCTGCTAGGGTGATGTCTGGGGCTGTTTTGCTGCTTCAGGACCTGGAAGACTTGCTGTGGTAAATGGAACCATGAATTCTGCTGTCCACCAAAAAATCCTGAAGGAGAATGTTAGGCCATCTGTTGATGACCTCAAGCTGAAGCGTACTTAGGTTCTGCAGAAGGGCAATCATCCAAAACACACCAGCAAGTCCACCTCTTAATGGCTTACAAAAAACAAAATGAAGACTTTGGAGTGGCCTAGTCAAAGTCCTGATCTGAATCCAATTGAAATGCTGTGGCATGACCTTAAAAAGGCGGTTCATGCTGGAAAACCCTCCAATGTGGCTGAATTACAACAATTTTGCAAAGATGAGTGGGCCAAACTTCCTCCACAGTGCTGTAAAAGACTCATTGCCAGTTATCACAAATGTGTGATTGCAGCTGTTGCTGCTAAGGGTGGCCCAACCAGTTATTAGGCTTAGGGGGCAATCACTTTTTCACACAGGGCCGCGTAGATTTGGATTTTTTTCCTTTAATAATAAACAGCTTCGTTTAAAAACTGTATTTTCATTCATTCATCTTCATTCATCTTCTTCCACTTAATCCTTTTCGGGTCGCGGGGGGGCTGGAGCCTATCCCAGCATCTTTAGGCATTTTGTGTTTACTTTTGTTATCTTTGTCTAATATTTAAATTTGTTTGATGATCTGAAACATTTAAGTGTTCATTTTGGTGCTGAGGGGCAAGTAACTGGGTACATTATGGAGAAACCATGTTTCTCAGTGGAATAAAATGGCTATTTAAACAAGCAAAAAAAATCATCTTTTGTCCTGAATTGCTGTCAGTTAATAAATTGTGCTTGTTGAACTGTTGTATAAAAGCAATTTTACATTCAAGGTCCTTTGGTATCATGAATAAACAGTATCACCATGGTGATATATTCTTTGATACCAAACTTCTCATGTAATATTGCTTAAAACAGTAGCACAAAGAAAGACATAATGAGAGAAAGGAAGATACAGTAAATACAGAGAAACTGAAATCTGTTTTAAAGTGGATGATAATCATTGAGACAAGTAATGAATAAAAGAGTGCTCCCAACTGCTGTGTCATGGCATATATGTCTGTATGTACAGTGGTGTGAAAAAGTGTCTGCCCCCTTCCAGATTTCTCATTTTTTGTATGTTTGTCACACTTAAATATTTCAGATCCCCAAGACTTTTGAGAAAATACTCTGTGGACTGATGAGACAAAAGGTGAACTTTTTGGAAGGTGTGTGTGACATGGTTTTAGACCCAAAGAGCAGACATGACTCAAGAATAACACAATTAACTCTTTATTGAAGATAATGTGTGTGTGTGTGTGTGTGTGTGTGTGTGTGTGTGTGTGTGTGTGTGTGTGTGTTCGTATCTGTGTAGAAGTGTATTGTATGAATGTATCCGTTGGGGCGAGCAGAGCACCATGCAACCTGGCAACGCTGTGGACACAGAAACAAAGGGAGAGTTAGAGGCTAACCTCGCAGGAGATGCATACAATAGTACTGTGCTTACTTTTTGCAGTGTGGAGGTGGAACACAGGTCTAGCTCAGCAGCTGCAGCCAGGAGAACAGTGCCCACAGTCCCGATGGTGGTGGAATGGGCAGGTGAAGCAGTGCAGTTTAGTCCGCCGCCAGGAAAGAGAGAAGTCCGCCGCCACGGATCTCCAACTGTGCACAGGGGACTCAGAGTGGTAAAGGAATAGATGTAGGCTTACTTGGATGAAGAAGTAGGTAGGTCCTGGTGTCGATGAGCAGGACTGGAGAATAGGTGAGGCTTGGAAGCTCAGCTTTGGCGATTTGGCAAGAGCAGGTCTCGGGGTATGGAGACAGATGACTCCACGCTGATCTCAGGGCCTCATGGTTTAAATAGCCAGGCTGGGATGGAGAGCAGGTGTGTGCGCAGTTGATGATGATTGGCAGCCATGACAGTACTTCCCCCCTACGAGACGCCTCTCGGCAGTCGTTCTAGCCTACCTGGTGGAAGTCCCTGATGAGCTGCTTGTCCAGCATGAAGGAGGGATGCACCCAGGATCTCCACTCTGGACTGTAGCCCTCCCAGTCCACCAGGTACTGCAGGCTGCGACCCCGGTGTTGGATGTCCAGGATGGCGTTGACCTTCAAGCCGGGTCGCCGTCGATCACCACTGGTGGCGGTGGAGCCCTGGGAGGGGGACACAAAAGGCTGGAGCAGATGGGATTGACCTGCGAGACGTGAAAAGTTGGACAGATGTGGAGGGAGGGGGGAGAGGTAGGCGCACAGAGACAGGATTAATAATGCGACTAATGGGAAAAGGCCCAATGAATCGCTGCAACATCTTTTTCCTCTCAGCCTTCAAGTTAATATGCTTCGTCGAAAGCCATACCTGTTGACCCACCTGGTAGGTGGGGGCTGGAGCCCTGTGGCGATTGGCCACCTAGGAGTTGCGCTCTGCCGTGCACCGTAGTGCCGCCTGGGTCACTCTCCAGATCCAACAGCAGCGCTTTAGATGAGCATGGACTGATGCAACGGCAATGTCCCCCACCTCCTCTGGGAACAGCAGGGGGTTGTAACCCAGCGAGGCCTCGAATGAAGACATGCCGATTGCCGAGGAGATAGTGGTGTTATGGGCATACTCAATACACGGAAGGTGGGAGCTCCACGATGCTGGGTTGGTGGTAGCGACACACCGCAGCGCAACCTCCAACTCCTGGTTCGCCCGTTCACACTGCCCGTTGCTCTGTGGATGATAGCCAGAACATAGACTCACCGTAGCCCCCAGGGCATTGCAGAATGACCTGCAGACTTGCCAGACAAACTGGGGACCCCGATCGGAGACGATGTCCAGAGGGATCCCATGTAATCTCACCACATGCTGGACGAGAAGGTCCACTGTCTCCCTCGCTGTAGGCAGCCCTTGCAGGGGGACGAAATGGGCAGCCTTGGAGAACATGTTGACCATTGTGAGAATTACCGTATGCTGGGTGGACGATGGGAGGCCGGTGATGAAATCCAACGTCACATGGGACCATGGTCTGCCGGGGATGGAAGGGGGTGGAGCAGCCTGGCCAGCGGGGAAGAGGATGTCTTACCAGCGGCACACTGAGGACAGGCTCAGACGTACTCCTCGATGTCCCTCTGGAGAGATGGCCACCAAAACGTCCTCTGGAGAAAGTCCACTGTACACGCCGTCCCGGGGTGACACGCAAACTTGGAAGAGTGGCCCCAATGGATGACCTCCCCCCGAACGGCCAATGGGAAAAACAGTTTACCCGCTCCCCCCCCCCCCACCCAGATCAGGCTTGTCTTCCTGTGTCTTCAAGACCCTTTCCTTAATGCCCCATGAGAGGGCGCCCATGACACATGATGAGGGGAGGGTAGGATGCTCGGTCAGCTCTGCTGCCTCCAGGGCAAACTGTCGGGACAGGGCATCCGGCTTTGTATTCTTAGACCCTGGGCGGTAGGTAATGGTGAAATCAAAACGTCCAAAAAACAGGGACCAGCGGGCCTGGTGTGCATTCAGATGCTTGGCTGTCCAGAGGAACTCCAGGTTTTTATGATCAGTCCAGACGACGAACGGCTGGGAGGCCCCCTCCAGCCAGTGACGCCACTCCTCCAGTGCAAGCTTGACAGCCAAGAGTTCTCTGTCACCAATGTCATAATTACACTCAGTTGGGGATAGGCAATGGGAGAAGAAGGCACAGGGCCGTATCCTGCCATCAGCCGGGGAGCACTGGGATAAGACGGCCCCAACCCCCGAGTCTGATGCATCCACCTCCACTAGGCATTGGAGAGCGGGATCTACCTGCGCCAGTGTAGGAGAGGATGAGAACTTGTCCTTCAGATCCGCAAAGGCTGCAGCCGCCTCCTGGGCCCACTGAAAGGGCACCTTGGGGGAAGTCAGACGGGTCAAGGGAAGAGCACTGAGACTGTAATTTTGGATGAAGCGGCGGTAGAAGTTAGCAAACCCCAGGAACTGCTGGAGCTGCTTCCTTGAGGATGGAGTGGGCCAATCTACTACCGCTTTTACCTTATCGGGGTCCGGGATGATCTCGTTGTGGGAGATTATGAATCCGAGAAAGGATGTTCTGGAGGTATGGAACTCACACTTCTCGGCTTTAACGAAGCGCTTATTCACCAACAACTGCTGCAGTACCCACCTCACGTGCACTCGATGCTCATCCAGGGACTGAGAAAAGATGAGAATATCATCCAGGTAGACAAATACAAATGTACCCAAAAAGTCCCTCAGCACATCATTAATCAGCCGCTGGAAGATGGCGGGGGCATTGGTCAGCCCGAACGGCATGACCAGGTACTCAAAATGCCCACTAGGAGTCCGGAAAGCCGTCTTCCATTCATCACCCTCCCAGATCCGCACCAGGTGGTAAGCGTTGCAGAGATCCAACTTGGTAAACCAGGAGGCCCCCTGGAGGGAATCAAATGCAGAATTAATGAGTGGGAGAGTGTATTTATCCTTAATGGTAATATTGTTCAGCTCCCGAAAGTCAATACAAGGCCTTAGCGGGCCATCCTTCTTGCCAACGAAGAAAAACCCCGCCCCCACCGCCAAGGATGACGGCCAGATTATGCCCGAGCTCAATGACTCCTTGACGTACGTCTACATGGCTTCCCTCTCCGGAGCAGACAGGTTGTAAAGCCGGCTAGACAGCAGCGGGGCGCTGGCGCGGAGATTGATAGTACAGTCATACGGATAGTGAGGGGGAAGAAAAAGGGTCTGGGTCTTACTGAAGACGGCCCCTAAGTCGTGGTATTCGGAAGGGACTTTGGACCAATCGGGACAGGGGGTGACGGGGACACCCAGGGGCACGGATGGCGAGCAAGCAGCGGACTGTAAACAGGCACTCAGGCAGAAAGAACTCCATGCTACCACACTCCTGGAATGCTAGTCAATGGATGGATTATGGAGACGAAGCCAGGGATAGCCGAGGATGACCGGGGAGGAAGAAACCAGCAACACAAACAATCTCAGCTCTTCCCGATGGTTGCCTGACACAATCACTGACACCGGGGCGGTCCAGTGGGAAACCATTGCTAAGGGGGTTTTAGACAGGGCAATAAGTCTTAGGGGGGTCTCAAGTAATTGAATGGGAAGCCCCAGCCGGGTTTCCAGTTCCCCCGAAATAAAGCTCTGCTCCTCCCCCGAATCAATCAGTGCATGTGTAGTTATCTCCCTGTGATCATGAATGAAGCGAATAGGAATAAGAAACTGAGAGAGGGGATTTTAATTGAGGTGAGTCCGTGAGTCCCCCTACTGCGACGCACGGACTCCCCCTTTTGGCCGAATGGGACATGAATCTACTTCATGCTCTTCGCTCCCACAGTAGAGGCACAACCCCAACTCATGGTGGTGCTGTTTCTCTGCCAACGACAACTTGAACCCGCCCATCACCATAGGTTCTGGAGCATCCGGGAAATCAGAGGAGGGTAGAGCCAACAGGGGGGCCTGTAGGCAGCGGCGGTACTAGTTACCCGAGTGACCGGAAGTTTTACGCTCGGCCACCCGCTCCCTCAGTCTATTATCAAGGCTAATCGCCAGTGAAATCAATTCAGTTAGATTAGTGGGCTTGTCTAGGCGGGCTAACTCATCCTGCAGGCTAGGACTAAGGCTCCTAATGAAGATGCTACATAACGTGGCGTCCTCCCACCCCACCTCCGTAGCCACCACCCAGAAGTCTACAGCATAATCAGCTACGGGTCTAACCCCTTGTTTCAGATTTAACAGCCGGGAGGTAAGCACACTATCCAGGTTGGAGTGGTCAAACACCTCATTAAACTCACTGACAAACTGTGTGTAGGTTAAAGAAGCATAATTAGCCCTAGCCATAACAGCGTACCCCCAAGCTAATGCCCGCCCTTCTAACAGATTCACTATGTAACCTATTCGACTATGATCTTTGGGAAAATCCCCTGGTACCCGCTGAAACATGATATCACATTGCATGATGAATGAAGGCCTGTGGACTACCCAGGCGGTCCACACGGTCAGTTATACGAGCCAGCTGGGTGAGAATAGTCTGCTGTTGGTAAGCTAACAGATCAACTCGAGCCTCCAGGTTGTTAACTTTGCGCTCTAGCGCGCTGTCTGCTGGGTCATTATGGCGGAGTCGTACTGACATAGTTTTAGACCCAAAGAGCAGACACGACTTGAGAATAACACAATTAACTCTTTATTGAAGATAATGTGTGTGTTCGCGTGTGTGCGTATCTGTGTAGAAGTGTATTGTATGAATGTATCCGCTGGGGCGAGCAGAGCACTGTGCAACCTGGCAACCCTATGGACACACAAACAGAGGGAGAGTTAGAGGCTAACCTCACAGGAGATGCACACAATAGTACTGTGCTTACTGTTTGCGGTGTGGAGGTGGAACACAGGTCTAGCTCAGCGGCTGCAGCCAAGAGGACAGTGCCCGCAGTCCTGATGGTGGTGGAATGGGCAGGTGAAGCAGTGTAGTTTAGTCTGCCGCCAGGAACGAGAGAAGTCCGCCGCCACAGATCTCCACCTGTGAAATCTGAGCACCTATGTGCTCAGCTTTGGAGATTTGGTGAGAGCAGGTCTCGGGGTATGGAAACAGACGACTCCGTGCTGATCTCAGGGCCTCACGGTTTAAATAGCCAGGCTGGGATGGAGAGCAGGTGTGCACGCAGCTGATGATGATTGGCAGCCATGACAGTGTGTCCCATTACATTTGGCGTAAAAGTAACACAGCATTTCAGAAAAGGAACATCATACAACAGTAAAATATGGTGGTGGTAGTGTAATGGTCTGGGGCTGTTTTGCTGCTTCAAGGACCTGGATGACTTGCTGTGGTAAATGGAACCATGAATTCTGCTGTCTACCAAAAAATCCTGAAGGAAAATGTCCGGGCATCTGTTCGTGACCTCAAGCTAAAGTGCACTTGGGTTCTGCAGCAGGACAGTGATCCAAAACACACCAGCAAGTCTACCTCTGAATGGTTAAAGAAAAACAAAATGAAGACTTTGGAGTGGCCTAGTCAAAGTCATTTTACACATATGTACAATGACAGTAGAGTGCAGAAGTCGATTACTTACATAACCATCCTCTTGTTAGCACCACTTAGGTTATTACAAGTCTTTGATCGAGATGGAAAATGAAACCTCAGCTCTTCCATGCTTTCTTTGGCTTGTCCATGTTTAGCAGACAAACTGATGCAGAGAGTGGTTACAGGCTAACAATGATTTAGCTTAGGCACATTTCCATGTTAGTTTCAGCTCACTTCATTCACTTCTTGGCATCTTCAGATGAAATAAAAAGTTTTTCAATGCATAGTTATTATGGTTGGCTAATTGGGATGAATCCAACTTCAGCTCATCTTTTGTTTGGAGACAAACATAAGCATGAGAAATATGGAGCCGGCATGTTGGCTCCATATTTGTCACCCAAATGATTGATTACAAGGTCTGGATTATGAAGACAGTTTGTTTTCAAGCAGCATCTCGCTGTGGAAATTAAGGTACACAACATAGCAATGCCATTATCACACCAAGCCACCAACAGTTACTATAATTTAAAGATTATTAGAACACCACTGAAGCGGAGTGACATATATGCAATTATACAACAGTGACCATATTTTCCATGTACACAAATAATCCAGTTATGATTGGATTTCTGGAGTTATCTGATTATTATGGCTTACTTCACTTTGTCAGGCAGGTCCCATTTAAGTGATTTCTTGATTGAGAACAGATGTGGCAGATATCAGGCCTGGATGTGGCTAGAGAAACTGAATTGAGGTTTCCAAAGATGTGATAAACCACAGTTAATTTATGTTTTAACAGGGAGGGGGGACAATCACTTTTTCACACAGGGCCATGTAGGTTTGGATTTTTTTTTACCCTTAATTATAAATACTTTCATTTAAAAACTGTATTTTGTGTTTACTTCTGTTATTTTTGTCGAATATTTAAATTTGTTTGATAATCTGAAACATTTAAGTGTGACAGACAGAAAAATGAGAAATCAGGAAGGGGGCAAACACTTTTTCACACTGCTGTATATTCATCGATATCATACTCCCTTTCATGTAATATTGCTTAATTAAATGTCTGAGTGCATTTATCGGGAATATAGTCACTCCTAGAATCTCTATCGTCCAATCAAATTATTCCATCAGACATAACTTTCATATAATAGTTTTTTTTTCCCCCTTTGGATTTACCTTGTTGTGAAATGAACCTCCCAGAATTTCTTCTGTTTTCCAATTGGCTGATATAGCTTTACTGTTGTTTTAGTATTAACACAGGCTTCTTTGCAGGATTTTAAACAAGTGGATAGCTACATATGTGTTTGAAATGCAGTCAGTAGTTACACCTACTACGTAAGATGCTACCACAGTGGTTGAGATAAAAGATTTTTTTTAAAGATATGCGTGATTTCATTGTGGACTGTCTAGGAACAAATGTATACACAAGTGTCAGCAATCTAAAATGAAGCAGGATTGCTGACCAAACTGGTGTTAGAAAACACAATTTTCTTCAGTACATCTATTACTAATTCCTCTTTTTTTTAATTATTATAAATACAAAACCAGCCAACAAGTTATCAATATCATGCTGCTACCTGGCTGCAACTTTTCAAAATTTCAGATGTGGATAAAAATAAATTCATTACCAAGTCACTTCTCTAGCAGCATTTCTACTTCTCTTTTCCATCTTTGCTGCTTCTGTTTGTGAAGGTGCAATAAAAAAGAGTCTGACAACCCCAATCACCGATTTTTACACCCTATCCCTGCCCCATTCATTCCCCTAAATCATTACCACCAGTCTGATAATCCAATCTGATAAAAAGAAGATAGTCCAAGACACATCTCAGTTAGCTGATGGATAACACAGCAGAGTTAGCCATTCCTCATTCTTTGGCCTTTTGTGCCAGGTGATGTGGCGATGAGCTGATTCTCCCTATAAACACACTATCTCTGAGGCTAAACCAAATGGATGGTGCAGACAGCAAGATAGGATCATCGCCTGCCTGCAACATAGCAAAGCCAGAGGCAAGACCAGATACCAGTTTTATCTAGTGTTTTTTATGTTGTGTGCTTTCATTGACCTTATTTTTTACTGTATATGTGAACTTCCCCAAACAAATATTGGCCTACAAATATGTCATTGTCTGCACAGTAGTTACATGTAAAAAGCAATAAAATGATTTGCCTTTCTAGGCTGGTTGTGAGACATCATTATTACGTATTATCAACGATGCTGGGTAATGATTCTCAGGTGGCCATCTTGTATTTCTTAAATATTTAGCTGCCATATATCTCAGCAATGATGGGTGTGTGTTCACACACTGCAACTAGACGCTCCAGACTGCTGCGCTTTTTTTCTTTCTTTTTCCTGCCTTTTATGTCCTCCTTCTGTGATAGACTCATTACCTACAGTTGCCAGGAACTTCTAGGCATTGGCTGCCAACTTAACTCCGACATATCCAGTGTTTATTCCACCAATCAATACCACATCCCTGAGGAGATCGGTAAACCTCTGGGTGCTCCGTGGATTGCTATCAGGCCCAGCAAGAGGTGCAGACGGCAGCAAGATAGAAAGAAGAAACGAGGCTGCAGGGCTGGCGTCCGTGCCCAGCTGGGCAGACAACACACCAAACCACCGTTACCTTCAGTTTTCCTTACCAACGCCAGATCCCTCACCAACAAAATAGAGATCGCCTACAATCGCTACGTCCGGGACTGTTGTATTCTGATTGTGACCGAGTCTTGGCTTCACCCACTCATCCCAGATGCCACTATGGAATTGCCTGGCCGAACTACACTCCATTTCGACCACAACGCCGATTCTGGTAAGGGCAGGGGTGGGGGGGCTCTGTGTTTATGTGCTGGGCTGCACGGTGGCGCAGTGGTTAGCACTGCGGCAGCACAGTTTACCCTTGGCCGGGGGATTGTGGAGATCGTGGGATCGTGGGTTCGATCCCAGCCCCCGACCAACAGTGATCTGTGTGGAGTTTGCATGTTCTCCCCGTGTTGCGTGGGTTTACTCCGGGATTTCTCCGGTTTCCTCCCACATGCCAAAAACATGCATGTTAGGTTAATTGGCTGTTCTAAATTGTCCCTAGATATCTGTTTCCTATAGGCCCTTAGAATAGAGGGTTAGTATTAATGAAAGCGCTTTGAGTGGTCTTTGTGACTAGAAAAGCGCTATATAAGTGCAGGTTAGTTAGTTAGTTAGTTAGTGCTTCAGACTTGGTGTAATAACAGCAGAATAATTCAATTTAATGGTGGCAGGTGTGTGCTGACTCCCATTTAACATGAGTTTGAATGTGATTGGTTAATTCTGAACACAGCCACATCCCCAGTTATAACAGGGTGTGCATATTTATGCAACTGGTTTATTGTTGTTTTTTTCCCTTAAAAGATTTCAGTTTGTTTTTCAGTTGGGTTGTACAGGTTATAGGTCAAATTAATGGTGGAAAAATGTTTTAAATGATTTATCTTGGTTTCATTTTTTTACATCACAAAAACCTGGCATTTGAACAAGGCTGTGTAGACCTGTGAGTCTAATTAGCTAGCTGCATGCAATCAGGCAGGCACCCAGATGTAAAACACAATCCATCCATCCATCAATCATCCATCCTCTACAGTTTATCCGAGGGACAGGGCCGCAGGGGCAGCACTATAAACAGAGAAGCCCAGGCTGCTGCAATCCACTGACTGTTGAACTATATGATCCCAATAATCCCTTCTGCAGGTGATGAGCCAGTAGGGGGAGACCCAAGTTGCTCATTTGGGGTGAGCCCAGCAGGGTCCCATGAGTAAAAACCCGTGCTTTTGCTGTCAAGCCTCTCCACTCAGCTTGGTTCCATGGCAGGGCGCTAGTGACCTCATACCAGGCAGGGAATATTGGATACTTGTTGGACCATTGTTGATCTGGTGGTTAGAGTATGCAAATCCCCCACCATGATAAGGTGGCAATTCATGGAGGGGACATTGAACTATCAAACTTAAAAAGTGTAAAATGTACTGTTTTGAAAAAAAAAAAATCACATGCTTTGGTCATCCAGAGATGAGTAAAAAGTGCTATATAAGTGAACATGATTCACCATTTTACATATATGGGAAGTGCTTATAGCACCATGTTGGTGCTGAAACAATGGTAACAAGTACTAATTAAGTATACTAATTATTGTACACTTGAGCCTTTATGATGCATAAATGGTGGGTGATCCAGGGGAAAACACACTGAGTCATGGCCAACCAAGTTAATTAGTTCCTTGGGAAAAATCTTTACCCAAACAGGCTACTTGTATTTTTTGGAGTGTAATACTGGCACCTTTTCCTGATTTTTCAGTTGGACTGATCATAGCATTTTAATTGTTATTGTATTGTTGTATTTTAAACTTATTTATTGTTTTTTACCAATTTATGTAATTTTGTGTTACTGTATTATAGGGGAAAGTAATTTTGTTTTTTATGCAAACGTGCATATTAAATGACAAAGAAATCTTGATTTTGATTAGCTATCTTCAACACCACTGTCAGAAAGCTGTCGTTAGCATACATTAGACTCTTTAGAGGTCCTTTACAGCTGAAACCTGTTTTCACTGAGACAAAATATTGTTAATATTGTCACACCTACCCTGCATTCCATCTAGCAGCTGACCTTAACAACTGCACAGAGTAACAATAAATATCTTCCACTATAGCCAGAGTCAGTGGGTGAAAGAAACTTATTTTTCTTTTACAGCCACAGTGAGAAAACTATTTAACTTTTTTGAAAAGCCATTTTTAAATTGGAAAACTAACCTAAATAATGTAATTATCACAGTTCTCTTTGTGACAACAACAAATACCCAGCACTGCTTTTAAATAGTTATGTTCCACCAAGAGGTTGTGCTAGGATTTATTGCTGTCTGTCAAAATGATGGAGAGGGTTTTAAAAATTCTGTCATGACCCATTATAATCTGTCATTTAAAAAAAATTGTGTGTGTGTGTGTGTGTGTAGGCACACATGTTTTAAGTCCTTATTATTTTCAAAATTACCAATTAACAAAATAAATAAAAAATGTACTGTGACGTTGCAAGGGTTCCCACAATAAGGAGAGATAACTGTGACGAAACAGGTTTTATTTATACACTCGCTCACAACACAGAACGGAGGGGAGGTCATTTACACAGGCCCTCATTTCGCTCATGGTGACACAGACACATGATTTGGCACATATAGGGAAACAATGCTATCACAACTGGTCTTATTACCCAGTTGTAATGGCACACACAAATAACGCTTAGAACACACAGATACAGTATTTGAATCCTCCACGGTGCAAGCATGCCGAGAAACACCACCCCCTTATCACAGGCCCGACATTACACTGTGTCCCCCTGGTCTGGTTTCTGTCTCCAGAATAATAAAGTTCAATTCAAAAGTCCAACACAAATCCGTCCAGGTGTCGGGGCGGCCGTCGTTGTTGGCGACCAGCACGCACAGGCCTGTTATTGTCCATTCGCGCAGATGGTTGGTATGGGGAGAGGCAGTCACGGTGAACCACAACCCGGTTCCTTTTCTCCAGCCTCACATTGTACAGTACACTACATTCGACAGTCTCCGTGCATGGTCGGGACCATGCACAGTCCTGATTGGCGACAGTCCCTTTTTGCGCTCCAGGCAGAAAACCCAGACTTGATCCCCTGGTGCAAAGTCCCTCCCCTGGATAGCTGGAAGACATATGTCCGACTTCTTCCGACTCCCCCGCCCCGGCCAGGGCCTCCCGAGCCAGTTCATGCACTCTGTGGAGACATTCTCTCAAGCAAAACAAATAATCCAACCCTTGTCTTGTCCTCACCTCCTGCTCCGGGGGGGAGGGGGGGACAAACACACACAATCCACTGCGTGTGCGCAGCTCACATCCAAATATCAGACCGCTGCAAGGGTAGCATGCATGGGTCGATTCCTGAGGCTGCCGTCCAGCACGCTCACAGAACCAAGGGCAGATGCACGGTCCAGTTCTCGCTGTCGCTGGTCCAGTTGAGAATGCTTGAAATGTTAAACCAGGCCGTCGCTCTGTGGATGCAGCAGGGTAGTCCGGGTCTTCCAGATGCCCAGCCGCCTACAGACCTCCCCAAAGACCTCTGCCTTGAAGTTTCGTCCCTGATCACTGTGCAGCTCCTCCGGTGCGCTGAACTGACAAATCATCTTGTCCACCAGCTTTGATGCTGTGGTGGCGGCACTCTGATCAGGGACCGCATACGCCTCTGGCCATTTGGTGAAATAATCCATTGTGACCAGCATGTAGCGGTTCTCCCAATCTGTGGTCAGGAAAGGGCCCAGAATGTCCACTCCTACCCGCTCCATGGGTACCCCCACCCAGTACTGCTGCAAGGGGGCGTGGGATTGCTGAGTCAGCCCTTTCTGACCTGTACAGGTGTCACAGTGGTGGACATGGAGCACTATGTCCTGGCGACATCCCGGCCAGCAGAACTGGGCCCGAAGACGCTGCAGAGTCTTCATCACCCCAAAGTGGCCCCCACCGACCGTGGACCAACTGGAGCACTTTGGGGCAGAGCCACCGGGGAACCAGCAGCTGCCAGACGTGATGCTGTCCAGTGTCACGCTGTCCAGCGTCCACCGATACACAACACCCTCGCGACAGTGGAGATTGGCCCGCTGGGAATGTAGGGCCTTGGTCTCTGGGCTCAGTGCAGACACAGCCTCCCAGCAGCTGCCCAGCGTCCAACCACTGCCAAACCCGGGAGATGACCGGATCTCTATCCTGCTCGCTCTGCAGCTGCTGTGCGCCAAGGGCCTTGGTGATGTCATCACTGGGGAGAGCTGACTGATTATCTGAGGAGGAGCTGTGTTATTCCTGCTCACAGCAGTCCGGAGAGCAGTAGCCTGTGGGGCAGCTTGGTCTAGGGCCTCTGCCTGCTGGCAGTGCCAACAGTCCTCCGCAGCACAGGGACACTGAGACAATGCGTCAGAGCAAACAGCACGATGTGGACTCAATCGATGGGAGAGAACAAACAGATATGAATGACCAGCAAAAAAAATATTTCATTGAGAGTGAAGAAAGGAGTGAAGCCCAGTGCAATTATTGGAGGTCCCCTGGCTGTCTAAACCTAATAGCAGCATAACTAAGGGAGGGTTCAGAAACACATGATCCCTCCCTAATTGTAGGCTTTATCAAAAAGGAAGGTTTTAACCCTATTCTTAAAAACAGAGATCGAGTCTGACTCCCGAATCCAGATTGGCAGCTGGTTCCACAAGAGAGGAGCTTGATACCTGAAGGCTCTGCCCCCCATTGTACTTTTGGAGATTCTAGGTATTACAAGTAATCCAGCATTTTGGGAGCATAGTGCTCTGTTAGGATAATCGGGTAATATCAGATCTTTTAAATAAAAACGGGCCTGATTGTTTAGAACTTTGAAAGTGAGAAGAAGGATTTTAAACTTAATTCTAAACTCTATGGGAAGCCAATGAAGGGAGGCCAGAACCGGAGAGATATGATCTCTCTTTCTAATACCTGTTAAAACTCTTGCTGCAGCATTTTGGATCAACTGAAGACTTTTTAGAGATGTTTTAGGACAACCTGATAATAAAGAGTTACAATAATCTAATCTAGAGCTAACAGAAGTGTGGATCAGTTTCTCAGCATCACTCTGAGACAAGATGCTCCTAATCTTGGCAGTATTACGCAAATGATAGAAGCCAGTCTTAGAAACAAATTTATTATGTGAATTGAAAAATAGATCTTGATCAAAAATAATTCCAAGGTTCCTCACAGAGCTATTAAGAGAAAAAGTAACTGCATCCAAACTAAAAGTTTGATTTGGAAAGGTATTTCTAAGGTTTTTTTGACCAACAAGAATGACTTCAGTCTCATATGAATTTAATAGCAGGAAATTACAAGTCATCCAAGCTTTGATTTCCTTAAGACAGACTTCTAACTTGGCTAATTGATTATGATCATCTGGCTTCATTGACTGGTATAATTGTGTGTCATCTGCATAACAATGAAAATGTATACAATGCTTTCTAATAATGTTGCCGAAGGGAAGCATACATAAACTAAAAAGAGTAGGGCCTAGCACAGATCCCTGTGGAACTCCATGACTGAGCTTTGAGTTGAAAGAAAACTCATTATTGACATGAACAAACTGGAACCTATCAGATAAATAAAATCTAAACCACTGCAACAAAGTTCCACTAAGTCCAACACAGTGTTCTAATCTATCAAGTAGAATATTATGGTCGATAGTATCAAAAGCTGCACTAAGGTCTAAAAGGACAAGCATAGAAACAAGTCCATTATCAGATGCGATAAGGAGGTCATTAGTGACCTTCACTAAGGCTGTTTCAGTACTATGATGGATTCTAAACCCAGATTGAAACTTTTCAAATAGACCATTTCCCTGCAAGTGGTCAAATAATTGTGTAGCAACAACTCTTTCCAAGATTTTTGAAATGAAAGGGAGATTAGAGATTGGCCTATAGTTAGCTAAAACTCCTAGATGCAGCATTGGCTTTTTGAGTAAGGGTTTAATTACAGCAGTTTTAAAATCCTGCGGTACATGGCCTAAAGTTAATGAATTGATAATTTGAAGAATAAAGCTACCAATAAATGGGAAGACTTCTTTAAATAACCTGGTAGGAATAGTGTCTAAAAGACAAGTTGAAGGCTTGGATGAGGAAACTATTTTGTCTAACTCTAAAAGGTCAGTTGGAGTAAAGTGATCCAAACAGATGTCAATTAAAGGGGTTATAATAGTTACTGTATTTAAGTTAACGGTGGGAAGAATCTGACTGATTTTATCTCTGATATATGAAATTTTATTATTGAAAAAGTTCATAAAGTCCTGACTAGTAAGCTCTAAGGGAATGCTAGGATTGACAGAGTCCTGACTCTTTGTCAGCCTGGCTACAGTGCTGAAAAGAAACCTGGTCTGTTACAGGTCTGTGAGAGCCAGAAATCTTGCTTGTTTGTAGGTGACCAAATACTTATTTTACCGAGGAATTTACCAATTAATTCATTAAAAATCCTTCAGTGTGATTTTCTGGATTTTTTTTTCTTATTTTGTCTCTCATAGTTGAGGTATACCTATGATGAAAATTGGAGACCTCTCTCATCTTTTAAGTGGGAGAACTTGCACAATTGGTGGCTGACTAAATACTTTTTTACCCCACTGTATATATATATATATATATATACCCTGAGTACCTCAAGGCCCTGGATGTTGTAGGGCTGTCATGGTTGACACGCCTCTGCAACATTGCATGGAGATTGGGGGCAGTGCCTTTGGCATGGCAAACCGGGGTGGTGGTTCCTCTTTTCAAAAAAGGGGACCGGAGAGTGTGCTCCAACTTTAGAGGGATCACACTCCTCAGCCTCCCTGGGAAGGTCTATGCCAAGGTACTGGAGAGGAGAGTCTGGCCGTTGGTCGAACCTCGGATTCAGGAGGAACAATGTGGTTTTTGTCCTGGCCGTGGCACCAGCTCTTTACCCTCTCGAGAATTCTCGAGGGTTCGTGGGAGTTTGCCTAACCAGTTTACATGTGTTTAGTGGACTTTGAGAAGGCATTCAACCGCGTCCCTTGTGTTTTTTTGTGGGGGGTGCTTCGGGAGTATGGGGTATCGGGCTTGTTATTACGAGCCATTCGGTCTCTGTACCACCGTTGTGAGAGTTTGGTTCGTATTGCCAACACTCGGTCGGACTCATTCCCAGTGAGAGTGGGACTCCGCCAGGGCTGCCCTTTGTCACCGATCCTGTTCATAATTTTTATGGACAGGATTTCTAGGCGCAGCCAGGGAATGGAGGGTGTCATGCTTGGTGACCACAGGATCTCATCTCTGTTGTTTGCAGATGATGTTGTCCTGTTGGCTTCATCCAGCAATGACCTACAGTTTTTGCTGGGACGGTTTGCCACTGAGTGTGAAGCAGCTGGGAAGAGAATCAGCACCTCCAAGTCCGAGTCCATGGTCCTCAGCCAGAAAAAGGTGGATTGTCCTCTCCGGGTTGGGGACAGGCTCCTGCCCCAAGTGGAGAAGTTCAAGTATCTTGGGGTCTTATTCACGAGTGAGGGGAGAATGGAGCGAGAGATTGACAGACGGATTGGAGCAGCATCTGCAGTGATGCGGACGTTGTACCGGTCCGTTGTGGTGAAGAGGGAGCTTAGTTCTAAGGCAAAGCTGTTGATTTACCAGTCAATCTATGTTCCTACCCTCACCTGAGCTTTGGGTAATGACAGAAAGAACGAAATCGCGGATACAAGTGGCTGAAATGAGCTTTCTCCGTAGGATTGCTGGACTCACCCTCAGAGATAGGGTGAGGAGCTCAGTCATCCGGGAGAGGCTCAGAGTAGAACCGCTGCTCCTCCACATTGAAAGGAGTCAGTTGAGGTGGTATGGGCATCTGATTAGGATGCCTCCTGGATGCCTCCCACTTGAGGTGTTTCGGGCACATCCCACTGGGAGGAGACCCCGGGGCAGACCCAGGACTCGCTGGAGAGACTATGTCTCCCAGATGGTCTGGGAACGCCTTGGTATCCTTTCTGAAGAGCTGGAGCAGGTGGCTGGGGAGAGGGAAGTCTGGGCTTCTCTGCTTGAACTGCTGCCTCCGCGACCCGGACCTCCGGAAAAGCGGTAGAAGATGGATGGATGGGTGCTAAAAATAATCCATCAATGAAGGAGAATTTTTGGTTAACACGACCACTGGTTCCACCTCCTTTTTTCATTTGAGGTTAATGATGCTTCTATATGGTGGGGTGAAGGGGGCGCTGAGAAGTTCATAGTGGTCAAATTTGACAATATGTGGTTTATTTTTCTACATAGTCTCCCCTTTGGTCCAGACACTTCTTCCATCAGTGTTGCAGGGCTTGGATCCCTGCGGTTGAAAAATAAACCACATTTAATCAAATTTGACCACTATGAACTTTTCAACTCCCCTCGTAATCAGCAGTAAAATGTGCAACTCTAATGGGTTACATCTATTAGGCCCACCTGCTATCTGGGTAACAGTTTGTTCACAAACCATGCTGGCTATGCCTCAACATGCACCTCTGCTCTAGTGCAATGCAATGATACAGCTCTCTGTCTGTAGGCTGTAGTGTGGAGTCTGGACTATAGGATAAGTACTGAGAATAGTCACTCAAACTGTGGAGGATTTGTGGGCAGAGAGACTCATCAGTGCATTAATTTTATGTATTCATCTTTATTTATTTATACCACTTTTTGAAGAGATAGGCATTTTTGCACCCCATTCACTATTGCATGCCTTTCTTTTTGTGTTTGTCAGTGAGTGTGTCATATTTGGTCTTGATAGCATGTCATATCACTTGTTCCTCATTGCAGCCACTGCCAAAATTTCTCACTTACTGTCACGACGGCCCTCACGGACCGTCACAAGACGCCTCAGTCACCAGAGAGTTTGCAGTGGTAATTTATTGTAGAGTAAGGATGAACACACACAGAACACATACAGTGGCTGGGTGAAGTCTGAGCCGGGGAACACCCGATGCGCCAGACGAGATAATCACAAAGATACAGTCACACAGAGCGTACCTTACAACGGGACCGTTAACAGACGGGTAACGGGGGATTCCCAAGTCCATTAACCACGATGAGCAAGGAGAATAACAGGAGCACAACGGAACGTGGCTGAACATACAGGTGAACATAACAGGATATAACCGAGACTGCCGCGTTGGAGGACATTTAGCACCCGCTTATATCTCTGGTGGCTAATGACCCCAACGCGGCACAGCTGCTGCTAATGACAGCAGAGCAGCAGCTGACTTTGACAGCAGGGAGCTCCCCCGGGCGCCTTCACAATAAGAGCCCGAGGAGCTGGAAGGAATCCTCAGCTGCCAAAGCCAGAGAACAAAAAGATATGAGACCCGAGTGTGGCCAGAACCCACACTCGGGTTATGACACTTACTATCACAAGAGTTATCCTATTTACTTGTTCATCGTTTTGATTTTTGATTAAATAAAAACATTTAAATAAAATTTATTTTATTTTACATAGGCTTTTTATTTGTCCTTTTTGCAAGTTAATTAAAAAAAAAAAAACATGGTCCAGAGCATCCAATCCATTAAAAGTAATATTTTATTAAATGAACTTTGTAGCATTAGTAGAAATCCTCACCATTCAGCTCACATACTGTAAATCCCTCAAGCCTGAAACACATGAAAACTATCAAGAGAATTGGGATCAGGAAGTAAAAGGAGAAATGACACACAAGAAATAAGTAATTAAAGTAAACCTTGAAGTGACAACTCATGAAATAGAAGCACACAGATATAGATACACAAAAAAATCGTAAGCCTTAAAAAGCATGAGGGCGGATATAAAATAAATAAGATTACATGTAAACAAAACACTACCAAGATACTTAATTATCGTTGCAAATGTTCCTGTAATTATCCAGCTACCATGAGAGCTCATGTCTTGAATGTAAATATGACTGCCAGAGCCATCTTCAGGTATCAGTGCTGCTGAAATTAAAGATCTGGCCTTAAACTCAAGTGGATACACTGTATGGATAAGGTATGGTTCAGAGCTCCATGGTTTTGTGCTGGAAAAACACTGAATCAAATACGTATGCTCCTGTCAATAAAACGTTTCACTGCCGAAAACTCTTCTTTTTTTTTTACTGGAGTTGAAACAACCACAGACTTATTTGTGGAAAGAAAACACTCACTGTAGGAAAATGTTCTAGAATTTTACAAAATATGTGTGGCCATATCAGAGAGGATAAAGCCAGACTTCTTCTTCTTCTTCTTTCGGCTGCTCCCTTTACAGGTCGCCACAGTGGATCTTCTGCCTCCGACTCACCCTATCCCTTGCATCTTCCTCTGTAACACCAACCCTGTCCATGTCCTCCTTCATTACATCCATAAATCTTCTCTGTGGTCTTCCTCTTTTCCTCCTGCCTGGTAGCTCCATCTTCAAGAGCCTTTGTTCAGTATATTCCACTATCCCTCCTCTGCACACATCCAAACCATCTCAGCCTTGACTCTCTTACTTTGTCTCCAAACTGCTCAACCTAATCTGTCCCTCTGATATACTCATTTCTAATCCTGTCCCTCCAAGTCACTCCCAACTAGAATCTTAGCATCTTCAACTCTGCCACCTTCAGCTCCACCGCCTTTCCTTTTGTCAGCACCGCCATGTCCAAACCATACATCATAGCAGGTCTCACTGTTGTCTTGTAAATCTTCCCTTTCACTCTAGCTATTACCTTTCTGTCACAAATCACCCCTGACACTCGTTTCTACTCCACCCTGCCTGCACTCTCTTCTTCACATCTTTTGTGCATTTTCCATTGCTTTGGATGGTTGACCCCAGGTATTTAAACTCATCTACCTTCACTACCTCTCCTCCTTGCATCTTCACCATTACACCTGCCTCCCACTCATTCACACTCATGTATTCTGTCTTGCTTATACTGACTTTCATTCCTCTTCTCTCCAGAGTATACCTCCACCTCTCCAGGTTCTCTTCCACCTGCTTCCTACTCTCACTATAGATCACAATGTCATCTGCAAACATTATGGTCCACGGAGACTCCTGCCTGACCTTGTCTATCAGCCTGTCCATCACCATGGCAAGCAAGAAAGGGCTCAGAGCCAATCCCTGATATAACCCCACTCTCACCTAGAATCAGTCTGTAACTCAAAACTACAATACACCTCACCACCGTCTAACTGTCTTCATACATACAGAGAGGTTAAAGCCAGACATAAGACAATATTTTATGTGGGTCTTTTTATTCTCCAACAGAACTCTAGCAAGAACAGCATTCATTCTTAGTAAACTACTAAACTAAATCAGTAAATTTGTGCTCTAAGCACTAAGAATCTAAAAAAAGTGCATTTTTTAAATCCAGTACTTAGGCCAAAATTACTTTCTGAAAACTAGACAATAGAAAATACATAAGACTCCTCCATAGAAAGTGCAAAATAGACACTAAAGTAAACAACAGTAGTGTAGCTTTTATCAATACACAGAATTAAATACTTTAATTTTGTAACTGTTTTTGTTAAATTGTTAATTGTTGATTTTGTTACTTGTTGCTGGAGTGGTGGCCTAGTTGATAGAGCACCTGGCCCACAACTGGGAGGTTGGGGGTTCAAGTCCTAGCCAGGTCATACCAAAGAGCAAATACAGTATCTCACAAAGGTGAGTACACCCACCCCTCACATTTTTGTAAACATTTTATTATATCTTTTCATCGGAAAACACTGAAGCTATGACACTTTGATACAATGTAAAGTAGTCAGTGTACAGCTTGTATAACAGTGTAAATTTGCTGTCCCCTCAAAATAACTCAACACACAGCCATTAATGTCTAAGCTTCCGGCAACAAAAATGAGTACACCCCTAAGTGAAAATATCCAAATTGTGCCCATTTAGCCATTTTCCCTCCCCAGTGCTATGTAACTTGTTAGTGTTACAAAGTCTCAGGTGTAAATGGGGAGCAGGTGTGTTAAATTTGGTGTTATCGCTCTCACACTCTCTCATACTGGTCACTGGAAGTTCAACATGGCACCTCATGTCAAAGAACTCTCTGAGGATCTGAAAAAAGAATTGTTGCTCTACATAAAGATGGCCTAGGCTATAAGAAGATTGCCAACACCCTGAAATTGAACTGCAGCATGGTGGCCAAGACCATACAGCGGTTTAACAGGACAGGCTCCACTCAGAACAGGCCTTGCCAGAGTCAGCCAAAGAAGTTAAGTGCACGTGCTCAACGTCATATCCAGAGGTTGTCTTTTGAAAATAAACGTATGAGTGCTGCCAGCATTGCTGCAGAAGGTGAAGGGGTGAGGGGTCAGCCTGTCAGTGGTCAGACCATACGCCAAACACTGCATCAAATTGGTCTGCATAGATGTCGTCCCAGAAGGAAGCCCCTTTTAAAGATGATGCACAAGAAAGCCTGCAAACAATTTGCTGAAGATAAACAGACTAAGGACATGGATTACTGGAACCATGTCCTGTGGTCTGATGAGACCAAGATAAACTTATTTGATTCAATTGGCATCAAGCATGTCTGGCGGCAACCAGATGAGGAGTACAAAGACAAGTGTGTCTTGCCTACAGTCAAGCATGGTGGTGGGAGTGTCATGGTTTGGGGCTGCATGAGTGCTGCCGGCACTGGGAAGCTACAGTTAATTGAGGGAACCATGAATGCCAACATGCACTGTGACATATTGAAGCAGAGCATGATCCCCTCCCTTCAGAAACTGGGCCACAGGGCAGTATTCCAACATGATAATGACCCCAAACACACCTCCAAGACGACTACTGCCTTGCTAAAGAAACTGAGGGTAAAGGTGATGGACTGGCCAGGCATGTCTTCAGACCTAAACCTTATTGAGCATCTGTAGGGCATCCTCAAAAGGAAGGTGGAGGAGCACAAGGTCTCTTAACATCCACCAGCTCCGTGATGTCATCATTGAGGAGTGGAAGAGGATTCCAGTGGCAACCTGTGAAGCTCTAGTGAACTCCATGCCCAAGAGAGTTAAGGCAGTGCTGGAAAATAATGGTGGCCACACAAAATATTGACACTTTGGGCACAATTTAGACATTTTTCACTTAGAGGTGTACTCACTTTTGTTGCCAGCAGTTTAGACATTAATGGCTGTGTGTTGAGTTATTTTGAGGGGACAGCAAATTTTCACTGTTATACAAGCTGTACACTGACTACTTTACATTGTATCAAAGTGTCATATCTTCAGTGTTGTCCCATGAAAAGATATAATAAAATATTTACAAAAATGTGAGGGATGTACTCCTTTTTGTGAGATACTGTAAAAATGGTACTTCCTGCCTTCTAGCATGGTGCTCAGCACAATAGAATGGGGCAAGGAGAAGTTGTTTGTGGCGGTGCCTTGCATGGCAGCAACCCATCTGGTTCTACATGTGATTAACATTCTAGATTGGAGAAGCGTAATTTTGTTCTACAGTACATGATTGGCTGTATGGATGGAATGACAACAGAGATGTCTTCTTAACAGTGCAAAATTGTTTAAGTCTCTCAAAGTACATCAAGTTACTCCAGAGCATGCATTCTTACAAAAAATACCCCAACAAAAAACATTTTTTGTAACCATTACAGCATGAACACATTAAGTGCATTCTAGTGGGAAAATAGGAACTCACTTTTCACTCCTGTATATAGCCTATATTCTAAAGTGGTGGACTAGTAGTCCAGCATCTGCCCCACAGCCGGGAGGTCATGAATTCAAGCCCTGGCAGGGTTATACCGAAGACCATATGAAAATGATACTTCCTGCTTTCTAGCTTGATGCTTAGTACAACAGAATGGGGAAAGGGAAATTTGTGGCGGCTCCTTGTATGGCAGTGGCCCCTCCAATAAGAGAAATGTAATTTTGTTGTACTCCACATGCTTGGCTATATGGATTGAATGACAATTAACTTGGGGTTGCACATGCGTAAGCCTGGTATGGAAATAGTTTCCTTAATTCCTGTTTTAATAGGTAGCAGAAAAAGGCTGGTAAATTTTCAGAGAAACAAAATCCATCCAACTCATCCTGTAAATTATCAAATCTAGAGTTCATTTCTCACCAGTCACAGCCTAAACAAAATAAAAATTTGGCAGATGATGTTCTTAACACACTAAAACTAGCTTTATTAAATATTAGGTCTTTGGCAGGAAAAACATTTTTAATTAATGATCTCATTATAAAACGCAAACTGGATTTTATGTTTTTAACAGAGACTTGGTTAGATAATAATGGTGGATTTCTTCTTATCAAAAGCACCCCTCCACTACACCTTTATAAGTGGACCCAGGCTGTATAAGAAAGGAAGAGGAGTAGCTGTTTTGTTTAATGATTCCCTCCAATGCAAGAAAATGACTTATGATACGTTTACTTCACTTGAATAGTGGGCTCTTCAGCTAAATTCCTGCTCCTGTGGTATTGTTTCTTAGTGTTTACGGACACCAAAATAACATGCCAGGCCTTTTTGATAATTTTACAAAGCTGCTGTCTATTATCTGTGGTTGACTTGACTGTGTAGTTATTGTTGGTGATTTCAACATCCATATTGACAACCTTCGGGACAGGAGCGACCAAAGATTGTGTTGTGTCCTTGAAACTTTGGACTGACTCAGCATGTAACAGAAAACACACAACAGAGGGGACACAGTCTGGACTTGGTCATCTCCAAATGGTCTGAACATCTCTAAGGTTATAGGTGAGGATGTTGCTTTTTTTTCTTTGAGAAGTGCTGTTAAGTGTCAACAGAAATATCCAGACAGAGGTCATCAAAAAAATGTTACAGTCAGTGATAATACCAGTGAAACATTCATCCAAGCTTTCTCTTCCTCACACCCCACCCCCACCCCCTTCACCATCATAAATGACTGAGGAAAATTTCAGGTTCATAATAATATAAATATTATCAATGCCATTGCTCCCATCAAGGGTGAAGGTGGTGACTATTAAAAAGAAACCTCAATGGAGAAATGCCAAACTTGCCATGTTTACGAGAATGATCAGCTCACGTGCAGGATGCTACACCAGAAGAATGCACATGCCACAGAGAAGCACTGATTACTTGGGAGGGTAAACTGGGAGGTTAAACTGTGGGCCCTGTCTCATACACAATGTCCAGAGGAATGCACATGAAGGCAAATAACATGGGTAGTGAACAGGCTGGCAGTCTCTGAGCGAGGCAGCTTGGGTAAGGGCACCAAATGGAGGCCTTAGAGAAACGGTTCAACAATGGTAGGATACTGTATATACTGTGCAAGGGGGGCGAGTTCAGTGATAAAGTCCAGTGCAACGTGCGACCAAGGGTGGCTGGGGACCAGCAGGGGGTGTAAAGGCCGGCGGGAGGGGAAGAGTCGGATTTGTTTCTGACACAGACTTACTGGACTTTACATAGTCCTGGACGTCCACTGCAGCGTGGGCCACCAGAACACTCACTGGATTAAGTTGGTGGTCCAGGAAACCCCTGGGTGCAGGAAAAATGACTCGTATGACCCCACGGATTGACCGTTGCTTCCGAGGCTGGCTGGGGACAAACAGACGATCATCAGGACTCCCCTCAGGTTTGGGCTCATTAGATTGGGCCTGCCGGACCTTCGCTTGATCTCCCAGGTAAGAGCACCTAGGATACAGGAGGAGGGCACAATGGGTTGGGGGAGGGAAGGGGGGGGCTACTGTGAGGGTGAGCTGTGGGAGAGAGCATCTGGTTTGATGTTACGGGAAACCAGGGCCTGTAGGTGATGGTAAGATTAAATCTAATAAAGAATAGGCCCAGTGGGCCTGACTGCATTTAATCTGCGGGGCCGACCGGAGATATACTAAATTTTTGTGGTCGATCCACACAATGATGAGATGGACATCTCCCTCCAGCCAGTGCCTCCACTCCTCCAGAGCCAATTTAATTCCCAGAAGCTCTTGGTCCCCTACGTCGTAGTTCCTCTTGGCCGACATGAGCTGCCAAGGAGAAATGGGTGAAGTTTCTGATCGGGAGGTCAAGCGCTGCGAGAGGACAGTGCCCACCCCCAAATCAGAAGCGTCCACCTCTACAATAACTGGAGCTGAGGGTCGACCTGGGCCCAGATGGTGTGTTTGGAAAACAGGTCCTTCAGTTTGGAGAAGGCCCGCTCGGCTGCCTCGGACCAGGTGAAAGGCACCTTGACCAAGGTCAGCTGAGTAAGAGGCTGTGCTACACCACTGCAATTTCTAATGAATCGGCAATAAAAATTTGCAAACCCCAAGGAAGCGTTGAAGCTCCTTGCAGGACTGGGGTGTAGGCCAATCAAGCACAGCCTTCACCTTGGTTGGATCGGCCCTCAGCTCCCCCTCAGCAACAATAAACCCCAGGAAGGAAGTGGAACAGGTGGAAAACTCACACTTTTCAGCCTTCACATAGAGCTGATTTTCCAAGAGCCACTGTAACATGGCCCTGACATGGACTGAGCACTCCTCTGACATGCATGAAAAAAGTAAAATGTCATTAAGGTAAACAAAAACAAATTGATTAACCATATTGTGGAGAACATCATTAATCATTCGCTGGAAGACGGCAGGGGCATTGGTGAGCCCAAAAGGCATCAGAAGATATTCAAATTGCCCCAGGTGTGTTTTAAAAGCCATCTTCCATTCGTCCCCCCCACGAATGCGGACTAAATGATACGCGTTGCGCAAATCCAGTTTGGTAAATACCTGCGCGCGCTGAAGGAACTCCAACGTGGAGTTGATCGGGGCAGAGGATATTTATCCTTGACAGTAATGGCGTTTAACTCGCGAAAATCTATGCACGAGCGCACATATCCGTCCTTCTTTCCGACAAAGAAGAACCCTGCCCCAAGATGAGCCGAAGAAGGCTGAATGAGGCCGGTGTTCAAAGAGTCCTTGATGTAACTTTCCATCGCTTCTCTCTCCGGTCCAAAAAGGCTGTAGATCCGGCTGGATGGCAACCGCGCACCCTGGAGGAGGTTGCTAGCACGGTCGTAAGAACGGTGAGGAGGCAGACAAAGGGCTCTCAACTTGCTAAAGACCTCCCCAAGATCATGATAGACCTCTGGTACGAGGCTGAGATCCGGCGGCTCCACTGGAGGGGAGGAGATGGAAAGGGACAGCAAACACTCGGCCAAGCAAAGGCAGGATGCTAAGCAGAAGGGGCTCCAGGAGGAGATGTAATTTTGTGCCCAATTTATAATAGGGTTATGCTTCCAGAGCCACAGATACCCCAGAACCACCAGGGAGGATGAACTAGGGAGAATAAAGAACAATATGGTCTCCCGGTGGTTCCTGGAAAGGAGGACAGAGATCGGCGCCGTGCGTTCAGTAATGGACACCACTCAACTACCAGATAATACCGCAACGTTTAATGAAGTCGGCAATTTAGTCGTGGGGATACCTACTTCCCGCACGAAACGCGAAGAAATGAAATTCTGCTCTGCCCCTGAATCAATTAATGCTGAAACCCTCCTCTCGACCCCCGGTAACTGAATGAGGGCTGGAATGGAAAAGTTACCAGGGGGGATGAATGGAGTTCCCACCCATCAGACCCCCCACGGTTACTGATGGGCTGTGTCTTTTGGCTTAAGGTGACAGTCAAATATTTTGTGCTCTAAGGAGCCATAGTACATACAAGCACCGGCTCTCCTCTGTCGCTGGTGCTCCTCCGGAGTCAGATGGGCTCGGTCCAGCACCATAGCTTTGGAGGACAAATCGGCCTCACCCGTGCCAGTAGCCAGGGAAAACGTGTCAAAAACAGTTGGCCAGAGGAGGCCTTGCCTCTCTCCTCGTGCGCCTCGCAGTAGCAGTATATCCAAACTGATGGCCTGGATAAATTGAGTTCATCCAGAGAGGAGGGAACAGCAATGAACTGCCAGGTCGTCAACGGAGATTGGCATTTAGACCCTGGAGGAAGGTACTTCTTAAGGAAACATCATTCCAACCAGAGTCCGTCACGACGACCCGAAACTTGTCACCAGGGCAGTCGGCTGCAGACCAACTGCCCTGGCGGAGTGAACAAGAGACAGGTCATAATGTTACCCCTCACTCTCCGAGCGATCAAAAGCCTCGTGGAGGAACTCACCAATAAATTTTATCAAAAGTGTAGCTAGGGCCCTCTGTGGCTGGTTGAGACAATAGAGATACTTGAGCCCAGCTGAGGGCTCGGTCTTGCAGCAGGAAGGTCATGAAATGAATTTTGGAAGTGTTGTACGGGTCCTCTTCACCTACCTGCCTCAAATAAAGCTGAACCTGGCACAAAAAACCCTTACATACCCCCATCTCCCCCGCGTATGGGGCCGATGAGGGAACAGAAGTGGTTCGGTGAATGATGGAAGAAACTGGAATGGCAGGGGGAGGGACTGGACAGAATGAGACATGTAACTAAGATGGTCAGTGACCATGCTCAGCTGCTGCGTAATTGTCTGCAGCTGTTCAGCATGGCCACCTGCCTCTCTGTGACGTTGAGGCGCTAGAGTGTTCCACTGATGCAGCACCTGCTGAGACTAATTCGTGGCTGGCTCGTTCTGTCATGTTTATGAGAATGATCAGCTCACGTGCAGGATGATATACCAGAGAATGCACATGACACAGAGAAGCACGTTTAAACCCAGTTTTATTGAACAGGCAAACACAGAGTTAGAGAAAAATCGTCACTTCACCAGAGGATTACCCAGCCTGTAAAGAGGGAGACAAGAGCAGGTTAGCTATGAGGAGAGAGACGGGGAATAATGAATCGCAGAGATATTCTTTCGAATAGGAGCAGAGAGCCTGGCAGAGGAACCCAGCAGGAAGAGGATGAACCAGTGAAGTGGAGCTGGCAGGGAGTTGGGAATGAGTTGAGCTGGGAGAGGTGTCTGACCGGGTGGAGAAGGCAGTCCGGAGCGATGATGATGATGGAGCAGGTGAGTGCACAACAACCCCCAGAGACGCACCGTGGAGATGGCAGCAACCCAACGAGCCAGCACTGGAGCGTTCACAACTGGTCCTTTTAAGCGCTGGCAGGGAAGAGGCAGCATGTGCATCCACTCATGCAGGTGTACTGATTACTTGCGGAGCTGGGGACTTGATGAGGAACCTTCCACAAGAAGGGAGGGGGAGCGCGCTCACCTGATCATGACAAAACTAGTAAGAGCTGAAAAAGAGGGTGTCGGAAAGCTGAATGCAGGTGGCGAAAAACTAAATTACAGGTTCATTATGAAATCTATAATGAGAGACTGAGCATTTATAACTTGGAGCTGAGAAATGCAAGGCAAGCATATTTTTCTGACATCATTGCTAAAGACAACAATAATGCCCGCACCTTGTTCATTACTGTTGACAGGCTAACAAATCCCCCTGTGTCAGTAGCTCCTGAACTTCTATCCAACCGTGACTGCATACTTTGGCTTTTTCTTTTCTGACAAAATTCAGAAAAGTAGACAGTCAGACAGTGCTCCTATGCCAGGTGCTGGACATGGTGCTTCCTCCGTGTCCACATAGAGAAGACGTAAACACACCATGGCAAAATTTTTTCAATCAATCATAAAATCTTGGATGACATCATTCGCCACCTGAAATCCACTATGTGCTGCCTTGATACCCTCCCAACACATTTAAAAAAAAACAAAAAACGTTTCATATTGTATGGCCTCAGATCTACTACAGATCATATACACTACCGTTCAAAAGTTTGGGGTCACTTAGAAATTTCCTTATTTTTGAAAGAAAAGCACTTTTTTTCAATGAAGATAACTTTAAACTAATCAGAAATACACTCTATACATTGCTAATGTGGTAAATGACTATTCTAGCTGCAAATGTCTGGTTTTTGGTGCAATATCTACATAGGTGTATAGAGGCCCATTTCCAGCAACTATCACTCCAGTGTTCTAATGGTACAATGTGTTTGCTCATTGCGTCAGAAGGCTAATGGATGATTAGAAAACCCTTGTGCAATCATGTTAGGTCTGCAATGCCGTAATTGCTTCAAATGGATGATTCTTTGACAAAAGCAAAGTTTGAAGGAAAAAATTATTATTTCAAATACAAATCATTATTTCTAACCTTGTCAATGTCTTGACTATATTTTCTATTCATTTTACAACTCATGATGGTAAATAAGTGTGACTTTTCATGGAAAACACAAAATAATAGTCTGGGTGACCCCAAACGTTTGAACGGTAGTGTATATGTCTTTGCATTCAGGTGTCTTCCCTCAGTGCTTTAAAACAGCTGTTATCAAGCCACTTCTAAAAAGAGCAACCTAGACACTTCACTCCTGAACAGCTAGAGGCCCTTATCAAACCTCCATTTTCTTAGTAAAATTATAGAAAAAGCTGTTTTTCACAATTGTACAACTTCCTGACATTAAAATTTATAGAGTGATGATATAGAGTGAAGTACGTAGTGGTACCTGTAAGCTGGTTGCCAACCGCCAATCAAATCTAAAAGAAGAAGAAATAACTGTTTTGATGTCTTCCAGTCAGGTGTTTGGCTACTGGCCACTGAGACAGTTCTAGTTAAGGTCCTTAATGACATCCACTCCAATACAGATAATGGCAACATTTCAGTCTTGGTTCTACTGGACCTCAGTGCTGCATTTGACACAGTCTATTATAACATCTTATTAGATCGGCAAAAAAACTGGGTGGGACTTTCTGGTACTGCACTTAGCTGGACTGAGTCCTGTTTAAAAGACAGGGGCTCTTTTGTGTCTATAGATAACTACAAATTTGAGTAAACAAAATAACCTGTGAATTCCCCAAGGTTCCATTTTGGGACCTTTGCTTTTGAACATCTATATGCTCCCATTTGCTCAAATCATAAAAAACAACAAAATACAGTGGTGTGAAAAGTGTTTGGCGCCCGTCCTGATTTCTTTTTTTTTTTTTTTTTTGTATATTTGTCACACTTAACACTAGAAGTCCCAGACATTAGCCCTCTTGTGGCCACTTGATGGTCCCCCTATGGGTTTTCTAGCCAAAAAGGCCAAATGGCCCCTCTCTGGGACTTCTAGATGTTTCAGATCATCAAACAAATTTAAATATTAGACAAAGATAACAAAAGTAAACACAAAATGCAAATATTAAGGGTAAAAACAGAATCTAAACCTACCTGGCCCTGTGTGAAAAAGTGATGCCCCCCCCCCCACACACACACACCATTAAAACATAAATTAACTGTGGTTCATCACATCTTTGGAAAGCTGAGTTCAATTTCTCTAGCCACACCAAGGCCTGATTACTGCCACACCTGTTCTAAATCAAGAAATCACTTAAATAGGACCTGCCTGTCAAAGTGAAGTAGACCAAAAGATCATCAAAAACTAGACATCATGCTGCGATCCAAAGAAATTCAGCAATAAATGAGAAACAAAGTAATTGAGATCTATCAGTCTGGAAAAGGTTATAAAGCCATTTCTATAGCTTTGGGACCCCAGCGAACCACAGTGAGAGCCATTATCCACAAATGGCGAAAACATGGAACAGTGATGAACCTTCCCAAGAGTGGCCGGCCGACCAAAATTACCCCAAGAGCGCAATGACAACTCATCCAGGAGGTCACAAAGGAGCCCACAACAACATCCAAAGAACTGCAGGTCTCACTTGCCTCAGTTAAGGTCAGTGTTTATGACTCCACCATAAGAAAGAGGCTGGGCAAAAATGGCCTGCATGGCAGAGTTCCAAGATGAAAACCGCTGCTGAGCAAAGAGAACATAAAGGCTTGTCTCAGTTTTGCCAGAAAACATCTTGATGATCCCCAAGACTTTTGGGAAAATTCTCTGTGGACTGACAAGACAAATGTTGAACTTTTTGGAAGGTGTGTGTCCCATTACATCCAGCGCAAAAGTAACACAGCATTTCAGAAAAGGAACATCATACCAACAGTAAAATATGGTGGTGGTAGTGTGATGGTCTGGGGCTGTTTTGCTGCATCAGGACCTGGAACATTTGCTGTGGTAAATGGAACCATGAATTCTGCTGTCTACCAAAAAATCCTGAAGGAGAATGTCCGGCCATCTGTCCGTGACCTCAAGCTGGAGCACACTTGGTGTTATGTATTTTGGTTTACTACGGCACCCGTCGTAGTGCTTTGCTAAAAGCATTATGGGTAACCTGTGATGTCAGAGTGTGTTGTCGTTGGCCGTGCGCTGTGAGTTGCTGCTACGCTAATAAACCATGAACATTACGTCGATGGTCCGAGTTATTATTGTTATATTAAGTAACGTAAAGGGTGAAAGATATAACAAAGAGTGGCGACGAGGACGTCTGGACCGATGCTGCAGTCCGCGACGGAGGAGAGTTTTTTTGTCGTGTTTTTTTCCCGCCGCTACTTCGTGCTGACAGGGTGATACACCGCGCCACTGTGCTGAGGTGGATGCTGCGGGCTGTCTGCTAAGCGGGGAGGAGCGGAGCAGTGGAAATCGTTAAGGACAAAAAAACTGTGAGTAACGCCAGAGGGAAGCAATGACGTTACGGTAAGGAGCTGCGAGGGAAAGAGCGACATTCAACCAGGAGTGTTAAAATGGCTGGAGTTATTGGCTCTATCGGGCCCTTTGATGAGAGCGCGGAGCAATGGAGCTCCTATACTGAGCGCTTTGACTATTTCGTCGTGGCCAATGGAATAACGGATGAAAAGTTAGTGCCCACTTTTCTGAGTGTGATGGGTCCCAAGACATTTAACCTACTACGTAACCTCCTACAGCCAGTAAAGCCAGGCTCTAAAACCTACAAAGAACTGGTGGACACACTGACCCACCACTTCTCACCCAAGCCTCTAGTGATTGCAGAAAGATACAGGTTTCACAGACGTAACCAAGAAGAGGGTGAGTCTGTTAACATGTTTGTTGCAGCGCTACGCAAGTTAGCCGAACACTGTGAATTTAAAGATGTTTTAAATGACACATTAAGAGACAGGCTTGTGTGTGGACTACGGAATGAAGCAGCACAGAAGAAGTTACTCACAGAAAGTGATTTGACGCTTGAAAGAGCCATTAACATTAGTGTGATGATGGAGATGGCTTCCAAAGAAGCCCACCAACTGCATGCTACAGGCAGAGTACATAAGCTCAACAGTGGTAAAACCAATGCAACAGGGCCATGTTTCCGCTGTGGCAAGGTGGGACACCTTCCTAATGACTGTTGGTACAAAGAGATGGACTGTAACAACTGTGGGAAAAAAGGCCACGTGGAGCGGGCATGTAGAAGCAAAAGGAGCAAAGACAAAGGCCCAAAGACAAGGAATAAAAGTGACATGGTAAAATACAAAAAGAAAAGAAATGTTCACACAGTTAAACATGGCGAGGACAGAGTGAGCGACTCCTCAGAGGAAGAGGTGTTAACTGCAATAAATACTGTCCGGATTATGAATGTGAATGAAGGCTCAGAAGGCTTTTGGACTAAACCAAAAGTGGAGGGACATTTTATTAAAATGCAGATAGACACCGGATCAAAGGCATCACTTGTGTCGCATGGCATTTACAAGAAGTTTCTGAAACATCTTCCACTCCGACCTTCAGACACCGTCTTCAGGGCGTATACTGGACACCGAGTGCCCATGAAAGGGATGACAGAGGTAACTGTTCAGTACAATGGCCAAACTGCTGAGCTTCCAGTTTATGTTACCAAGAACAACTGTCCAGCTATAATGGGGCGTGTGTGGCTAAAGAAATATCCAACTTGACTGGCAAGAAGTAAGGAAGCTGTCACACAGTTCCACTCAGCTGCAGGCCATACTGGAAAAGCACAAAAAGGTTTTCGTGATGAACTAGGCAGTATGAAAAAAATTATAGTGAAGCTGCATGTCAAACCTGACAGTAAACCAGTGTTTATGAAAGCCAGACCAGTGCCGTACGCCATCAGACCAAAGGTGGAGGCTGACTTAGATGCTCTGGTCAAGAATGGAGTTCTGGAGCCTGTGACAACCAGTGAGTGGGCCACGCCCATAGTTCCAGTACCCAAAAAGGACGGAGGAATCCGGACCTGTGGAGACTTTAAGGTAACAGTAAACCCTGTACTAACAGCAGAGCAGTATCCCCTTCCACTGATTGATGACTTATTTGTGGGGCTGAGTGGGGGACAAAAGTTCAGCAAAATAGATCTCAACCAGGCTTACTTACAAATGCATGTAGACGAGCAGTCACGTGAAATGCTGACTATCAACACCCATAAAGGACTCTTCAGATACTGCAGACTGCCTTTTGGCATCACATCTGCTCCAGCACTTTTTCAGCGAGCTATGGATCAAATCCTGAGTGGATTACCAGGAGTGCAGTGCTACCTGGATGATATCCTGTGTACAGGAGCAGATGATGAAGAGCATCTGCGCAACTTGGATGCAACTCTCACGAGACTGGAGGAATATGGATTGAGAATCCGCAAGGATAAATGCGAGTTTTTCCAGTCATCCGTGGAATACTTAGGTCATGTGATCGATGCTAAGGGACTGCACACTGCACCATCGAAAATCACAGCCATTGTGGATGCACCTCCACCCCAAAATGTCAGTCAGCTGAAGTCTTTCTTGGACTGCTGAACTATTATGGACGTTTCATACCAAACTTGGCATCACTATTAAAACCGCTGCATAACCTGCTGCGCAAAGAGGAAGCATGGAAGTGGACAGCAAGCTGTCAGGAGGCTTTTCAGAAGGCAAAAAGATGCGCTGACGGCATCAGAGGGTTCTGACCCACTTTCAACCCTCACTTCCGATCCAGCTTGCCTGCGACGCCTCTCCTTATGGCGTAGGGGCGGTGATTTCCCACATAATGCTAGACGGTGAGGAAAAACCAATCGCTTTCGCGTCAAGGACATTAAACAAGGCAGAAGCTAACTATGCTCAACTGGAAAGAGAGGCTCTGAGCATTGTGTTTGGTGTCAGAAAATTCCACCAGTACTTGTATGGACGGAAGTTACACTTTTTACTGACCACCGACCTCTCACAACCATCCTTGGACCATACACAGGAATACCATCTCTTGCAGCGTCCCGACTGCAGAGGTGGGCGTTGCTGTTGTCAGGACACTCCCTATGACATCAGGTATCGAAAGTCAGACTGTCATGGTAATGCAGATGGGTTATCCAGATTACCACTTCCTGTCATGAAGCCAGAGTCAAGCACTGTGGACATCTTCTATTTCACAGAGGTAGAAAACGCACCTGTTTCAGCTGTGCAGGTGAAAAAGGGGACTAGAAATGACCCTGTGTTGTCTGCAGTCATGGACTTGATCATTAAAGGACAACCTGCGGGTGATGACGCAACCTTGAAGCCCTTCCTTGGGAAGTGGACAGAATTGTCTGTTCAGTCGGGTTGTTTGCTGTGGGGGAGGAGAGTGATTATTCCCCTGTCATGTCGAACAAAGTGTTACAGCAACTTCACGCAGGACATAGTGGAATCGTGAGAATGAAAGAAATAGCGAGAAGCTATTTTTGGTGGCCAAACATTGACAAGCAGATTGAAGAAATAGCCAAAAGCTGTTCATCTTGTCACAAGGTACGGAACAACCCACCATTGGCTCCTCTCCATCCCTGGGAGTTCCCACAGGAGCCATGGCATCGTGTGCACATTGACTTTGCAGGTCCGTTTGAGGACAGAATGTTTCTCGTTGCTGTGGATGCACACAGTAAATGGCCTGAAGTGGCTATTATGAGGTCAACCACCACAGAGAAGACCACAGAGGCATTAGGAGAAATGTTTAGTCGTTTTGGGTCTCCTACACAACTAGTTTCTGACAATGGACCTCAGTTGGTTTCACAAGAAATGGATGCTTTTCTACAAGCTAATGGAGTGCAGCACATTAAATCAGCTCCATACCATCCTGCGACGAACGGCCTTGCAGAAAGGTTTGTGCAGACAATGAAACACGCATTGAAAGCATCACAAGGTCAAGGAACACTGCATCAGAGGCTGCACAAGTTCCTGCTAAACTACCGCAACACTCCACATGCAATCACAAAGACAACCCCTGCTAGTCTGATGTTCAAGAGAGATCTGCGCACTACATTTGACCTTTTGAAACCCTCAGAATTAAAGGACACTGTGCAAAAGCAACAAGAGAAACAAATTATGCACAGAGAACATCGGGCAAAGGACAGAGCGTTCACGTCAGGAGAATCTGTGCTGGCCAGGAACTACAGAGGTGAACCTAAGTGGGTTCCTGCAACTGTTATTGCACAAACTGGACCAGTCTCATATACAGTTCAAACCACTGACAGTGTTTGGAAAAGGCACGTGGATCAACTCCTGCAGACACCGCCAGTGCCTGCAGAACCGTCTCTTGGATATCCTAACGATGCACTCACCAACTCACCACTTTGTCCACCTACACCAGTACAGAACTCAACCACTTCAGAGACCGGAGTTCCAGCTGGAGATGTGACATCTTCTTCTGCATCAGCACCAGAAGCAACCTCCACATTAGAAAGAACACAGACTCATGTTCCTACAGAGCGCCGATATCCCACCAGGGAGCGACGACCTCCTGTCCGTCTGAGTTATTAGACTAGATAGCAACTGACCCACATTTATGGGGCAGAATAATCCCCAGGGGTACAGTTATGGGATGAGGTAGTCTACCCTCACTCCTAAGGTAGCATAATAATTAAAAAAAAAAGAGAGAGACAAAACAAAGACATTTGGTATCTCCTGTAGGACATCTATTGTAAGGGGGGAGGAGATGTTATGTGTTTTGGTTTACTACGGCACCCGTCGTAGTGCTTTGCTAAAAGCATTATGGGTAACCTGTGATGTCAGAGTGTGTTGTCGTTGGCCGTGTGCTGTGAGTTGCTGCTACGCTAATAAACCGTGAACATTACGTCGATGGTCCGAGTTATTATTGTTATATTAAGTAACGTAAAGGGTGAAAGATATAACACTTGGGTTCTGCAGCAGGACGATGATCCAAAACACATCAGCAAGTCCACCTCTGAATGGCTTAAGAAAAACAAAATGAAGACTTTGGAGTGGTCTAGTCAAAGTCCTGACCTGAATCCGATTGAGATGCTGTGGCATGACCTTAAAAAGGCAGTTCATGCTCAAAAACCCTCCAATGTGGCTGAATTACAACAATTTTGCAAAGATGAGTGGGCCAAAATTCCTTCACAGTGCTGTAAAAGACTCAGTGCCAGTTATCGCAAACGTTTGATTGCAGTTGTTGCTGCTAAGGGTGGCCCAACCAGTTATTAGGTTAAGGGGGCAATCACTTTTTCACACAAGGCCATGTAGGTTTGGATTTTTTTCCCCTTAATAATAAACAGCTTCATTTAAAAACTGCATTTTGTGTTTGTGTTATCTTTGTTTAATATTTAAATTTGTTTAAATGTGACAAACATACAAAAAAATGAGAAATCAGGAAGGGGGCAAACACTTTTTCACACCACTGTATATTACCATAGTTATGCAGACTAGTGCATTCCTGTGCATGCCCGTGCATACCTGTGCATGCCAGTAGAAACCAAGTATAAGCACATATTTCTGCATGCCCGTAGAAAGCAGGTGTAAGCAAGGGTGTAAGCAAGCACGTCAGCACTCATTCAGTGATGCCTGCCTTTGATCTTTGAAGGCATCATAGTGACTCCTATGATCTTTGATGATGTCATAGCGAGTCCTATGATCGTGAGTGATGACTGCCTTTGATCTTTGATGATGTCATAGTGAGTCCTATGAACTTTGTTGACAGCATAGCAAGTCCTATGATGCCTGCATTTGCTCTTTGATGATGTCATAGTGAGTCCTATGATAATGAGTGAGGCCTGCCTTTGATCACACACAGACACCATAGTCTTCTTTAACACCATAGTATACTATGGTGTTAAAGAAAATGTCCAAACACCCAACTTTAACTTCATTTGGCTTTACTGGAAAATGCTGCATCTCAGTTTACAACACATTTGTTGTTCTTGCTGGCTAACATGCATCTGTCTGTCTGATAGCACTGCATTGCTTAGCATTGACTTCTTCTTCGGTCTGCAGCTTGAACAATAACATTTCCTGGCCAAAGGTACAGCACCAGCACCGTCTAGTGGACAATGTCTAGCGACTGCATTGAAGGAAAACACCTTTGGGATTTTAATTAAATTATTGCTATGAATAGCTTTTACTAATTAACTTTAAATGTTTATAATATCTGTTTGTTTTATATGTATTTTAATATGTAATAACTATTAACTTATGTGTATAAACCATTATGAACTACTGAATATTCAACATCCTCCCCCCCAAGAAAACAGTTCAAATGTTAACTTCAAAAGGATATAGTAGCTGAACTGGTCTTCTTAACGTCGTCCCAGTTGGAGTGCGCACAGCGCAGGGATCTGACTAGTCCATCTCTTCCTGGGAACACCTCTATGATTAGTCCTGTTTTCCATGTTTGACGTGGTATCTTGTCATCTCTCAATGAGAACCAAATCTCCTGGTTTGAGTTGTGTTGGATTTGGGGTATGACGAGTGTGAGCCGATCTGAGGTCCAGCAAATACTCCCTCCTCCATCTGTTCCAAAAATTCATTGACAAGTCTATGGTGATATTTCCATCTTCGGGTCAGCTTTTCTTTATTTGCATTTGCTATCTGACCTGTTGTGGAAAATGGCTTTGGTGGTAAAGAGGTAAGTCTTTTCCCTATGAGGAAATGAGCTGGCGTCAGAGGTTCTGGTTCTTGTAAATCATTGTACACAAATGTGAGTGTCTTGAGTTAATAGTGGCTTCTATTTCTGTCACAGAGAAGTTAACTCTTCAAAGCTCAGAGATGCTCTGCCCATTACTCTTTTGAGGCATCCCTTTACAGAGCGCACTAACCTTTCCCAAAACCGCCCCACCAAGCCGCTCTTTCTGCAATAAATTTCCACTTGATTCCCTTTTCAGAAAAATATTCCAGCAGCTCTGGCTCTTTTATAGCCTTCCACAGTTCCTTTAGATCTTGATCTGCTCTCTTGAACGTTTTTGCATTGTCCGAGTAGATTACTCTACAAAGTCCTCTCCGTGAAATAAATCTCTTGAGTGCCAAGAGGAAACTTTCTGTTGATAGACTCGATACTAGTTCAAGGTGCACTGCACGTGTAACTGCACAGGTGAAAAGTGCTATGTACGCTTTCTCTGCAGAATTATTGGACCTTACAAACAGTGGGCCTGCAAAGTCAACACCTGTGACTTCAAACGGCGGTGCTTCAGTAAACTCTGTCTTTGGGTAGAGGGTGCAGCTTGTTTCCTGGGCTGCCTTTACTTTGATCTTTTACAGATAGTACAGTCTGAAATGCATTTTTTGACTAACTGTCTCGCACGTGGAATCCAATACTTCTCTTGTAGATGAACTAGAGTGGTCTCTCACGCCTGAATGCATGACATTTTCGTGACTGTAATTTTATCAGAAGTTGTGCAAATCTGTGATTTGAGGGTAACAACCATGGGTGCTGCTCATTGAAAAACTCATGTTTGACTGATGCAGCCTTCCTCCTACACAGATTAAGCCTTGCTCATCTAGAAAGGGTTTTAAAGTCTCTGATTTTTTGAGTCTTTGTGCACATTTTTCTCCAGTTTTCAACTCTGTTATTTCTCTTCAAAACTGTTAAGTTGCGCTTCACGTATCCATACCTTTCAGCTTTTGCCATTTCCGTCCGCTGTAGTTCTCCCCTTTGTCTTTGCTTTGAATGACAATTGTGGAGAAATCTTTGAATCCATGCAGTTACTCTTAGTACAGTCTGTAGTTTGCTGTATTTGTCCAGCTGTAGCAATGGTTCAGATTGCACTCTTTCACTGTTACTGAGATGTACTGCGACTTGACTTGCCTTTAGCTCAGCTTTAACCTCTTCTTCTGATAGTATTTCTTGTGCTGTTTCTGGCGGTGTAGTTTGAAGCTCCTTTTCTTTCAAAAATGATGGGCCTGACCACCAGAGATTTTCCTCTTTCAACCTTGATGCGGACTGACCTCTTGTGGTGAGATCAGCTGGGTTCACCTTTCCATTACAATGTGTCCATAGTTCTGGTGGTGTCAAAGTTTGTATCTCCATCACTCTGTTGGCAACAAACTGTTTCCATTTCTTTGATGAACTGCAAATCCAGTGAATTGCTATCATGGAGTCTGACCACATTCTGAGTTGAGTGAGCTGCATTTTCAGTGCCTTCAAAAGGTTATTTGCCAACCTTGCTCCAATCACAGCTCCCATTAGTTCCAAGCGTGGCAGTGTGATTGTTTTGATTGGTGCCACTCTTGACTTGGATGCAACGAGCGCAGTAACAGTCTCTTCTTCTGTTGTTTGTCCTTGTAGATACGCAACTGCGCCATACGCCTTTTCGCTTGCATCTGTGAAGACATGGAGAACTTGTGATTTATCTGACAGTTTTTCTGTTCCATACCACCGCGGAATGACTATTTGGTGGATCTGAGGAAGCTCCATGCACCACTGCTGCCATGCCCGTGAAAGGTCTGGAGGCAGCTCGTCGTCCCAGCTCAGGCCCCGTCGCCACATTTCCTGAAACAGACATTTAACTCGAATGGTAAATGGCGTTAGGAACCCTATAGGATCAAAGATTCTGGCGGATGATCTCAAAACACTCCTCTATGTGTTTTCTTTTCCTTTTAGAATGTTCATCAAATGTTTGAGGTCAACGGCAAAGTCATCTGTGTCCGGTCTCCACACCAAACCAAGTACTTTCAACACACTTCCATGTGTTTCTGTTTCTTGTGTAAAATCAAGCTTGCTGTTTGACCACTGGGTTTTCAGTTCAAGGGAGTTTGTTGTCCACTTACAGAGGTTCATGTTGGCAGCAGCCAGTATTTCTCTTGCTCCTGTAGTAAGTCTGTATGCCTCGTCTGAGTTACTTGAGCTAGCGATCAGATCATCCACATAAAGTGAGTCTCTCATTAGTTTTACTGTGTCTGGTTGGTCAGCTTCATATTTCTCCAGATGATGTCTGATAGTGGCTGCAAGTAAAAATGGACTTGAAGTTACTCCAAACACAACACGTGCCATTCTCATTATACACGTGTTGGTGCCTTCAACATCTGGGGGTCCTGTAAGCCACAAAAATCTCACAGCATCTCTGTCACTTTCAGTTATAGATATCTGAAGGAAAGCTTTAGTAATGTCCGCTGTGAAAGCTACAGGATTTTGTCTGAATCTGATCAAAATGCTCATGAGGTCAGCATTCAGGTTTGGGCCAGGTAATAAACAGTCATTTAAAGAGGAACAACCTTCTTCATGTGACGAAGCATCAAACACTACCCTTAACTTGGTAGTTACTTTGTCCTCTCTGATTACAGCATGATGAGGTAAGTAGTAGGTTACATTCTCTGTCTCTGCTAAATGACTGCTCTCTGGCACATCTTCACATATTCCTTGTTCTGTGTAATCCTCTATTACATCGTTGTATCTTTTGAACAGTGTCACGTCAGATTTCAGCTTTCTTTTCAGGGTTTCAAACCTCTTTTGTGCAACCTTCTTGTTGTCTGAGAGTTCGGGTGTGTCTTGGCGCCATGGCAACACCACTTCATATCTCTCATTAATGAATCTGACTGACCTGTCAAAGCTCTCCTTGGCTTTCTTGTCATCAGGTGTTTCCTCACCTTTAGTAGTGATGCCCAGCGACTCGATCTCCCAAAATGCTCTTAGCTGGTTTGAGATCTCCACTGAGTCTTCACTGAGTCCAATATGCATGCATGTTGCTTCATTCATACTGGACATGACAACTGGTCCTTGCACTGCCCAGCCGAATCTGGTTTCTATGGCAACCAAAGCGTCTGACAGTCTCTCAGTTTTACCTGTGACTACTCTCCAGTAGTAATCTGCTCCGATCAGTACTGATAGCTCCAAACCATCTTTGTCTCCCGCTGACACATCTGCTACTGGTAGCCCCTTTTTCTCCAGCTGCCGTTGGATGTGTTCACTGGGGACTTTCATGACTGCAGTACAAAGCCGTGGGGTTTGAACAGCTTCAATCTCAATTTTCTGATCTTTGTTTCTCACATTCTCCAGGACTAGTTTTATGACATTGCATTTTGTGGTCACTGGGTTTTTTGAGCCAAACGTGTGAAGGTTTAATGCCTCTTGTTTTAGTATTGGCAGTTTTAAATCTTTCACTTGTTTCTCTTGGACAAAACTCCGTTGGCTTCCTCCATCAATTAAGCAACGCACAATCTTCTTTCCTCCAGGTCCTTCAATCCTTGCTCTCACAGTTTGCAACAGCACTGTTTCACATTTTTCTGGGGTTGGTTTGGCTGCATGTGGAATGACTGAGGAGACTACTGTATCACTCGTGTTTTCAGCAGCATCTGTCTTTTCTATTGGTTGCTCACTTTTGTCACACACAACAGCATGATGTCTCCTTCCACAATCAGTGCATGTCGCATTTTTGGATCTACAGTCTCGAGCAAGATGTCTGGGTTTTAGGCATATGAAGCACCTTCCCATTTTCTTTAGCTTTTCTTTCCTGCTTGTGACTGTGCCTTCAGTGCACTGTTCTGACTTGTGGCTGGTACTGTTACAGAATATGCAACTGTGCACAAGGGGTGTATTCGAACTGCCTGTGTGGAGGGCTGCAGCTGAGGGCACATTAGGTCCTTTCCACTTTTCTCTGCTTGAATCTGGTTTGCAGTGCTGTTTCTGATTTGCATGTGTATCTTTATGATTCTCTCTTATTTGTGTCAAATGTGCAGCATGCTCCCTGCTTTCAACTTCTTGTTGCAAAAACTTCACAAGGCCATCAACATCCCACTTTTGCCCTATATCTGTTTTGCGGGTGTACTCAAGGGCAAGATCATCAGGAATCATTTTGAGCAGTATGGGGCACAGTAAACCTCCATAACTGTCTGACACGACTCCTAAAGCTTCTAGGCTTCTGATTTGTACTTCAACGTCATCAAAAAGTTGTCTCAAGGCAACAATGTCTGAGGACCTTTTAACTGGACTTAGATTTAGTAACTTAGACATGTGTGCACTTACAATGAGATCCTTCCTTCCAAATCTTTGCTTAAGCATGTCTACTGCAGCATCATAGTTCGTGTCAGTTACCTTCAGCCCTGCGACGGCGCGTGCAGCTGGCCCAATGAGATATGACTTCAAGTAAGTAAACTTTTCAGTTTTGCTCAAATTTGGGTTTTGGTGAATTGCATTTTCGAATTGGTCCCAAAACTCTTGCCACATGCACACTTCTCCATTGTATTTGTTTATTGAGAGCTTGGGTAGCTTTACCGAGGGTCTGCTTGTAGTTGCCCGTGTACTCGCGTCACTCAGCCGATGTGGATTCGCTGATGCGGTGGCGTCTCTTGCTTGTTCTTGTTGCTGTAAGGCAGCCCGTTCAATCGCTCTCTCTGCCCGCGTCCTCCATAAATTTGTGTTGTCTTGATACTCAAGTGTCCGCACCATGTCCGCATCTAACTCGTCAAAAGGGATCTCCTGCTCTATATCGGGTTCAATGTCTTGCAGGCTTTTCTCTTTCTGTGACAACATGGCTAACAGCTCCCGCAAACGGTCACTGTTTATATCAGTCTTACTTGTTTCATCTTGTATAGTTTGCAGCAGCTTTGTAATGGACGTCCGCAGCACGGTCCGTTTCTGTTTTAGCCTTTGAAGTCGCTCCGACATTTTTTCCTTTCGTCTCCGTGTTGTTGCAGCTATCGGCTTAATCCCAACAAAGTTCTCTCTTCACTTTTTCCCGCTCCCGGGTTTCGGCACCAATAATTGTTGTGGATTTAGCTGTAACATCAGTTGTCATAAAGAAAATGTCCAGACACCCAGCTTTAACTTCATTTGGCTTTACTGGAAAATGCTGCATCTCAGTTTACAACACATTTGTTGTTCTCGCTGGCTAACATGCATCTGTCTGTCTGATAGCACTGCATTGCTTAGCACTGACTTCTTCTTCGGTCTGCAGCTTGAACAATAACATTTCCTGGCCAAAGGTACAGCACCAGCACCGTCTAGTGGACAATGTCTAGCGACTACATTGAAGGAAAACACCTTTGGGATTTTAATTAAATTATTGCTATGAATAGCTTTTACTAATTAACTTTAAATGTTTATAATATCTGTTTGTTTTATATGTATTTTGATATGTAATAACTATTAACTTATATGTATAACCCATTATGAACTACTGAATATTCAACAGGTGTCTGTATGATGTCATATAGACATCATGTAGACATCATAGGCACATCATAGATGATCCTATGATCTTTTAGTGAGTCCTATGGTTGTGACAGACAGACACACAGACAGACAAACAGAGATTTCTTGAATTATATAGTGATGATGCACAAAAAGTCAGAATGCAGCATAGAGCGCTTCGCCTGTGCTTTGGATCCGTCAAAACAACACCAAACAATGTACCATACTTTTAATAGAAGCAGGAGAAATGCCAATGGATTTGAGAAGAGATAAACTCACATTATCATACTGGATCAAGCTGAAAGGAAGTGAGGAAGCGAATATTTCAAAAACAACACTACAAGACTGCTGGGAATATTCTAACTTCCAGGGACACGGGTTTGGGTGGACAATTGAAAAAAAAGCCAGACTCTATGAACTAGACACTATTGATATAGATGACACCAGTCGTCGTCGTTGGCCTCCGTCGGTCTATGATGACCATGGAAGAGAATCCTAAACATCTACTCTGCTGGAACAGCACCGCCTGTGGCTGAACAGGCCGATGCTCACCGGTGTTCTACCTTCCAGCGTTGGGCGTTGGTAGGATTCAAGCCTGGGCAGGAAGATATGGAAGACAAGCTGTTACCCATGCAGCATGTCCCCCCTCTCCACGTCACTGATGAATCCAAAGGAACAGCATGGCTGCTATAGTTTGGCACCAGCGCCATCGCAGGAGCTTCCAGAACGATGTTGAGCACAACAGAGAACTGCCTTAGGGGCTCTAACTCCGGATTTTTCCTCAGGGTTGACTCCCGAAGCCTTTCCCGTGACCGGGTGTGCCGCAAGGCAGCGGAGGTTTGAAATCAGGGTTTACCTTCCCCTAGATGGGCTACCTTCCCAGGTTGATGAGCCACCATCTACCCGAAGCATCTGGTTTTAAGGCGCCAGAGATCCGCCCTCGCCCCTTCTCCTATTAGTAAAAGCAGTTCCGCCGGGCTTAGAGACTAAACCACACGGGCAGGCTAGGAGCTGGACTTAGTTGTCAGAGGCTTTTCGAGACGCACGCCGTAAGGAGCATTTTATGAGCACTGGGAGCTTAACCCCAGTACCGCTCCTGGCTATGACAACCTTGGAACCTAGATGACACCAGTCCAGTGAGTAATGTTCCCCCTTGGCTGTTTCCTGGAAAAGAAGTAGACATCAGACTGCTAATGAGGAAAAAGGATTGGCATATGAGTGAAGTTGGTGTTAAAACAAGCATTTATCTCAGGAATAATTACTATAACTACTTACAGCTCTATACTGATGGTTCAAAGAACAAAGAGGGCTCTGTTGGAATTGGAATATACATTCCAGAGTTTAAAGTGACCATCTCAAAAAGACTCTCCAACAATACAGCCGTGTATACAGCAGAGATGGTGTCAATAATTATTGGTTTGCAGTTTGTGGAGGACGTGAGACCGGACCAGGTGGTGGTGTACACAGATTCACTTGCAGCTTTAAAAACCACACAGACATTTAAAATCTACAAGGGAAGACTTGGTGATTGCGCTATTTCACAGTTTATTTAGGGTGCACGGGGTGGTGGAGATGTTCAGTTTTGTTGGGTTCCTGCACATGAAGGATTGAAAGGGAATGACTGTGCAGACAAATTAGCAAAAAGTGCACTTGGTAAAGAAATAACTATACCATTGTCACTTGGAAAAGGACAAGGGAAAATAATAATCAAGAAAAAGGAATTGAGCTATGGCAAAAAAGATGGGATGAAGACCATAAAGGTAGATTGTATTACAAAATACAAAAATCTATTGCAATAAAGAATTATAACACAACAAACAGGAGGGAAGACATCATTATGGCAAGACTCAGACTGGATCACACAAGTTTAAACGGCACTTTATTCATCATGGGGAAAAGCGAAAGTGACAAATGTAGAGAATGTGGAGTAAAAGAAAATGTCGAGCACATCTTATTACACTGTCACAAGTATGGAAATGAAAGAGAGAGAATGAAAAATGAAGTTCGAGAGGCCAGTACGGAATGGGATTTAACTGGGATTCTGGGAACAGATGGAGATGGAGAGGCACTAAGAATCACGAGAAGGGCTCTTTTCTCTTTTTTAAATAACACAGGATTAAGTCATAGAATTTAGGGGTCAGGCTCAAATGACATAATGTTACACACTCTTGTACAGCAAGTGGCAGTATGCACCTTTCATTTGCTTGCTATCCGCCAGTAACCGAGACAGAAGAAGTAAGCAGGCTTGGAAAAAAGCTATAAGTAAAACGTTACGAAGTTATGAGGAAAAACAGACAGAGACAGACAGACATATATAGAGTGTGTGGCTCCCAACCGCCAATCAAATCTAAAGGAAGAAGAAGAATGTATCAGTTGAAGAGAGTGAGTTTTGACCCGATAGAGTGATGATATAGAGTGAAGTATGTGGCGGTAATGCACCTGTAAGCTGGTTGCCAACCGCCAATCAAATCTAAAAGAAGAAGAAGAATCTACGTAACCGTCTCACCAGGAGACTATGGTCTAATTAAAGCCCTGATCAAATGTATTGGTCAAATCAAAGAGTGGATGTGCCAGAATTTTCTTCAGTTAAACAAAGCCAAAACTGAAATAATAAGTTTTTGGAGCCAAAGAAAAACTCAAAGTTAGTACTAAGCTTCAATCAATAAGGCTAAAACCCAACAGACAAGCCAGAAATCTGGGTGTGGATCTGGACTCAGACCTGAATTTTAACAGCCACATTAAGACAGTAGTGAAATCAGCCTATTATCACTTAAAGAACATAGTGAGGATTAACGATCTGATGTCTCAGCAGGATCTAGAAAAAACTTGTCCATGCATTTATCTTGAGTAAACTGGACTACTGTAATGCTGTCCTCACAGGTCTCCCTCAAAAGTCCATCAGGCAGCTGCAGTTGGTTCAGAACGCTGCAGCTCGAGTCCTCAATAACACCAAGAAAGTAGATCATATAATGTCATTCCTCAGATCTTTACACTGACTTCCTGTCTGTCAAGAATAGATTTCAAAATACTGCTGTTGGTTTATAAAGCTCTGAATAGTTTAGGGCCAAAATACATCTCAGATCTGCTGATCCATTATGAACCACACAGAGCCCTCAGGTCATCAGGGTCAAGCCTACTATCTGTGGCCAGAGTTAAAACCAAACATGGTGTCATGAATCACTCTTCAGGGCAGGGAGAGACAGACCCATGCACTGAACTGCAGCTAGTGGAATTTATTAACAAAAACACACAACGAGCCAGAGTGCACCAAAGCAAGAATCCAAACACAGAAAATAAGTCAACTTACATGCAGGAATGATTTTCTGGGCGAGGAGAAATAACTGAGACTGCGGCAGTGTACAGCAAAAACAACAGTTTATAAATACTGAAAACATAATTGATGGCAGGTGCGGTTTCACATGAGCGGGCAGGTGATCTAATTATACAAAGAACACACGAAGGAGATAATGACAAAGTGGGAGTGTCTGGAATAGATGTGAGACTCATGCCACAAGGAAATGAAATATAAACACTGAGAGCAGAAATAAGACAGAAAAAAATACTACCAGAATCATGACAAAACAATAAGGACAAGAAAATCACATCATAATACTGACAGCCAAAAACACATCTAGAATCACTAAACAGAAAACTAATACAACGCTGGGAGAATACAGAAAATACTTAGATGTGACTTAAAAGTCTGAGCCCAGTGATGCACCATGCTCAGCCGCGCTCAGCCTCATGACAGAGCCCCCCCCCCCCCCCGCAGATTCCAGACACCCCAATTCAATTCAATCCAATTCAACTTTATTTATATAGCACCATTTCACAACAACAGTCATCTCATACCACTTTTAACCGTAGGGGAAACCCCCACAATTGCAGAAAGACCCCAGCAAACAGGCGATCCCCTGTGAGCAAGGACTTGGCGACGGTGGAGAGGAAAATCTCCCTTTTAACAGGAAGAAGCCTCCAGCAGAACCCCAAGGTAACACCAAAACAGAAAAGCCCCCCCCCCCCCCAAAAAAAGGTATAACAATAACACACACCGGGTAGGAGGTGGTGGGAACAGGATAGGGGGGAACAAGAACATAAACCCTGCTCAGGATCCGCGCCCACGCAAACCAGACCTCTAGGCCCCCAGGCCAAAGAACTAAACAGTTCAGGTGGCTGGCCAAAGTCCCAGACCTGACAGATGGCAAGGTGGTCCGAGTCGGGTGGCCTACCGGAGAATAAGGGCCACCCAACCCAATGACACAGTCCGTCAGGACTGTCCACGACAGTCCCCGACTGAGACACAACATCCACGGAGACCTGGACTGTGGAGGAGCTGGACCCACGGAGGTCCCGAGCTGGAACAGAGCACCCACGACAACCTCAACCAGAAGGGGAGCAGCACCCATGGAGGACCCGGACTGGGCCAAAGCTGCACCTATGGAGGTCCCAGGCTGGGACGGAGCGTCCCTGACGACCTCAACCGGAGGGGTAGCAGCACCCACTTAGGTCCTGGGCTGGGACGGAGCTTCCTTGATGACCTCAGCGGGGGGAGCTGAACCCATGGCGATCTCAGGCAACAAATCTGGACCCACGGAGATATCTGGCAGATCTAGAAGTACCTGGGCGACTCTGGGGGAGAGCTCAGACCAAACAAGCAGAGAAACAGGGTCAGAGTCACCGGCAGCAGCGGATCCTGGTAAGGTGAGCTCAGGCGCAGCTGATGGCTGCACCCGGCTCTCCTCACCAAGAGCCAGACAAGAATTCTCCAAAACAGATACAAGAAAAACGAAGGGGAGCACTTGCCTGAGCTCGAGCTCCACCGCCATCCAGGACTCCATCAATTCAGGCAACGATGTTTTGGGTGTGGTCTTTCGGAGGTCCAGCTCCAACTCTGCTGCAGCGGCCCCTGCAGCAGGCATGGTGGTTGGTGTAGTCCTGGTTTCCTCCAGCGAGGTAACCCACGCAGGTGGTTCATCTGGCATGGATTCTGGAGGTGGTTTCCCTGCTGGCACTGGATCCTGAGTCGCTGAAGCCAGGGGACGCGCTTTCGTTGGCGCAGGCTTCAGGTCAGAGGCAGCGCTCTACCTCTGTCCAGTCCACGGGGGGTGGGGGTGGAGGGTGGAGTGCTGAGACTTGGTCCTCCGGACCCACAGGCTCCTCCATCGCCCGGCGACTTGACCCTGGGACTGGCAGGCACTTGGGAAAAGTAGGAGGAGACACGGAGAGAGCAGGTAAAAGGTGTGTAGCTGCAGCATATGGTGAGAGCTCAGAGGACTGCAGGAGCTGAGCCTCACCACCAGGAATCAGGCAAGGTAATTCATGATTTGGTGAATGAGAAGGGAGAAGCACTTGCCTGGATTCCTGAGGCATGATGTTCTCTGCTGCATCAGATGTTGGTTCTACCCTCTCCGTGACTTCAGTTAGAGAGGGCCTCCCGGGGGGAACGTTGTAGAGCGCTCCCTGCCACCATAGCATAGGCGGAGCAAAAGAGAAGGCAGATGGCCTCTCAGCAGCGGGAAAAAACGCCGAGGTGAAGCAAGGAACTGCAGCTGCAGGAAAACAAGAGGCTGGCGGATCAGCTGGAGAAGAAAAACAATGGGGATGCACTGCTGTGGGGGTCTTCTGCCTCGGTGAATGAAGGGAAGTTGCGAACTGGAGGCGGGAATATCCCTCGGCGGTCCGAAGCTGAATGATGGAGCCGTGGAGTGGATGAAGCTGAAGAGATAGGAGCAGGGATGGGTGCACTGGAGGAGAAGCAGGGCGTCTTCCACGGAGCGCACCTCCGGTTCGACTTTGGGCTTGGTGTAGGCAGCCCCCACATCAGCCTGGGGAAGGACTGCTGCAGGACAGCAAGCATGGACAGCAGCTCTGTGAACTGGAGATATTTTCTCAGCCCGGGATGTGCCTCGACTATGGCAGTTACAGAATCCACGTTCTTCCAGATTTGTTTGGGCTGCAGGAGGTGAGGCAGCCTTTGTCAACAAAGCTCTGGACAAACGCGCCGCCAATTCCTCCTCCACGCTCGGGGATTCAGCATTCCAATCTCCCCCTGGCTGGGCGGAAGTTGGCGCACTGGGGACATAATTGCTCACGAACAGGTGAGGGAAAAACACACAAGAAAAAGCAAAAAGGCAAATCCACTAACTACAGCAGCTGGGTCTCATCTGGCCACAGTCTACTGTCATGAATCAATCTTCAGGCAGGGAGAGACAGAACCCACACGCTGAACTGCAGTTAGTGGACTTTATTAACAAAAAAACACACAACGAGCCAGAGTGCACCAAAGCAAGAATCCAAACACAGAAAATAAGTCAACCTACATGCAGGAATGATTTTCTGGGCGAAGAGAAATCAACTGAGACTGTGACAGTAAGCAGCAAAAACAACAGTTTATAAATACTGAAAACATAATTGATGGCAGGTGCGGATTTCACATGAGCGGGCAGGTGATCTAATTATTAACAAAGCACACATAGAGGAGATAATGACAAAGTGGGAGTGTCTGGAACAGGTGTGAGGCTCATGCCACACGAGGAAATGAAATATAAACACTGCGAGCAAAAATAAGACAGGAAAAAATACTACCAGAATCATCGACAAAACAATAAGGACAAGAAAATCACATCAAAATACTGACAGCCAAAACAAAACTAGAATCACTACACAGAAAACTAATACAATGCTGGAGAATACAGATAATACTTAGATGTGACTTAAGAGTCTGAGCCCGGTGATGCTCGGCCTCGTGACACATGGTGAGGCCAGCAGCTTCAGTTTTTATGCCCCTCAATATGTGGAACAAACTCCCAGAAAGCATCAGGGCTGCTGAAATCTCAGCTGCTTTAAATCCAGGTTAAAAAACTTTCCTATTTGCCGCCAGCCTTTCAGTAGAACAATTGTTAATCTCCCACAATGTACTGTAACTTTTATTTCTTGCATGTTTTCTGCCTTATTGTATTTTAACTTGTTTTTTGTTTCTCTTTAATTTACATTTTAGTTTCCTTTTAAATGCTTATGTATTTGTTTTGCAACTTCCCGTCATGTTTTAATGTTTTTATGTAAAGCACTTTAAATTGTTTTGTACACGAAATGTGCTATACAAATAAACTTGCCTTGTCTTGCCTTGCCTTGTGTGTGGCTAAATCTTGTTGATCACTTAGTGTCCCTCTTGCATATTAAATAGTTAATTGTAAGTGTATTTTTTATTGCCAGCAGCATGTTTGCAGGGCATAAAGTGTGTTATTTGTACTACTTTTGGTGAGATCCAGATTGCTTGTGGCAGATGGAGAAAAACAAGGTGAGAAAATATCTGAAATGTAATAAAATAATGGCTGGATGGACCTCCTTCTGAACGGAGTGTTTATGATCCTGATGATTAAGCTCTGAGCAACAAAACAGGCTACTTCATAGTGCATTGCTTATTTGCTGTTGTGAAACGTGATTTTTTGGACAGCGGCATTGTCCAAAATCACTTTGGAGAGACACGGAGACAAGAGCCACACAGGGTCCTGCACGGAGGCTGTTCTGTTTAAATAAGCTGAATGTCGCAGCTGTCTCCAACCAGTCCACACACCCTGTAGTTCAAATGCTGCAAAAAGAAATGCAGCTTCTGTTGTATGTTAGAGTACAGAGGTTTAATGTACCCTCCAGCAGCGTGTGTTGTTATATGTATGTGCCCCTAACTATTTACAAAAAGAGAATGAGATATTGATTATGAATAATGATAGTCCAGTGGTCCCAAAAAGATTTGACTTTAAACTTTCTACTCTGTGAGGTGCAGCTCATGGGTTTAGCAAAGGGTGGTTACATCCCAGGCTCACCTGCTCATTCTTGAGAAGGGGTAAGACTTCTTTCCACCATGAAAAAAGCCTAGTTGGACACACACCACAAGGATCAAGAATAATATCCTCTGTCATATCATTCTACACAAACTGCTTTTTTTTTTATATCGTAAAGCTCATGGCACCGACACTTCAGGCTCTAACTAGATCTGTCCAATTAGTTGCGAATGAATGAAACCCTCCTTTTCTGTTAAAGGATTTGTTGGGTCTTTCAACCTGAGAAGGTGTTTTTTTATCCTATGTGCCCATCCGCAGCAGCTGCTGTACTTTCACACAACATGTGATTATGTAACACAGCACTTATTCACTCTTATGTAACTGCCATAGTGTGTATTGGCCTTTCCTTTTATTAATCGCTACCTGAGCAGTGTTATTCTTCAAATTTTTTTAATAATGGAAAAATTACACTGAAGAGGCTGAGTCCTTCAAAGGAAGAGTGGCACCTGTTTTTTATGATTTGGTGAAGGTTTAAGAATAGGTCATCGTGTGTTTGTGTTTGTCAGTGCAGATAAATACTGGGAGTGCAAGTGGCTCAATACCATACTCTCCAGCCCTGTTTGTGCTGTTGATTTCTGTCAAATGTACCTGCGGATTCTAATAAAGTCGATGAATTGCCTTGACTTTATTGGGGGATTATGTGTTCCTGTCTCGTCAGGCCCCTTCTTATGAGATTTACTTCCATTTGTTTTGAGGAAGACAAAGACATGGTCACATTAGACAAATGAACAAGTTACTGTGTTTTCTCTCTGTTTTTATAGAGATTTGTCTGAAAAGACATTGTTTTAAGAAATTCTTGCTGTGTCAGTTACATGATAAGATAAGCCTTTATAAGTCCCACAATGGGGAAATTCCAGGATTGCAACAGCACAGGGATAGCAACACTCAGAGCAACAATCAGAAGGCAAGAAAAAACAAGAGCAGCTAGTATACATATGTACATATTAATATAAATATATATATATATATATATAGACACACAGTGCGGAGCATTTTGGTTGGTGGATGTGCAGCAGAAAGTCTAAGCTCTCTTTCCGCGGATGGGGCGGGCCAGCTGGATGTCTTTGGGCATGATGGTGACCCTCTTGGCGTGGATGGCGCACAGATTGGTGTCCTCGAAGAGACCCACCAGGTAGGCCTCGCTGGCCTCCTGCAGAGCCATGACGGCGCAGCTCTGGAAGCGCAGGTTGGTCTTGAAGTCCTGAGCGATCTCCCTCACCAGGCGCTGGAAGGGCAGCTTACGGATGAGCAGCTCTGTGGATTTCTGGTAGCGACGGATCTCTCTCAGAGCCACGGTACCGGGCCTGTAACGGTGAGGCTTCTTCACTCCGCCGGTGGCCAGAGCGCTTTTCCGAGCAGCCTTGGTGGCCAGCTGCTTCCTGGGGGCTTTTTCCTCCAGTAGATTTACGGGCGGTCTGCTTGGTTCTTGCCATCGCTCTTTATTATTCTGTCTTACATTTCTTGCACGCCGCCTAAACTCCAGCCCGGCACCCGCGTCGTTTTCGCTTCAGTTCCCCGGTATGTCGAGTTTCTCCGTTAACACCGGGTGGCGGTTGAGTGCTAGCTAGCTCTTCCCTGCTGTATCGTCTCCTGCTGTAAACTGAGGCTCCGTCCGCCGACTCGGGAGACCTTTGGGGCGATCTGTGTGTCCGTGATATATATAGAGTGAAAGGTGTGCCGGATCAGAAAGTTATCACCGGATCAGAAAGAAGAAGGAAGATAAAAAGACTCAGAATTGAGCCGCTGTTGCAAAAGGCAGCCGACTCGTGTGGCGCCGGAAGTAAAAAAAAAAAAAAAAAAAATGATGACTGAAAATGAAAAACCTTTCAAAAAATCTCAGGGTGTTGCTAAATGTGCACATCAGGATCATCACGGATTAAATCAGTGACTGAAAACAACACATTAAAAGACTGGAGCAACAGAACAGTGGCAGCACGGTGGTGCAATGGTTAACACTGTTACCTAACAGCTAGAAAGTTCCAGGTTCAAATCCCCAGGCTGGCAGGGGTAGGAGCCTTTCAGTGTGGAGTTTGCATGCTCTGTGTGGGCTTGCTCTGGTTTTCTCCCACAATCCAAAGACGTGTGTTAAGCTAACTGGTCATTCTAAACTGTCCCTAGGTATCTGCCTCCTATAGGCCCTTAAAATAGAGTGCTAGTACTAGTGAAGCATTTTGAGTGGTCTTTGAGACTAGAAAAAGTTCTATATAAGTACAGGTCCTTATCCCTAAGAGCAAACTAAAAAAATATTAAAAGTGACTAAAGGCAGCCTTAAAGTCATAACAAAGACCCACTTTCAAAAAGTGTTATTGAATAAGATGAGACGGTTTGTAAAGTCCAGCAGCACTGATTCATATCTGAGGGTTTTTGTTTGTTTGTTTTTTTTTTGGGGGGGGGGGGGGTGGAATCTAAAGTTTGTTGTGAATTGTAAGGGTATTGCCTTGGTTGGGTATCAGAGGAATTCTGAGCAGGAAATAACATAGGATATGGCAATAAAGATGTAAAGACTAACTTGGGGAGCGATTGATCATTAATACCTTAGCCAGTTCAAAAGGTGAAAGAAAAGTGGTCAAAAATGGGTACAGACATGTTTTTGAATCACGCCTACATAACCTGGAGCTGTATGAGGATCATTTTTATGGATACCAGAGAGCAATGGGAAAATATCCTCATTTAATCTTTTAGTCTTAACATTTTTGTCTGTTTTTGGATTTATTGTTTTGATTAACAAACCACAATACCTTTGTGGTGATGGACTTTTTAATTTAATCTGAAAATGCCAAGAAAAAGTGAATGAAGTATGAAGTGTGCAGAAGCCAAATCACTAGCATGCTCACTAGCCACCGGCATGGCGTTTATTCAACAGGTGACTGGTATGTATTGTAAACACTGATTTCTGCACTGGACAATATTTAATGTATTTACATGTGTGTGAAATGACAATAATCCTGTCCTTTTCTATATTATGCTTACTGAGGTGCTTAACAACAGTTGACTGGATACATTCAGAAGGGCCTATTTTTCCCAGAGGAGCAAAATAACTGGTTAAACAAAAATCATCATATTTTGTCCTGTACTACAGTAATTTAATAAACTGTGGCTGTGGAACTGTTGTATGAAAGCAATATTACATTTTATACAACAGTTAGTTCCGACCAAGCAATTTGATTGGACAATAGGGATTCCAGGAGTTACTATAATCTGCGATAACTGCACTCCAATTTCACTTGATATGTATCACTCCACTTCAAATGTGTTCTAGTAACATTAATTTCTAACAGTAATTTTATATAAACTCTCTGACAATTGCAGTACTGTTTTGGATACCTTAATTTCCACAGTAAAGTGCTGTTTGACAAGAAATTATACATCCGTGACCCGGAAGTCCCACCCTTTTGCAAAGGTCTACATCCGTTTACCCGGTCATTTTAAGATCATTAAGCAATTTCAGTGCTAGAGTTTGTTTATTATCTCAATTAACAAACCACAATGCCTTTGTGGTGATGGACTCTTGGTTTCATCTGAAAATGCAAAGAAAAGCAAGAAAAATGTGCTAAATCGTTAGCATAGGCTAAAACGCTAGCATGCTAACTACTAGCTTCAGTTTTGATCTGGGATTTTATGAAGCATCAACTTAACAGGTATGATTTATAAACACTTATTATGTTTGCTCTTGACAATATTTAATTTGTTCACGTGTGTGAAATGACAATAGACATCTTCATGCTGCACGGTGGCGCAGTGGTTAGCACTGCGGCAGCACAGTTTACCCTTGGCCGGGGGATTGTGGGGATCGTGGGATCGTGGGTTCGATCCCAGCCCCCGACCAACAGTGATCTGTGTGGAGTTTGCATGTTCTCCCCGTGTTGCGTGGGTTTACTCCGGGATTTCTCCGGTTTCCTCCCACATGCCAAAAACATGCATGTTAGGTTAATTGGCTGTTCTAAATTGTCCCTAGATATCTGTTTCCTATAGGCCCTTAGAATAGAGGGTTAGTATTAATGAAAGCGCTTTGAGTGGTCTTTGTGACTAGAAAAGCGCTATATAAGTGCAGGTTAGTTAGTTAGTTAGTTAGTTCATGCTGACTGAGATGTTTAGCAACAGTTACTGGCTAGATTTAGGGACTATTTTTTATCAGCTGCACAAAATTACTGGTTAAACAAACAAATCATAATATTTTGTCCAATATTGCTGTCATTTAATAAATTTTGCTTGCCGGAACTGTTGTGTAAACGCAATATTACAACGTATTGAAACGTAGTTACAGTATCGTGATTATAGAAACTGTAGCTGTGATACTCATAATGCCCTCATTAAGAGTATCACAGCCACAGTTACTTTACTTTTACTATACTTTACTTTTACTTTACTGTTTACAGTAAAATCACATTAAACCACTAGAGATTTTGCTTTATTTCCCAGAACTGAGTTGCCAGTTCCACTTATTTTAATACTTCCCACTCCCTGGATTTGTTTCTTCAAAAAGTCAGTTGTAAAATTGTAAATTTGTAATTGTAATTGTAAAATTGTAAAATAATTGTTGAGATTTGTTCAGTTACATCCTTGGTCATTGTGTTTATGTTGTTGTCATGGCAGTAGTACATTACAGTATGTCATCACGTGTTTATTCTCCCACTCTTTCTGCCCCAGTCTGAGTCTACTGAGGTGTTTAATGCCATTCATTTTCACTTACAGCCAAGCCTCTGAACAGAGAAGAGCTGCAGCCGCTGTCTGTATTTTACTCCACATTCTGTATTCAGTAAATGTTCCTGAGAACTAAAAGAGAGTCCAGCTTTGCTTAGTACTCGATATGCGACAAGACCGCTGCGCCAACTCTGTCTTTAACAATATCAAATCACAAAAATGGACAAAAGCTCACCCAAAAAATACATGTGAGGGAACAGGGCCATTTCCTTGTTATTTGGGGTTCCTATGCGAGATTTTGAAAACCTTTTGTTGTGGGCCTTGCCTAACAGTCTGACAAGATCTGATGCGATTTCAGGGTGACTGCAAGGGTGGATTATGAAACAATAGCCATAAAGTTGGACATAATATTATGTTGATCAATGAAGGCAGACCAAGTGGTCTAATGAGGTTAAATAGGAAATTCAAACAGTATTAGGTATTTATTTGCACTATGTTAAGCATGTATGTTAGCAATCTGTTTCAAACAGCTGGAATTATAATTGATGTCACTGAACTGGCTACCGCTGTGTTGTGACTGTGCTCTCCAGAAAATATGCTTGATTTCACGGGCACATGCGCGCATGCAATACACTCCGCATGCCTGCAATGTCCATAGGCCATTGGCCATCACAGAAGAGAAATTAACTCAGTAGTTTGTTTTAAATTGTATTTAAATTATAGTTCTGTGGAAAGTGGGGAGAGTCTAGCCACAGCACCTATTAAATACCCAGGTAACCATGGCAACAGCTTAAAGACCAACTCCAATGGAACTGTGGATCTCTGCATTGAAGCAATCTGTGGACTCTAGAGTGAAAATGATCATCTGCGTGGTTTCTGCCAGCAAATAAAATAACTGAGTAATAGCATGAGTCACCTTTACGAAGGAGATGCCAAGAATAGAAGGAGATGCCTGATGCTATTATTATCTTAGTACACATCCCAAATTAATAATTCATGTTTGACAGTTATCAAATGAGGATCTTGTTTTCTCTGGAGTAATATTTGGGGAGTGCTGAGGGAGCAGGGAGTAGCAGGAAGTAATTAAGGCACTTTAATTGAGAAAAACAATAAATCAAATGCCACGAATTATCAAGCAACATATTTCTAATTTATTGGCATGAGTGAAGTATCCCCAGCACCCAACGAGTTATTGATTATTAAATCTCAAACAGACTTCATTCATTTCAACACACACATTTTAATCTGTGTGAAGATGGAAAGATCAGATAAGATGTTATTAACTTAGAAATTAATATCTTCAGAGTTTTATTTTGATGTACTTTTGATTAAAGTTTTTATAAGACAGAAACCTCACCTGGGACCTAAGGTGCAGGTATCATTCCATGAAGTGTTCTGGGTTTGACTCAAAAGAAAAAAAAAGGCAAAAGTGGCTATTTTCTACCTGATATCATAGAGTAAAGAGAAGATGGAGATAAGTGATCAGGCAGTCACAGGGTTGACAACAAACGGCTCAATGGGAGATACTCATGTCTGAAAGTGACAGTAACTGTGCTAGTAGATGCTACATTTCCCTGCTGAGGAGCATGTTTTCTTTTGTTTGTTTGACTGAGTCATCCATTAATAAACCAGTAACTGCACAGAGCTAATGCCACCCAGGCTAACCTCAAGTGGCTTGGAGGCTGAGAGTGATTGGAGGGAGCTAGGAGGACAATGGAAAGTCCACATTATACTTCAGCATTTAATATCATAAGGTAACAATGATTTACTGGAATACAATTTCTGTCTACTCACCTCTGCTTATATTCCAGTTAGCTTTACACACATTACATTTGGCTAAATAACAACTTATTTATTTTATTTTTACTTAACCTTTATTTTACCAGGATGGTCCCACTGAGATTGCAAATCTCTTTTTCAAGGGTGTCCTGGACAAGAGGTGGCAACAATAAGCAACACACATAAAAAGCATAGTGTTATGACAGCACCTTATTGTAAAGTGCAGTGTGGTGACGCCGACTTCCTGTCACGTCACCGCACTGCCCTATATAGCAGGGTGGGCCACCATAGGCATATTCTCTTATGCCGGATGATTCCGCTGGTGCTTGGTGTGTACTGCTATGCTTTAAATCCAATAAAGCTGTGTTCAGTGTTACCACTCCGAGGTTCCAAACTTATTCTTTTTGTGGGATGGGCAAAAATCATAGTGTTTATGTTGTTGACATCGAAGAACTTGGATTATTAAATTCAAAATAAGCATGTTTGTGTCATGAATTGTCATGAATTGTCATGAATTGTCCCTTGGAGCAGGGAGGAGAGACCCACGTGCTGAATTGCAGTTTGAGAAATTTATTAACAAAAACAAAAAATCCAAACAGTGTCATGTGTCTGGGGCTTATGTCTTCCAGACCCCAGACACAGACTATTGTTGTATTTTGTTTTCTCTGTTTTTGTGTCTGCACATTTGTCTTGGGTTTCTGTGTGTCTATCTCTGCCCCTCTCTTTCCACGCATTCCTCACTGTCTGCTCCCCTTCCTGCTTAGATCCTTACATCCACTCTCACGCACACACATACGCACTCACCCTCATTCACACACACACCTGTTTCCACTCATTCAGCACACCTGTAGCAGCTAATCACCTGCCTCCACTCTGTGTCATTAGTTCACTCACTATTTATACTCTGTTTGTTCACTCATTGTCACGGTGTTAGTCTGTTCCTGCATTTAGTCTGCATTTTGTGTTTATCGTGGCTTGTAGTCTTACCCTTTTGACTCGTCACTCTCTCCTGAGACTGTGTTTGGTGCCGTTTCCCTCGGAGCCCAGCCTGATAAGATGATAATAATGATAAGAGTCTGAATAACAAGCTTTGACAACAAGAGAAGTTAGATCCTTTTAATGCGGGAGAGGTGTGTCTCCTTTTAATGAGGAGACACACTAAGTCTCCTCATTCCTCTATTTTCAAGTTCATGTTTTTGTGTTCCCTTTGGTGGCCCAGTTTGGCCTGAAGGTGTGACGTGGATTTCCTCATTATCCCTGCAGCACTGTGAATTTTTCGACTGCTGTTGGACACTTTGTACAATTGATTTCTTGTTCAATAAACACACACTTCACTTGCATTTGGGCTCACCTCCTTTCATCCATGCGCTACGTAAAAATGCACGCATATGACAGTGTACAAACATAAAAATCCAAAAGGTGCATAAAGCAAAACTTACGAGCAAAGCAGAGAATACGGGATACAAAGGAAATGCCAGAACCGGGACAGGGTTCTGGCAAAACGATTCTTCATAAAGACACCAGCAAAAGGAAAGTGGAAAATCAGCTGGGGGCGAGCTGGTTTTTTGAGATGGGGAGAAGATAACAATCAGCTGAGAGTCATGTAGTGTGACCTTGAGTTCCAATTTATTAAAATTATTCTATGCTGAAGAAAAATTGTTTCAACTCAAAAGTCTGGCTTTGGAGACTGCTTCTCTCACCCAAGAACCAGAGCTGTAACCCTATCCATTGAATGAATGAATGAATGAATGAATGAATCTTTATTTCGGATAGATTAAAAGTACAGGTTAAAAGAAACTGAATAATATAACAAAGGGGGAAAGAAAATCCAACAAGGTCAAATTAGACAATAACTCCTCTGATTATACAGTTCAACATAAGTTATCCGAAATGGGTGATGGCTGAAGCCGCAGCTTATATTGCCCACCCATATTCCATCCAAGAATTCAAAAGAAAAACAAAACAAGAGTGATTACAATTCAGAACAAAGCTAAGACAAAATGTGACAAAAAACTAAGCTACAACACAACGCAGGCTGGATATGACAATCCTTATGTGATTTTACATGTCATCTTGTATATATGTTTGGAGTATTTCTTCCTTTAGTTTTTGTTTAAATTGTCCAAGCGTTGTACATGATTTTAATTCAGGTCCAAAATTGTTCCATAATCTGACTCTTTGCACTGAAACACAGTGTTGCTTGGTGGTAGTTCTCACTGAAGGTTTTTGAAATATACATGTTCCTCTGAAATGATATTGTTTCTCCCTTATTTGGAACAACTTTTGGATATTTACGGGCAGTGATAGATTCTTCACTTTAAACATTATTACTGCAGTTTTAAAGTCAACCAGATCTTTCAACTTGAGAGCTTTTAATTTAAGAAAACGTGGGTTTGTTGGTTCCCTGTAAGCAGCTTTGTTTATTATTCTAATAGCTCTCTTCTGAAGCATAAAGACTGGATATATGTTTGTTTTATATGTATTTCCCCATACTTCAGTACAATATGTCATGTATGGGAGTATTAATGAATGATACAAGGCCATTGGCCATTGGCCATTGGCCATAAAGTGGAAGTTAATCCCTTTCTCCAAGATTCCTTTGCAAAGGACTGTTCTAATTGACAGTATTATGATCGGCATAGTCCAGACGTGTGGGGAAGCCAAGACTCTCCACTAAACAACCAGACAGTTTCACAGTGCCATCTGGTGGACGAATCAGGAATATTTAACTTTTTCCTTTGCAATCACTGCAAAGGAAAAAGTTAAATATTCCTGAATTCATGCCATTTTGGACAAATGAACTAATTCATATTCTTTCTCTTAAGACAGTACCTGCTCCTGAAGACGTGATTGAACTCTGGGACGGACAATGTGGTTTCAAATGCTTTATTGATATGATTTTGATATGTGCTGCTCTATTTTCAAGAAGAAATTGATGTTTGTATGCTTGCTATTGCAAATTAATTGCATTTATAATGTAGAGACATTGTTCCCTTATTTTTAAGTAGAATATCTTAGTCACTAAAGTTTAAGGAATTTATGCTTCATTCAGCAACATGTGTCTTAAGGAGGATTTCACTTCTCATATCAAATGTCTCCATCTCCCTCTGTTCTCTAGGAGACCATAGCGGGAAGTTGAACTGATCAATACAACTCCAGGCTTTGCTTTTGTTGAACAAAGCTCAAATATAATTGGGCCAGCTGAGGTTTCCTGAAGTTCTAGACCACCCTACAACACCCGATAAAACCTGAGTTTTATTGCTCTTTGTTCAGTCTGTTCTGGGGCGTTGGCCAAGCTGTCAGGAGCTTTCTCTGCTCCTCCAATTTTTTTTCTCCTCTTTTCCAAGAAGGCCCAGAGTCTCTTTCAGGCTCTGCAAAGATCCTGTTTCTTTTCTTTAAAATTCACTTTTCTTCTTTTAATCTTCTTTTTCTTTAAATCATAGTGCAAGAAGATTTTGTTTGAATTTTTTCTTAAGCTTAAACCAACTCATTTAAACCACCAACATCGAAAAAAAATGGATGTGTGATTTTTTCTTCATTTTGACTCTCTGATGAAACTTTGCACAATAAACCAATTCCTTCTTCAGTGAGAAGACCTCACCAGCTTGCTGACAACAGCTGGTTGCAATCTCAGGAGCATGGCCTTGTGGGAGAATTGGTCTCTCAGCCTCTCCATCAACAGAATCCATGGACATCCAGCTGAACCAAGGTTGGCACGTGGGGGCCCTGTTGCCACCAGGGATGTGATCTGATTCTGGCTGACGGTCTGTTGTTATTTAATTTACACTTAATTCTTCAGAATATTCCTGGTGTAGCATCAGCTTCTCCTCAGGCTAATTCAGGAAATCACTTTTCTTCATCTTAAAGAAAGTCTTCCCTCAACTCTGGTCAAGAATTGCTGTGTTTCTTCATCAGGACCCAGTGTAAACAATTTCACTTTTGTATAGAAGCCTGATAAGGACTTGCTTTTAAAGGCTTAAGTGGACCATAAACTCCTGGAGTCAAATCCCAACTAGACAGTTCATGCTGATAGTATCCATTTGTACCAGGAACTGATACTCTTAAAAAGTCATAAACTCCTTAAGCTGGCAGATATATGGTTGCCTCCTTCTTTTGGACATATAGCAGAACCCTCTAGGCTGCCCCCTGTTCACGTTCCAAAACCTAAAAATTATCTACAGCTCAACAGTACCTCCTAGTGGACATCTACGGAATATGTTTCATTGTGCAATTTGGGACTGTTAATTCTGATTGAACATTAAACTCTTCCAGCTCTCATTTTTCAGGATTCTAAGGACACTGTGAAGATCATCGACCTTTTGATCACCAATAAGGGTTTGCAATAATTCATTAATCCTTGATTTAAATGTGAATGCATGTCTTAGGAATGTCTTTTTCATAAATGTTATTCAACTGAATGTTAAAATTATTAGTAAATGGTATAAATGCCTGGTCACTGAATATTAGCCTTGAGTCACTTAATTTCGTTAGACTTTATATTGAGTATATAATGAATTTCATGGGAGCTGAATTAATGGTTGTTTTTTTTTTACTTGTGAGTCAGCTATTTCTGACCAACTCCCCAGGCTGCTTCTCTGTTGGATAGCGCCCTTGCATTTGATTGGCTGTTCACAGACAAAGAAATGTTCCCTCATTGGACAAAAGCCCATTCAAACTCCTCTTTATGGAAGATAACTGGTCCATCTTGCTGCCGGTCCCCTGTTTTATGACCCAGCAGCACACTTCAGTTAAATGCATCAGAGCCGCCCCTGCAGCTCAGTTCTTCTGTTGTCTTTTCAGTCTTTTGAACCCTTGTTTTTCTGTTGTCTTTAGGTTTTTGTCTAAGGGGCTCTGTAAGCTTGTGTTCTGTGTGTTTGAACCTTGTTAAGTCCTGCGCTAGCTTTCTTAAATCGTCTTTTGATAAGTTTTTACCTGTTTTCTGGTTAACTGAGGAGAAACTCTTTTCTTATGAGCTCGCCTTTAAAGAGAATTAAATTCTCAAATCTTTTTTCTTCACCTCAGAAGCCACTCTTATCCTATTTGAACATTTTTTTCCTAGACTTTTTCACTTTTCTTACAGTTAAAGTGGATTTTTAATTTTCCTGTTTTAAAGTGAACTGATAAAGATTTTTGGACCTTCTTTTCCTGCCTCACCCATGTCTGACCACGTTAAGAAATCAGGAGCTTGTGGATGAAACTGACTAAAACATTTTTCCTTCAGCCTTTGGGTTTGTCCTGCGGGCCAGGGGACATAATAAATTTGGACTGGTTGCCAAAGGACGTCATACCTGCTCCAGGGCCAGCCTTCATTCTGTTGCTGGCTCTTCGCCGCATGCCCCGTCGGAGCCCCCAGCCGAGTCCACGCTTCTCACAGCTGTGAACGATCTGAAAGACGACCAGCAGTCGCTTTCCCCTTGTGCCACCTTACTGGCGCCAACCACTGCTGAATACCTGGAACTGGCTGTTCGTAAGTGAGACTCCCACTTTCCTATCTGCTGGGTTTAAACGAGATGTCCTGAATATCAATTAAAATTGAACATAACCAACATTTCATGGTATAGTTCGTCCCTTAGCTGTAGGACAAAGCTATACACTGAAGGAAAATTCTTATTAATTTTTAAGTAACCTCCTTTCATTTTTGTAGATTAACCTGTTGCACTTCGGTGTACCGCGGGCTGGCACGTCTCTGCATCCTAGAGCGCACGAGGGCACCCTAGTACGCACACTGTGCGTCCTAGGGTGCACTGAAGAAAAAAAAAAGCTGCATTTCCGTTCTTCCACTACAGACAAAGCCGTGAACAGAAAGCCAAAGGAGTGTTTTGATTGGTTTAGATGTGATTGACCTCTCATTCGACTAATAAGAGCCTTGAATTGGGTTTCTGAAACCTTGAAGAACCAATGACTGAAAACCTAGCAAGAAGGACCCGCCTACCAACGGCTGCAAATACAGCCAGCCAATTGAAGCACAGAAGTTCGAAAGCTGTTTTGTGTAAGGCTGGGTGACACACAGGCGTTCGCTAGTCTTTTTTTCTTACTACTGTTTTTATTTGTTTTGAAAAATCGTTCGCCAAAACCGCAATCATGGAAGCGCAAAATCGCAATAATGGAATTATGGTTTGACCGGGTCGCGTGACCAGAACTACGAGTCCGTAACAAGCGGACCAGCTTCATGTTCATCTGACAATGAGGAAGAGAAGATCGCCAGCAACTTAGCTGTTGTGGACAGGTAAGTGTTATAAGCTAAATTATTCTTTATCCCTGAAAATTGTAATCCAAATGACTTTTGACCGATCGGTAAATTACAACTGTGCGTTATTGCAACATGATGGACCCGGACTGCTCCGGTCCGGGTCCGTCATGTTGCGACCGGACCCCCCCGTCATGTTGTGAAGGCCCCCCCCCCGCTACTCTTCTGTAGCGGATTGCAGATATATTGCAGATATTTTAGACCAACTGTGCGTAGTAGACCACGGCGCACAGAGCGTGTACCGCGACGCACGGACTGGACACGGTTAGTGCGCCGCGTCCAGATCGTGAACACCCCCCCGCTACTGTTCTGTAGTGGATTGCAGATATTATTGCAGATATTTTAGTCCAACTGTGCGTATTAGACCGCGGCGCACCGTCACCGCTTTCCATCATGTAGCGATGGGCAATGTCCATCCTCTGTAGCGGGGGGGGGAGAGTTGTTATCTTCTACATTACAAATATTGTAGAATAATTTTTAGTGCACTGTAGGTTATTTTTTTCTGGTAAAAAAAAGGCCACACATTTTTTACGTGGCATGCTTCTTTGTGTGTGGGGGCTTGTTTGTTCATTCATTCATTCATTCATGAATAAACACCCCCCCCACACACACACACAGCCCTTCACCTTTCATTAGAGCCCAAGATGAAGCTTCTATATTGAATCATTCAAAAGTTACAGACGTTTTTCCAAACTGTGCCATTTGGCACAATTTGGCACAGTTCAAAAACGCCTGGAAACTACCTGAGTAAAAAGCTGTGTAATATATTCATTTTTTGTGGTATTGTTACAAAATTTTGACCTCAGCTGGATAACACGTGGTTGTACATTTCTGTTGCATTTTTCAGCCCGGATCTGAAGCTGTGTGTTATTTGCAAGCATTTGTATCCAAAAAAAACACCCAGGTGAAATTTATTTTCTTCAAGTTCAGTATGTTTAGATGACTGTTACTCAGTGGCAGGAGCGCTTAGAGAGATTATGACTGTTTTGCCAAAAAATTCAAAGTGTTTTCTTTTAAATGAGACCAACCCCATGAAGATGCTGCAAAGGGTTGAAGAACAGCTTTTGATTTACTTTGGGTACGTTATTTTTTGGCGTTTTTAGGGAAATTGACCAGAGTGCAAGGGGTTAATTCAGAAGTTCTTTTTTAGATAATCAGCTTATGGATTTTTTTTCCCCATAAAATTGCGTTCTGATTTTGTTAGATACCTCAGCCCTCCATTGCAGCTGAAACATAAAATCTGGTTTCCTCTTGGTTCCACAACGGTTTAACTATAGATTTTATGCTCAGGAATCCATTAACAGTTGATGTGATACCGAACACCTGTTTATCATTTGAATCTGTTTATCTATCATTTGAATGCCATGTCATGTAACCTGAATGAGTTTCATTTAATAAACTTGTAAACAAGAGAAGTTGAAGCGTTTTCCTTTTGCATATATGCTTTTCTGGGTCACGGCAGTAAAAGAACTCACTAAATTTTGAAACTGAATTCATTAAGTAATTGAAGGTATGGAAATGAACTAATTGAAATTAATTAACCCTTTGAGTGTGTATGGTGCAGAACTGTGACATACCCCCTAGTGGTCAAGAGTGGTAAATATTTTTTGTCAATCAAATAGTTCAGATTTCCAAGGCTATAACTTGAAAGTGGTAAGAGATAATGACTTACTGTCAATTAGAAAGATGTAAAATATGATCCAAAGTTTCAGATAGGAATAAATGTACACATCTAATTTGAATAATGTCACGGCACCTCTTTAACTTTCATAACTCAGTCAAAACTGGACTTTGGACGTATTTACACAAAAAATTGTTCAGTCTTTTGACACTGTTTTTTGTACAGAGGTACCTCATCATCTTATCTTCAAAGTATATGAACAAGAAATCAGTACATTTAAAAAACCCCCCAGAAATTTCTCACTTACTTTTGACAAAGTCAGAGTGAGAAGGCAGGCGCAATGCCGCGCTCTGCCACTAGGTGCACGCAAATTCTCACACTCTAAAGGGTTAATCAACAATTTGTTCTTTTAGAACTGGTGGCCCCTTTTTACAAGTGCTCTTCTATTTTATTTAGTGAGTGTTGGGGTAACGGTTTAACTCTGTCCCCTCACACACCCACTATTAAATAAAATAAAAAATTCTTGTACCTTATTGCACTATATTTTATTAAATATCGCTACACTGGTATAAGTTCTTTAAACGAAATTTCATGCAAACCACTATCAGAATTTCAAAATGCATGTTGTTCTTTCATTAATCTACATTCTTTTTCAGAATAAAACAAATTTTTTCATTTTTCTGAATCGTTAATCATCATTTTCTTCATAAAATTGGATCAACTTTTCTTAACCAATGCTATTTTATGATTTTCCAGTTTCCAGTATACTGACAACTTAAACTGTGCTTCATTTGGTTCCACAAATGCTTGATTCATAAGTAACTCATTCTATGATGTCCATGATACATGTTGAATTCTCTGTTTTTAAAGTTATCCAAATATGTTAGCCTATCCTGACATTTCACATCGACACATCGGACCAGCTCTTTACCCTCTCGAGAATTCTTGAGGGTTTGTGGGAGTTTGCCCAACCAGTTTACATGTGTTTTGTGGACTTGGAGAAGGCATTTGACCGCGTCCCTCATGGATTTTTGTGGGGGGTGCTTCGGGAGTATGGGGTATCGGGCTTGTTGTTACGAGCTATTCGGTCTCTGTACGACCGTTGTGAGAGTTTGGTTCGTATTGCCAACACTCGGTTGGAGTCATTCCCAGTGAGAGTTGGACTACGCCAGGGCTGCCCTTTGTCACCGATCCTGTTCATAATTTTTATGGACAGGATTTCTAGGCGCAGCCAGGGAATGGAGGGTGTCATGCTTGGTGACCACAGGATCTCATCTCTGTTGTTTGCAGATGATGTTGTCCTGTTGGCTTCATCCAGCAATGACCTACAGCTCTTGCTGGGACGGTTTGCCGCTGAGTGTGAAGCGGCTGGGATGAGAATCAGCACCTCCAAGTCCGAGTCCATGGTCCTCAGCCGGAAAAAGATGGATTGTCCTCTCTGGGTTGGGGACAGGCTCCTGCCCCAAGTGGAGGAGTTTAAGTATCTTGGGGTCTTGTTCACGAGTGAGGGGAAAATGGAGTGAGAGATCGACAGACGGATTGGAGCAGCATCTGCAGTGATGCGGACGTTGTACCGGTCTGTTGTGGTGAAGAGGGAGCTTAGTTTTAAGGCAAAGCTGTCGATTTACCAGTCAATCTACGTTCCTACTCTCACCTATGGTCACGAGCTTTGGGTAATGACCGAAAGAACGAGATCGCGGATACAAGCGGCTGAAATGAGCTTTCTCCGTAGGATTGCTGGACTCACCCTCAGAGATAGGGTGAGGAGCTCAGTCATCCAGGAGAGGCTCAGAGTAGAACCGCTGCTCCTCCACATTGAAAGGAGTCAGTTGAGGTGGTATGGGCATCTGATTAGGATGCCTCCTGGACGCCTCCCACTTGAGGTGTTTCAGGCACGTCCCACTGGGAGGAGACCCCGGGGCAGACCCAGGACTCGGTGGAGAGACTATGTCTCCCAGCTGGTCTGGAAACGCCTTGGTATCCCCTCTGAAGAGCTGGAGCAGGTGGCTGGGGAGAGGGAAGTCTGGGCTTCTCTGCTTGAACTGCTGCCTCCGCGACCCAAGACAGCGGGGAGCCAGAGACGGCGGACCCAGGCTGGCCGACGACGGCGGCAGCACGGCCGCGACGAGGTGGAGCCAATGGTCCGGTGGCAGAGGCGCGGCCCCGACACAGCGGAGGAGAGGATCTCTGCTTTTACCATCGGAGGTTCGCTGATAGGGCACGCAGGTGCGTGCCGCCCTGCAACTTCAAGAGTTCGGGAAACGGCAAGACCGGGGGTCGCTAGCAGCTTCGACTCTCGGAGAAGGCAACAAGCTGCTCTACATCACGGATACGAGCTCCGGACGAGAGTTCCTCATAGACACCGGAGCCCAAGTGAGCTTCATCACCCCAACATACGCGGACCGGGTGGCTGGACCCCGCGGTAGCGGAGCTACGGCAGCAAATGGCTCGAGCATCAACACCTATGGGAAAAGGACCTTGCCTTTATGCTTACATGGCCGCACATATGAATGGACTTTTGTAATAGCGGCGGTGAGTTTCAACATGTTGGGCGCGGATTTTTTGTGCTCACACAATCTGTTAGTTGATCTTGCTAACAGACGTTCTTTTTACTCTCTCCCCTGTTCAGCTCGAGTGTCCCCGCCACCAGTACAGACCCACGTCGCTACAGCAGGTGGTAAATTTCACACACTCCTCACCCAATTTCCAGCGCTCACTGTGCCCACTTTTCGGCGACGGTCGCGATACACGGGGTGGAGCATTTTATCCCTACATCTGGCCCTCCCGTTTTTGCAAAGGCTCGGCGCTTGGATGCAGTTAAGCTCGCTATAGCGCGCGAGGAGTTCGCCAGCCTAGAGAGGCTGGGCATCATTCGTAGGTCAAAAAGCCCGTGGGCTTCGCCGCTGCACATGGTCCCGAAAGCCGATGGCTCCTGGAGACCGTGTGGCGATTACCGCAGGCTAAACAATGCTACGGCGCACGATCGTTATCCCATTTCCAGTTCTGGCTGGAAGGATGGTGCTTCACCGCTTATGTGGACCACAAGCCGCTCATATATGCCATGGCCAAAATTTCAGACCCGTGGTCAGGCAGGCAGCAGAGGCAGCTGGCCGCGATCTCGGAATTTACCACTGGCATTAGGCACGTTGCGGGCAAATTCAATGTAGTAGCAGATTGTCTCTTGTGCGCGGTCACGACTCCACCACGCGCAGAGGCAGAACGGGCCACCGTGACTGCGCTGCAGGAGAGCGGCGCGGTGGCGCGCGCAGCCCCGGTGCACGTGGGTATAGATTGCGCAGCCATGGCAGCGGACCAGGGGGCGGACGCAGACGTGCGCGCGCTCCAGTCTGGACCAACAGGGTTAAGGCTGGAGAGCAAGTGTTTACAAACCGGTATGCCCCCCCTGATCTGCGACATGTCGACGGGGCGCCCGCGTCCGGTGGTTCCGGCCGCATGGCGCCGCCGTGTTTTTGACTCAGTCCACTCACTGGCGCACCCGGGGGTGCGCGCGTCGGTGAAAATGGTAGCGGAAAAGTTTGTTTGGCCGTGCCTGCGCAAGCACGTGAAGGAATGGGCAAAAACCTGCATTTCCTGTCAAAGGGCCAAAATTCACAAGCACACAAGAGCCCCGTTAGAACCGTTTCGCATTCCAGCCAGAAGATTCGATCACATGCACGTCGACCTCATGGGCCCCCTACCAGCATCACAGGGGTTCACGCATCTTTTGACAATGGTGGACCGAACCACACGTTGGCCGGAAGTGGTCCCGCTGGCGACGACCACGGCCGCGGAGGTGGCTCACGTTTTTTTAACGGCTTGGGTGGCGCGCTTCAGGGTTCCGTCGGACATTACGTCCGATAGAGGACCTCAATTCGTCTCTGAGCTGTGGTCAGCGATGGCCAATGACTTGGGAGCCAAAATTCACCGCACTACAGCTTACCACCCTCAGGCTAATGGTTTATGCGAGCGTTTTCATAGGTCTTTGAAGGCAGCACTCAGAGCATCGCTCACGGATGCAGATTGGGTAAATAAACTACCATGGGTTTTATTAGGGTTGCGTTCTGCACCCAAAGAGGACTTAGACGCCTCCCCAGCGGAGCTGGTGTTCGCACAACCTCTTAGGCTGCCAGGCGAGTTTTTACCAGAGCACCCGGAGCCCCCACCTCTCCCGGCTCTGGGACCGTTAGTTGGCACGGGAGCAGACACGCTTCCGGATCCGGTTCATCATGCTTTTCCATGAGTTTTCGTCCCCAAAGCTTTGAAAAATGCTGAGTTTGTTTTTGTCAGGCACGAAGCCCTAAAAGCAACACTCAAACCACCTTACGAAGGGCCATTTCGAGTGCTGGAGGCAGGTGATAAGCAATTTGTGCTAGATTTTGGAGACAGAAAAGAGACAGTCAGTATTGACAGACTAAAACCTGCTTTTGTCATGAAGGACGGGTCTGTACCGGTCGCGAGGGCGCCTCGACGAGGCAGGCCCCCGCAGGGGGCAAATAATCACTCTCTCCCTCAGTCAACAGAGCCGGAGCAGAAAGACGCCGCAGGCAAGGCGGGGCCAACTCACAGCAGATTCGGCAGACGGTTGAAGCCCAGGCGGCGCACAGACTGAATGTTGATGTTGATTATACAGTAGTCAGTAACATGTTATTGAATTTTAGGGAATAGTCCGTTCTTCATCGTTTGGGGGGGGTTATATGGCTGTGTAGTTGTGCATGTACATGTTGGACATATGAGAGATATGCTGACAGCACATATGTGATTTAATCTCACGATGAAGGAGACGCAGAGTCTAGGACACCTGCGGAGGACAGCGAGAGAAGACAATAGGTGTGGACAGAAGACTCCCTGACCTCTGAGGCTCGAGAGGAGAGAGGGGGGAGTAATGTAAATAGAGGGATTGTGAATGTGAATAAAGGGATTATGATGGAGATGTGTGACCTCCCCTGCGAGGGAGATTCCTTTATGTGAGAATGTTTAAAGGTGAGGACTTTGGTGTGTTTCTGCCTCTTTGTTCGCTGCTCAAGAATGAGAGCAGACTGTGGGAATGGTTGCTTGAAATAAACTTGAATTAAATGCAATTCAGTTTCGTTATTCAAGGCTCCCCACACAGATTAAGAATTGTTAATAAAATTGTCCAGTATATGGACTGGTGCCCTAATGAGGATTTGAGTGCATTGAAAGTAAATCTTAATTCCTACTCACATTCATATTTACATTAATACTTGTACCAACATTAAATTACCTATAAAAACCCCTAAATTTGCCACAGTCATGAGGAGAGGAGACGGGGCTGACAGCTTGATAGAGGCACCGCTCACAACCAGGGAAAAACCCAGAAGTGCCACTGACAACTGCAACCCCGGAGTGAGAAAGAAAGAGAAGACAACTGGCAAATACAATCTGGGAACAAATAAAGACAAATAAACCCAAATATGTAAATAACAAAACTGACATGTTAGGCTGGCCCAGGAAACACACACGCAGGCTCGGGTGAGATTTAAGAGTCTTTATTAACAACAGGTGTATGGATGTGTGAGTGAGGGATGTAGATGTCTTGATGGGGACTGAGGAGCACCGAGGGCAGAACAGGACACCGTGCAGCCAGGCAACCCTGAGGACAGAGCAGAGGAGAAGGGTGAGCTGAAAACACAGAGGCTGTGATGAAAATAGGAATGTGGCTTACTTGCAGTAGTTTGGTGGCTGGCGTTGGGAAGGCGTGCTCCCGCCTGGAAGACAGCGCCCTGATCAGCACGACGGGAAGAAGACTTAAGAGGAATGGCGATGAGAGGGTATTTCTGCTGCCAGGAGGATCCACCTGTGCACAGGGGAAGAACTTGGAAAGCAGGTAAGAGGAAAACCTTACGTGCATGCGATGAGTAAAGCGCTGGCCGTGGGAGACAGACGAACACAGAGCTTGATTGAGGAGGAGAGCTGACGGCTCCAGGCCCTGGGCAGAGGAGGCTAAATAGGAGCAGCCTGATGAAGCGCAGGTGTGTGCGCAGCTGGAGCGGATGACAGGTGGGAGCGGGTTGTGACAGTACTCCCCCCCCCCCCGAGCAGCGCCTCCTGGTGCTGGCTTGTCCGGGTGCGCACGATGGAACGCCCTAACGAGCTGTTTATCCAGCACGAAAGAGGAGCGCACCCAGCGTCTGTGCTCCAGACCATAACCCTCCCAGTCCACCAGATACTGTAGCCCCCGACCCCGGCGCCAAGAGTCCAGGATGGCAGTAATGCCCCACGCCGGGTGGCCGTCGATCATTCTAGGAGCGGGCAGCGCCCTGGGGGGAGGACAGAGAGCATTAGACACCACAGGTTTAATCTGAGACACGTGGAAAGTGGGATGAACACGAAGGGGGGTGGGGGATCCAAACGCACAGCCACCGGATTGACAACCTTCGCCACAGAATAGGGGCCGACGAAGCATTGAGCCAGTTTCTTCTTTTCAGCCTTCAGGTTAATATTTTGAGCTGACAGCCACACCTGTTGCCCTGCCTCGTAACGTGGCACGGGCCTCCTATGGCGATTAGCAGAGTTAGAGTTGCGCACTGCCGTGCGTAAAAGAACCTGGCGCGTCTTGGTCCACAGCCGCCGACACCGTCTCAGGTGAGCCTGGATGGAGGGAACTGCCACCTCACCTTCTTCCTCAGGGAACAGTGGGGGATCATACCCTAGGGATGCCCGAAAGGGGGACATCCCGATGGCCGAAGAAAAGGTGGAATTGTGAGCGTACTCCACCCAGGGGAGATGGGTGCTCCAGGAAGAGGGACTGGAGGAGATGACGCAGCGCAGGACGGCCTCCAGTTCCTGGTTGGTATGCTCGCACTGCCCATTGGACTGAGGATGCTGTCCCGATGGCAGGCTAACCGTGGCTCCTAGAGCATTGCAGAAGCTCCTCCAGACACTGGATATGAATTGAGGCCCCCAGTCGGAAACGATGTCGGCTGGGATACCATGTAGCCTGACAACATGCTGCACCAACAGATCCGCAGTCTCACGCGCCGTGGGGAGCCCAGGGAGGGGCACAAAGGGGGCCGCCTTGGAAAACCGGTCTACAATGGTCAAGATGGTATTAAATGAGTTGGAGACGGGGAGACCGGTGACAAAGTCCAGGGTGATGTGGGACCAGGGCCTACCGGGAACCGGCAGAGGGTGGAGGAGACCCGCAGGAGGAGAGTTGGATGATTTATTCATGGCACACTGGGGGCAGGCATGTACGTAGTTGGAGACGTCGTCCCGGAGCCCAGGCCACCAAAAGGACCGCTGGAGGAGTTTCACAGACCGGGAGATACCAGGATGGCAAGCGAATTTGGAAGTATATGCCCAATGAATGACATCACCCCGGACCGACGAGGGCACAAACAATCCCCCCGCTGGGCCACCACCAGGGTCGGGTTTGGACTCCGAAGCCTTCTGGACCTTGTCTCTAATAGCCCAGGAAATGGACCCCACGACGCACGACGTAGGCAGGATAGTGTGGACCTCTTCTTCAGGAGCTTCCGGGGCGAACTGCCTAGACAATGCATCCGGTTTCTTGTTCTTGGATCCTGGACGGTAGGTGATAGTGAACCTGAACCTCCCAAAGAACAGTGACCAGCGCGCCTGGCGGGCGTTCAGACGTTTGGCCGTCCTGATGTACTCCAAATTCTTATGGTTGGTCCAGACCACGAAAGGCTGAGCTGCCCCTTCCAGCCAATGGCGCCACTCCTGCAGTGCGAGCTTAACAGCGAGAAGCTCCCTGTCACCGATGTCATAATTGCGTTCAGCAGAGAAGAGGCGCTTGGAGAAGAAGGCGCAGGGGTGCACTACCCCGTCCACCGGGGAGCGCTGCGACAAAATTGCTCCCACCCCTGTGTCAGACGCATCCACCTCGACCAGACATTGCAACGCCGGATCCACCTGAGTGAGGTCCCGGGAGGATGAGAATTCCTTCTTCAGTGTCTCGAAGGCGGCCGCCACTTCCGTCGTCCACTGGAAGTGTACCTTCGGGGAGGTGAGGCGGGTCAGAGGAGGGGTGATGGAGCTGTAGCCAGGGACAAAGCGGCGGTAAAAACCAGCAAATCCCAGGAATTGCTCAACCTGCTTCCTGGAAGAGGGGGTGGGCCATTCAACCACCGCTTTGACTTTAGCCGGGTCGGGGAGGAGCTGATTGTGCGAGACAATAAAACCCAGGAAGGAGGTCTGATTAGTAAAGAACTCGCATTTTTCAGCTTTGACGTACAGCTTGTTTTCCAGAAGGCGTTGAAGGACCCGCCTCACGTGGAGTAGATGCTCCTCCCGAGAGTGAGAGAAGATCAGAATATCATCCAGGTAGACGAAAACAAAGACCCCCAGGAAGTCACAAAGTACGTCGCTGATTAATCGTTGGAAGACAGCGGGAGCGTTGGTGAGCCCAAACGGCATCACAAGGTATTCAAAGTGGCCGCTGGGCATCCGGAAAGCAGTCTTCCACTTGTCACCCTCCTGGATCCGGATGAGGTGGTAAGCGCTGCGGAGGTCCAACTTGGAGAACCAGGACACCCCCTGGAGGGAGTTAAAGGCCGAGTTCATCAGGGACAGAGTATAACGGTCCTTGATAGTGATATCATTGAGAGCCCTAAAGTCTATACATGGCCGTAAGGACCCGTCCTTCTTCACCACAAAGAAGAATCCAGCACCCAGGGGGGACGAGGAGGGGTGAATGATGCTGGCACTGAGGGACTCCCGGAGATAGGCGTCCATAGCCTCCCGTTCCGGGGCTGAAAGGCTGTAGAGGCGGCCGGATGGAAGGGGCGCCCCCGGCCGAAGGTCGATGGCACAATCATACGGGCGATGGCGTGGGAGGGAGAGTGCCTTAGACTTACTGAACACAGTGCCAAGGTCGTGGAACTCCGGCGGGACTAAGGAGAGGTCCGGTGGGGCGGAGTCCGCAGCGCAGAAGGAACAGACGGGGCAAAGGCAGCGGACTGGAGACAAGTTCCCAGACAAAAGGTGCTCCAGGCGCGGACGCAGCCAGTCTGCCAATCAAAGACGGGGTTGTGGAGGCGCAGCCACAGGTAGCCCAAAATGATTGATGAAGCAGAGGAGGAAAGGACATAAAAGCTGAGGTCCTCACAGTGATTGCCGGAGATGATAACGGGGATGGGTTTGGTCTTATGGGTGACCTTCTCAAGGGGGAAGCGGGTGAGGGCAACAAGATGGAGAGGAGTGGGTAACACTTGGCACTGGATGTCCAGGCGGGTTGCCAGACTTTTAGAAATAAAATTCTGTTCCGCCCCCGAGTCCACCAGTGCATGAGTAGTGTGACCAATGGCGTTATGGCAGAGTCTAATAGGAATTTGGCATTTGGAGAGGGGATCTGACTGGGTGACGTCCACGAGGCCCCCTACAGCGACTCGCGGACTTCCCCTTTTGGCTTCACTGGGCAGGCTTCCACGAGATGCTGGTCGTCCCCGCAATACATGCAGAGACCCAACTCTCGGCGGCGCTGTTTCTCCGCTAAAGGAAGTCTTGCCCGCCCGATAATCATTGCATCAGGGTCGTCGGCGGCCTCCAGAGGAGGCAACGCCAGGGGGCAGGACTGAGGAGCATGGGAGAGGGCTCCGCATGAGCGGCTATGAGACTTCTGCTTGGCGGCCCGCTCCCTCAGCCTGTTATCTAAACTAATAGCTAGGGAAATCAAATCAGACAGCCGATCCGGCAGTTCTCGGCAGGCCAGTTTATCCCGTAAATTAAAATTGAGACTGTGGAGGAACAAGCTGCAAAGGGAGGCATCGCCCCAACCAACTTCTTCCGCCGCTACCCGGAAGTCGACAGCGTAGTCGGCCGCTAAGCGGCTACCCTGGCGAAGGCTGAGCAGCCACTCAGCTAACACGCTATCCCGAGCCGAGTGATCAAAGACTTCAAAAAAATCTTGCACGAACTGGGTATAGGTCAGGTTTGCGTAGCTGGGCTTCGCCATAACAGCGTAAGCCCAAGCTAACGCTCGCCCTTCCAAGAGATTAGAAATGTACCCAATTCGGCTATGGTCAGATGGGAAATCCCTGGGGACACGCTGGAACACCGTCTCACATTGTAAGATAAACCTGCGCGCTCCCCCGAGCTTTCCGCTGAAGCGCGTGTGGGTGGGAACAGGAGTGAGACGGGTCGGCGGACCGGGGCCAACTGACCGGCTTGGGGAATGGGAAGAACTGGCCCACCAAGCTGAGATGCCTGCGGGGGGTCAAGGCGGTCTAACCGGTGAGTCATGGTGGTTAATTGATTAAGAATTACCTGCTGTTGATGGACAATTAAGTCCACCCAAGCCTCGAGGGTGGAAAGCCGGCATGCGAACCCGCTGTTCGCTGGGCTACTGTGCTGGAGCTGTACTGACATGTTAGGCTGGCCCAGGAAACACGCACGCAGGCTCGGGTGAGATTTAAGAGTCTTTATTAACAACAGGTGTATGGATGCGTGAGTGAGGGATGTAGATGACTTGTTGGGGACTGAGGAGCACCCAGGGCAGAACAGGACACCGTGCAGCCAGGCAACCCTGAGGACAGAGCAGAGGACAAGGGTAAGCTGAAAACACAGAGGCTGTGATGAAAATAGGAATGTGGCTTACTTGCAGGAGTTTGGTGGCTGGCATTGGGAAGGCGTGCTCCCGCCTGGAAGACAGACGACGTCGTGCTGAGCAAAGATCAGCACGACGGGAAGAAGACTGAAGAGGAATGGCGATGAGGGGGGTATTTCCGCCGCCAGGAGGATCCACCTGTGCACAGGGGAAGAACTTGGAAAGCAGGTAAGAGGAAAACCTTACGTGCATGCGATGAGTAAAGCGCTGGCAGTGGGAGACAGACAAACGCAGAGCTTGACTGAGGAGGAGAGCTGACGGCTCCAGGCCAAGGCCCTGGGCAGAGCAGGATAAATAGGAGCAGCCTGATGAAGCACAGGTGTGCGCGCAGCTGGAGCGGATGACAGGCGGGAGCGGGTTGTGACAAAAACTACAGTGAACGTAAACAGGAAAATAAATCATACAAAGAAACAATACAGAACATGTGAAAACAAACTTGAGATAACATAACAGGCATAGAACTCAAAAATACAACATTATACAAATAAGGAAAAACAAAAGGCAAAGAGACAGAGCACGGTGAAATCCCCCCGTGCTCAGATTGTGACAGAGCTGCCCCTCAAGGGGTGGAAACCAGACACCCCCGGGCAACATCAAAGGAAAAACAAGGACCCGCCCACACTAAGAACCCACCCCACCAAAAGACAAGAAAACAACCCCACCCCGGGTGGGAGGAAGGGGACCCAGGCACAGAGGGACCGAAACAAACCAGAGAAAATAAGAAGAAATCCCATGACTCACACCCCAGCAAAAAACAGTCTAGGAGAAAACAAAAAAGCCTGCTCAGGATCCACACCAGGCAAAACCAGGGACCTAGGCCCCCTGGACCAAAGAGCTAGACCGCTCCGGTGGCCGGCTGAAGTCCCAGGCCTAGCAGACGGCGAGGTGGTAAGAGTCGGGTGGCCTGCCAGAGAATATGGGCCACCCAACCCAATAGCACAATCTGTCAGGTGGTTGACAAGAGTTTTTTAGCCACCTAACCAGAAGGGGTGGCCCAGGAGGCTGCTGCCCCATGGGGAAGCCCCACGTATAAGGGGACAGAGGAGTTGGGGAACCCACGATGATGTCAGGTGGAGGAAAGGGAACCACGATGGCCTCGGGTGGAGGAGAGGGAACCACGACGGCATCTGGCAGAGGAGGGGGGACCATGACGGCGTCTGGCAGAGGAGGGAGGACCACAACAGCATCAGGCAGAGGATGGGGAACCACAATGTCGTCGGACTGGCCCGTAGCACCCTTGGCGGTTCTGGACTGGAACAGCGCAGCACCCGCAGCAGCTCCGACCTGGAGCAAAGCTACACCCGTGGCAGCTCTGGGCTGGAGCAAAGTTGCACCCGCGGTGGCTCCAGGCTAGAGCAAAGCAGCATCCATGGTGACTCCGGGCTGGAGCAAAGCGGCACCTGCGGCGGCTCCGGGCTGGAGCAAAGCTGCACCTGCGGTGGACCTGGACTGGGCCATAGCTGCACCCATGGTGGACCCAGACTGGGCCATAGCTGCCCCCACAGTGGACCCTAGGCTGGAGCGTAACACCCATGGCAGACCCACACTGGAGCACAGCACCCATGTTGGTTTCAGGCTGGGACGCAGCATCCACGATGGTCCCCGACTGGGACAGCACACCCACGGAGACCCGGACTGAAGAGGAGCTGCACCAACGGAGGTCCCGGGCTGGGATGGAGCACTTGCGACGACCTCAGTTAATGGGGAAGCAGCACCCACGGAAGCCCTGGGCTGGGACAGAGTACTCACAATGACCTCATCTGGAGGAGAAGCAGTACCCACAGAGGTCCCGGGCTGGGACGGAGCACCCGCGACGACCTCAGGAGGAGCTGGACCCACGATGATCTCGGGCAGCAAGGCTGGACCCATGGAGACTTCTGGCAAAGCTGGATGATCCTCAGTGACCCTGGGGAAAAAAATCAGATGGGAAAGGCAGGGAAACAGGGTCAGGGTCAACGGCGGCAGTGGAGCCCGGCGAGGTGAGCGCAGGTGCAGCTGATGGCTGCCCTTGGTTCTCCCCACCAAAACCCAGATAAGACCTCTCCAACATAGAAACAATGAAAACAAAGGAGAGCACTTGCCTGAGCTCAAGCTCCACCGCCGTCCAGCACTCCATTGAGCCAGACGACGACTCCTCAGTGCTGTCCCTCTGGAGGTCCAGCTCAGACTCTGCTGTGGCGGCCCCAGCAGCAGACATGGTGTTCGATGCAGTCCCGGGCCCCCCAGCGATGTGACCCATGCAGGTGGCTCGCCCGGCATGGCAACAGGAGGTCCGCTCCCTGCTGGCACTGGATCTTGTACTGCTGAAGCCAGGGGATGCTGCATCGTCGGCGCAAGCTCCAGCTCAGTAACAGCACTCTCTCTCCCTCCAGGCCGTGACTGCGGGGCTGGACCCATGTCTTCCAGGACAACTGGCTCCTCCATCACCCAGCGGCTCAGTCCTGGGGACAGCGGACATTCAAGGGGAAAAGAAGAGACACGGAGAGAGCAGGTGAACAGTATAAAGCTGCAGCAGATGGTGAGGACTCAGAGGACTGCCTAATCTGAGCCTCACGGCTAGGAGTCAGGCAAGATAATTTATGCTTAATTGAATGAGAGGGAAAAACCACTTGCCTGAACTCCTGGGGTGTGATGTCTTCTGCTGCAGCAGGTTGGGAATCAGCCCTCTCCGTGACTTCAGTGGTCGTGGGCCCCTCAGAGGAACGTGGAGGAGCCTGCATACACGGCGATGGGTGGAGCCGTGAAGGAGGTGACCGGTCACTCAGCAGCGGGAGGAATCACCGAGGAGAAGAGGGGAGTAGCAGCAACAGAGGAGGAGGCTGACGGGACAGCCGGAAACAAGAAACAAGATAAGGGGACTGCTGCAGGTGTCTTCGGCCTCGGTGAAGGAGGGGCTGCTTGCGAGGAAGTGGAGGCGTTCTTCCATTGCGATTTCCCTAAGCGATGGTGGGAAATGGGAGATGGAGACATAGGCTTATGGTGAGGGGGAAGAGGCCCCGGAGTCAGGGGATGCTCATTTGTTGGCTCAAACTCCGGGCCCCCCGGTGAAACCTCCTCCAGCTCCTGGGCGAGATCTGGGAGAAGCCATGGCTTATATTCCAATAAAAGCTCTGTCTCCGCTAAACTAACCTGCCTGCGCTCCTCCAGTTCCTCGGCTGATGGAGCGGGTCAGTGTTTGGGAGGAGGAGGCAGAACTGCCGCCGCCGAGGGGCGAGAGGATTGAGGTTTCCGAGTACGTGGGCGCTTGCTCTTCGTCGGCGCAGGCACGGACATGCCTGTGACTCACGGATGGTGGGACAATTATGGCGAGGAGTAGGTCTGCAAGCTCCGGGTGGTCCCACAGGCTGGGGCATGCCTCGAGTACCTACACCGCACCCTCCAGACACTCTCAGGCTGCCTCAGGAGTACGGGAGGCATGAGCCTCAGACAGAATGTCCTCTAACACTCTCACTGTCCAGCGCTCCACTTTGCTCAGTCCAGAAATTGAAAAATCCGGGGTGCAGCAGCCGGGTCTCTAACTGGCTGGTGTCTTCTGTCATGAATTGCCCCTTGGGGCAGGGAGGAGAGACCCATGCACTGAACTGTAGTTTGAGAAATTTATTAACAAAAACAAAAAATCCAAACGGTGTACAAACACAAAAATCCAAAAGATGCATAAAGCAAAACTTACGAGCAAAGCAGAGAACACGAGATACAAAGGAAATGCCAGGTTCTGGCACAACAATTCTTCATAAAGACACCAGCAAAAGGAAAGGGGAAAACCGTCCTTAAATAAGGCCAAAAATAATTAAAAACAAATAGTAACCAGTGTAAATCACATAAGCGGGCTGGGGAGAAGATGACAATCAGCTGTGAGACATGAGGAGATAGAGCTGACAGCTTGACAGGGGCACCGCCCACAGCCCGGAAAAAAACCTGGAAGTGCCCCTGACAATTGCAGCCTTGGAAAGAGAAAGACAAGACAACCGGCAAATACAGTGTGGGAACAAATAAAGACAAATAAACCCAAATATGTAAATAACAAAACTACAATGAACGTAAACAGGAAAATAAATCATACAAAGAAACAATACAGAATATGTGAAAACAAACTAGAGATAACATAACAGGCATAGAACTCAAAAATACAACATTACACAAATAAGGAAAAACAAAAGGCAAAGAAAGATACAGAGCACAGTGAAATTCCCCCGCACTCAGATCGTGACAGTTTGAAGAAAATGCTGCATTTGTTTCACTTATAGTCATAGCAGAGCCTTGTTGTTTACCTTTATTATAATTTTTGGAGGTTAAAATTGCTTGGATCAACTAATGATCTTTAATTTGAATTTTAGATTTACTAAGCTAGCCTCCTTCTTCTGAAAATGTAGCAGATTTATTCCACAAATCAGTTTAAACTGTTTGAACTCTTCCCTGTTACTAAAATAAAGGCCCTGAAACACAATCTTCCCTAGGTCTCCCCAAAAAGCTAGAACCATCCCTGCCTCATCGACACAAAACTAAACTTTGTTCAACTGTGAATGGAGTGTTTGGATGTTCCACATTCAGAGGAAATGGTGTGACTGTCAGTGCTACAACACAAGTGTTGTGAAGATTGGAGCTAAGGAAATAGTTGGATGGTAAATACAGCCATGTAACCAACAAAAAATTTGAGACTTCTCTTGTTCTCTTTCTGAATACCATGCAGTGAACACAAAGCTTTTTGTCTCAGGTGACACATACTTGAATAGCTTCTAAAAACTTAATCTTGGCCTTGCTGACACCATCATCACTACAGTACCTGGATGATTGATGATGTGATTACAGCGTTCTAGGGTCACACTTGCATGAATGTACATATCAAAGGGAAAAATCAACCCTAACTGAAGAAGACAATTAAATGCAATGGCAGGCTGTAATATTTTCTGATTCAATCAGTATGCCTTTGTAATATCTTTTACCGGCAAACAGAAGGATGAAAGAATTTATGAGAAGAAGCAGAAATGACAGAATAGAAAATATTCTTTTCAATAACAGCCATCATGTAGATTAAAAACACGGTGCATAATTACCAGTCCACAATTAGCATCCTCCTCTGTGGATCACCGCCTTATCATGGTAGAGGGGTTTGAGTGTCTTAATGATCCCAGGAGCCATGGACGGCAATAGGGCTTTTTTAGGAGTGCTGTAACACCCCTAAATTTAAACTCAGCACCCCTAAAAATTGAAGTGAGAAAAGTTTTGATTATAGTTTGTCTTTGACAGGCTGAAATAGCACCCCCCCCCCCCGCCACACAAATGGTATGATTCCTCCACTAGTCCCACTTAGATTCACAACATGGTGGCTGAACGCACATGCAGACTGGCAGGCTCTGCATGCACTTCTCTAAAATCTCCTTTTAAACCTACTACTTTTAAACCTACTACATTTAGACCAACTCTTTTCACAAAATGGACTCAACTACCACTGGAACAGTGGATAGTTGGTGCTGTTTTAATTGTCTGTTTACTTCTACGATCAATGCGACAGTGCCTAACAAATGAGAACCACAACGCTACGTGTTATGTCTGAATAATGGGGAGTCAGTCACCATTAACTGAACACTGAACTGCTTTATTCCTGCGTACGACACAATATACACTACCGTTCAAAAGTTTGGGGTCACCCAGACAATTATTTTGTGTTTTCTATGAAAAGTCACACTTATTTACCACCATGAGTTGTAAAATGAATAGAAAATATAGTCAAGACATTGACAAGGTTAGAAATAATGATTTGTATTTGAAATAATAATTTTTTCCTTCAAACTTTGCTTTCGTCAAAGAATCCTCCATTTGCAGCAATTACAGCATTGCAGACCTAACATGGTTGCACAAGGGTTTTCTAATCATCCATTAGCCTTCTGACACAATGAGCAAACACATTGTACCATTAGAACACTGGAGTGATAGTTGCTGGAAATGGGCCTCTATACACCTATGTAGATAAGATAAGATAAGATAAGATAAGCCTTTATTAGTCCCACAACGGGGAAATTCCAGGATTGCAACAGCACAGGGATAGCAACACTCAGAGCAACAATCAGAAGGCAAGAAAAAACAAGCAAGCAAGAGCAGCTAATATACATATGTACATATTACTATAAAATATATATATACACACACACACACACACAGACACACAGTGCAGAGCATTGTAGCTGGATGGAATAAATATATGAATATATGAACACACAGTGCAGAGCATTGTAGCTAGATGGAATAAATATGTAAATATATAAACACCCACAGTATGGAGCATTGCAGCTAGGTGGAATAAATATGCAAGTATATAAACACACACAGTGCGGAGCAATGTAGCTAGATGGAATAATATGTAGATATATAAAAACACAGTGCGGAGCATTGTAGCTAGATGGAATAAATATATAGATATATAAATATAAACACACCCAGTGCTGAGCATTGTAGCTAGATGGAATAAATATGTAAATATATAAACACACACAGTGCAGAGCATTGTTGCTAGGTGGGATGAAACAGCATAACCGTCTATTTAGTTATCCTACATGGTATGATTATGTGCCCATACATATTCTCACCCTCCATAGCGACCGGTATGTTCCTAGTTGTATGCCGGAGAGGACCATTGTGTAAGTCTATTGCATCTTTTGCATTCCAAAAAAAAAAAAAAAAACTATTAGTTTGTTACGTCTTTTTGCTATCTCTGCGAGCAGCCCTGCTTAGGTTGTACAGTCTGACAGCCGTTGGTAGGAAGGACCTACGAAACCTCTCGGTTGTGCACCTGGGATGATGTAGTCTGCTGCTAAATGAGCTCCTCAGTGCATCCAGTATGTCCTGCATAGGGTGGAACTCGGACTCCAGCAGAGATGACAGTTTAGCCACCGTCCTTCTCTCTCCTATCTCCTCCATCGGATCAAGGCGTTGCCCCAGGACAGAGCTAGCTTTCTTAATCAGTTTGTTCAGTCTCTTCCTATCGGCTGCAGTAATGCCACTGCCCCAGCAGACCACTCCAAAAGTGATGGCTGATGCCACCACCGTGTCATAGAATGACTTCAGCAGCGCCCCTTGTACACCAAAAGACCTGAGTCTCCTCAGCAGGAACAGCCTGCGCTGTCCCTTCTTGTAGAGTGCGTCAGTATTGTGTGACCAGTCTAGTTTATTGTTCAGATGAATACCCAGGTACTTGTAGGATGTCACCATCTCGATGTCTGTTCCCTGTATATTTACTGGTGCTGTGAGGGGCTGCCCATGCCTGCGGCAGTCCACCACCAGCTCCTTAGTTTTCCTCGCGTTGATCTGGAGGCAGTTCCGATGGCACCAGTCCACAAAGTCCTGGATAAGCCCTCTGTACTCAGCTTCATCTCCGCTGGAGATGAGACCAACGATCGCAGAGTCATCAGAGAACTTCTGTAGATGGCAATGTGTTGTGTTGTGTGAGAAGTCCGCAGTATAAAGAGTGAACAAGAAGGGAGCCAGCACCGTTCCCTGGGGGGCCCCCGTGCTACTGATGATCGTGTCGGAAACACAGTCCCGGGTTCTCACAAACTGAGGCCGGTTCGTGAGGTAGTCCAGGATCCATGATGACAGGTGCTGGTCCACCCCTGCGCGCAGCAGCTTGTCCTTCAGGATCATCGGTTGGATGGTGTTGAAAGCACTGGAGAAGTCAAAGAACATGATCCTCACCATATTCCCGGGCTTCTCCAGGTGGGACAGAGAACGGTGAAGGAGGAAGATCACCGCATCCTCCACCCCAATGCCATGCTGGTAGGCGAACTGGAGTGGATCCATCGCTGGTTCCACCAGGGGGCGGAGATGAGCAAGGAGCAGTCTCTCCAGGGTCTTCATCAAGTGGGACGTCAAGGCCACCGGTCTGAAGCTGTTCAGGTCTTTGGGGTGGGAAGTTTTTGGTACAGGTACCACACAAGATGTTTTCCACAGCTGTGGTACCCTCCCCAGTTTCAGGCTCATGTTGAAGATATACGTCACAATCCCACACAGCTGGTCTGCACAGGACTTGAGGAGCTTTGCGCTGATGCCGTCCGGTCCCGACGCCTTCCTCGCCTTGATCTTCCTCAGCTCCGTCCTCACCTGGGTCTTGGTCAGGGTCAGGATGGGGGGCTGTGTGTTGGGAGTGGGGGGGGTGTCGGTGGAGTGGGGAGTGGGTAGCAGGACTTGATTTCTTAGAGGCAGCAGTGGTTGTTGTGCAGACAGGGGGGAGGGCGGTTGGTCAAATCTATTGAAAAACAGATTCAGGTTGTTCGCCCACTCCCTGCCCCCCGTGGCCTGGGGGGAGGTATTCTGGAGCCCCGAGATGGTTTTGAGGTTTCTCCAGACCCCGCTGATGTCGCTCTGTTGCAGCTTGTCCTCCATCTTCTTCCTGAAGCTGTCCTTGCCTTCTCTGATCTTTCTCCTCAGCTCCCTCTGTACGGACTTCAGCATCTCCCTGTTCCCCGACCTGAAGATCCTCTTCTTCTCTCTCAGAAGTGTTTTTATCTCAGGGTTGATCCAGGGTTTGTTGTTTGAGTGACGCCGTATGGTCTTGGTGGGAACGGATTTGTCCACACAGAAGCTGAGGTAGCCCGTGAAGATGTGAATGAGGCCATCGATGTCCTCACCATGTGGATCGCAGAGCTGCTTCCAGGCAGTGGCTTCAAAACAGTCCTTTAGAGTGTCCATTGTCTCCTCAGACCATAACTCCACAGTGTGCATGGCCGGAGGTTGTCTGTGCACTAGGGGTTTGTACACCGGTCGGAGATGAACCAAGTTGTGATCCGATCTCCCAAGTGGGGGGAGTTGTGATGAGGTGTACGCCTCCTTAGTGTTTGCGTAGAACAAATCCAGTGTTTTATTGTCTCTAGTGTGGCATGTGACATACTGGGTGAAAGTGGGCAGAATGGGAGACAGTGAAACGTGGTTGAAATCGCCTGAGATGAGGAGAAGAGCATCTGGGTGTTCTGTCTGCAGCCTGCTGGTTACTGAATGGATGACGTCACGCGCTGTCCCAGCGTTCGCCGTCGGATTTGCATAAACAACAATGCAGATCACGTGTGAGTGTTCTCTCGGGAGATATGTAGGCCTCATGCTAACAGCTAGCAACTCAATGTCTTTGCTGCAGTGTCGTTGTTTAACAGTGATATGTCCCGGTCTGCACCAGTTGTTGTTAACATACATGATCACTCCACCGCCCCTAGTTTTGCCACTCTCTGGTGTTCGGTCAGCTCGTATCGTGTGAAAACCCTCCAGCTCAATGTTAGCATCTGCTGCTAGTTCAGTTAGCCACGTCTCAGTAAACAAAAGGAGAGAGCACTCCCGGTAAGTGCTATCATAACGGGAGATAGCCGCTAGCTCATCTAACTTTCCCAGTATCGACCGTACATTTCCCATGACAACAGATGGAAGGGAGGGTCTGTACCTTATATTTTTTGTCCTCCGCCTTACTCCCGCCCGGCAGCCGCGGCGTTTTCGCCTCAGTTCTCTCGGTATGTCGAGTTTTTCCAGTGGGACCGGGTGGCGGTTAAATGCTAGCAGCTCTTCCCTGTTATATCGTATCCTGCTATAAACAGTGGCTCCGTCCACCGGCTCAGGAGACATTTGGGATGATCTGTGTGTCCATGATATAAGTGGGGTGAAAAAAAAAAAAAAAAAAAAAAAAAAAAAAAAAGTGATCAAAAGAGAGAGGAAGGGGAAAAAAAACTCGGAATCGAGCCGCTGTTGCAAAAGGCAGCCGACTGGTGTGGCGCCGAGAGGAAAAAAAAAAAAAAAAAAAAAAAAAAAAAGATATTGCACCAAAAACCAGACATTTGCAGCTAGAATAGTCATTTACCACATTAGCAATGTATAGAGTGTATTTCTGATTAGTTTAAAGTTATCTTCATTGAAAAAAGTGCTTTTCTTTCAAAAATAAGGAAATTTCTAAGTGACCCCAAACTTTTGAACGGTAGTGTATACTCCAGCCATAGTCCGTTTACATCATTCCCCAACCCCTCGGCTGGGCTACGGCAAGCCCCAAGACACAATTCTCATATATAACAATCTCCCCCCGCCCTTCACTAAGTCCCAGAATGCCCATATTATGTTTTCTTATCTTTTTTCTGATGAACCAATAAACATATTAACATTAATGCCAACACTGAGTTGCGGTAATGCAGCTGTAAGGAAGGGAGGTGTTCCTGTGGTAACGTATCGTCACTTCCTGTGTTGCTGGCTGTCTGTGGTTTGCTCTCCTCATTCTCCCGAGGATTTTGCCTTTAATTGTATTTTAATCACTTTTTTCCATCTACCGTTAGCTCTCACTTCTGTTTATCAAGCCTCTTGCACCTGTGTGCGCACTCAGTGTCATCTAATCACCCTCTTTAGCCTTCTGTTCACCTTTCATCGGTGTTTTTGTTAGCTTCGGGTTAGCCACTAGCTATGGCTACTAGCTCTCTTTCCTCTCCTCCTCTGGTGTGCTCTCTCTGTCAGATGTTTAGCTACACCTCTGCCTCTTTTAGTGATAACGGTAAATGTAATAAATGTTGTCTTTTTGAGGCGCTCGAGGCAAGGTTGTCTGATTTGGAATCCCGGTTCCACTGTATTGAAACATCGTCTGCATCAGTTAATAACGACAGACGTCCCCTAGCTGCAGTGGAGCTCCCTAGCATAGGGCAACCTGTTAGCGGTCCTCCGGTCCTCCTCAGCAGCGAGGAGACTGGGTGGGTGATGTGAGAAGGAAGCCGAGCCGCAAAGCCCCGGTTAACCACCAACCTGTTCATGTTTCTAATCGCTTTTCCCCACTCAGCGACACACCCGCTGAGGAAAAAACTCTGATCATTGTCAACTCTGCAGTTAGAAACGTGAACCTAGAGACTCCAGTGGCCGTAGTCAAATGCATTCCTGGGGCCAGAGCAGGTGACATTGAGTTAAATTTGAAAATGCTGGCTAAAAGTAACTGTAAATACTCCACAATTGTTATTCATGCAGGCATTAATGACGTCCGACTCCGGCAGTCGGAAGTCTCAAAACTTAACGTGGAATCGGTGTGTGTCTTTGCCAAAACAATGTCTGCCTCTGTAGCATTCTCTGGGTCCCTCCCCAATCTGATCAGTGATGACATGTTTAGCCGCTTGTCATCCTTCAACCGCTGGCTGTCTCTGTGGTGTCCTGCAAACAATGTGGGCTACATTGACAATTGGAGCTCATTTTGGGGAAAACCTGGTCTTATTAGACGAGATGGCATCCATCCCACTTTGGATGGTGCGTCTCATTTATCTAACAATCTGGCATCATTTTTATCCAAATTTCCAAAACCTTGACAACACAGAGTTGGGACCAGGAAGCAGAGTCGCAGTCTTACATGCCTCTCTGCAGCTCCTCTTCATCCGCCACCCCTCAACTTAGCCCCTGTCTTCCCCACCAGAGAATCACTGTCTGCTCCCTCCAAAGTAAATAAAAATACAATGTATAAGAATCCCAAAGTGATTAAACAAAAAACTGGTAAAACTCAAATTAAACATGAAGCCTGTAAATTTAATAATTTGGCCTCTGTTCCTCCTCATAATTTAAAAAAAAAAGTGGTTTGTTTAACTCCCAAGTCTCTGCTAGTCCATGATCTGTTAATTGATCATCAGATTGATTTAATATCCCTTACAGAGACTTGGTTAAAGCAAGAGGATTATGTTGGTTTAAATGAATCAACTCCCTCTGGTTATTTAAACTGTCAAAATCCCCGACGTTCTGATCGTGGAGGAGGAGTAGCGACAATTTACCATTCCAAATTACTAGTTAATGTAAAGCAAAAAACACGTTATAAATCCTTTGAGGTCCTGGTCCTCAGTATTGGGCATTTTAGCGATTTTAAGCTAAACCCAATTTTATTTGCCATAGATTATCGTCCTCCATCAACCTACTCAGAGTTTTTATCCGAATTTGCCGAATTCTTAGCTGATTTAGTGCTGAAATCAGATAGAATATTTATAGTAGGGGACTTAATATTCATGTAGATGTAGATAGTGATTGCCTTAATTTGGCATTTAATTCAATATTAGACTTGATGGGGTTTTCTCAGAAAGTGGGAAATTCTACCCATTATCTCTACCATACGTTGGACCTTGTTCTGACATATGGCATAGAAATAGAAAATCTGGTAGTGTCTCCTCATAACCCTGTACTGTCAGACCATTGTCTGTTAACCTTTGATTTTACTATTTCTGACTATTTGGCTCCTAAGGAAAAATATTACTACAGTAGATGCCTCTCAGATGATGCTGTTACCAAATTTATGCAGATTGTTTCCTCTATGCCATGTGTCAACACAACCGAAATAAGCTATAGACAGCTTGCTCCTTCTGTAATTGATAGCATGGTAGATAGTGTTACAGTCTCTCTGCATCAGACTCTATACATGGTGGCCCCTTTAAAAAAGAAAAAGTCTAATCAGAGATTTCTAACTCCTTGGTTCAACACAGAAACTCGTAGCTTAAAACAGAAGACTCATCAATTAGAAAGAAAATGATGCTCCACTAATTTAGATGAAATCTATTTAGCTTGGAGAAATCATCTTTTAATTTATAAAAAAATCTCTGAGAAAAGCTAGAACAAGTTATTATTCTGCATTAATAGAAGAGAACAAGAATTATCCCAGGTTTCTTTTTCAGTACTGTAGCCAGGCTGACAAAGAGTCAGGACTCTGTCAATCCTAGCATTCCCTCAGAGCTTACTAGTCAGGACTTTATGAACTTTTTCAATAATAGAATTTCAGCTATCAGAGATAAAATCAGTCAGATTCTTCCCACCGTTAACTCAAATACAGTAATTACTACAACTCCTTCAACTGACATCTGTTTGGATCAGTTTACTTCAATTGACCTTTTAGAGCGAGACAAAATAGTTTCCTCATCCAAGCCTTCAACTTGTCTTTTAGACCCTATTCCTACCAGGTTATTTAAAGAAGTCTTCCAATTTATTGGTAGCTTTATTCTTCAAAAAATCAATTCTTCATTAACTTTAGGCCATGTACCGCAGGCTTTTAAAACCGTAATTAAACCCTTACTCAAAAAGCCAACGCTGGATCCAGGAGTTTTAGCTAACTATAGGCCAATCTCTAATCTCCCTTTCATTTCAAAAATCTTGGAAAGAGTTGTTGCTACGCAATTATTTGACCACTTGCAAGGAAATGGTCTATTTGAAGAGTTTCAATCTGGGTTTAGAATCCATCATAGTACTGAAACAGCCTTAGTGAAGTTCACTAATGACCTCCTGGTCACATCTGATAATGGGCTTGTTTCTGTACTTGTCCTTTTAGACCTTAGTGCAGCTTTTGATACTATCGATCATAATATTCTACTTGATAGATTAGAACACTATGTTGGACTTAATGGAACTTCGTTGCAGTGGTTTAGATCTTATTTATCTGATAGGTTCTATTTTGTTCATGTCAGTAATGAGTCTTCTTTCAACTCAAAGCTCAGTCATGGAGTTCCACAGGGATCTGTGCTAGTCCCTACTCTTTTAAGTTTATATATGCTTCCGTTAGGCAACATTATTAGAAAGCACTGTATACATTTTCATTGTTATGCAGATGACACACAATTATACCCGTCAATGAAGCCAGATGAAGCCAGATGATAGTAATCAATTAGCCAAGTTAGAAGCCTGTCTTAAGGAAATCAAAGCTTGGATGACTTGTAATTTACTGCTATTAAATTCAGATAAGACTGAAGTAATTCTTGTTGGTCCAAAAAACCTTAGAAATACCTTTCCAAATCAAACTTTTAGTTTGGATGCAGTTACTCTTTCTCTTAATAGCTATGTGAGGAACCTTGGAGTTATTTTTGATCAAGATCTGTTTTTCAATTCACATATTAAATTTGTTTCTAAGACTGGCTTCTATCATTTGCGTAATATTGCCAAGATTAGGAGCATCTTGTTTCAGGGTGATGCTGAGAAACTGATCCACGCTTTTGTTAGCTCTAGATTAGATTATTGTAACTCTTTATTATCAGGTTGTCCTAAAACATCTCTAAAAAGTCTTCACTTGATCCACAATGCTGCAGTAAGCGTTTTAACAGGTACTAGAAAGAGAGATCATATCTCTCCGGTTCTGGCCTCCCTTCATTGGCTTCCCATAGAGTTTAGAATTAAGTTTAAAATCCTTCTTCTCACTTTCAAAGCTCTAAACAGTCAGGCCCCTTTTTATTTAAAAGAACTGATATTACCCTATTATCCTAACAGAGCACTATGCTCCCAAAATGCTGGATTACTTGTAATACCTACAATCTCCAAAAGTACAATGGGGGGGGGGCAGAGCCCTCAGTTATCAAGCTCCTCTCTTGTGGAACCAGCTGCCAATCGGGATTCGGGAGTCAGACTCAATCTCTGTTTTTAAGAATAGGGTTAAAACCTTCCTTTTTGATATAGCGAGGGATCATGTGTCTCTGAACCTTCCCTTAGTTTTGCTGCTATTAGGTTTAGACAGCCGGGGGACCTCCACTAATTGCACTGGGTTACACTCCTTTCTTCAGTCTCAATGAAATATTTTTTTTTTGCTGGTCATTAGCATCTGTTTGTTCTCTCCCATAGATTGAATCCCCATCGTACTGTTTGCTCTCTACATGTCTGTTCTTTTCTTCTTCTCTATCTCCTCACCCCCCAGCCAGTTGCAGCAGATGACTGCCCCTCCCTGAGCCTTGTTCTGCTGGAGGTTTCTTCCTGTTAAAAGGGAGTTTTTCCTCTCCACCATCACCAAGTGCTTGCTCACAGGGGATCGCCTGATTGCTGGGGTCTTTCTGCAATTGTGGGGGTTTCCCCTACAGTTGAAAGTGCTATGAGATGACTGTTGTTGTGAAATGGCACTATATAAATAAAGTTGAATTGAATTGAATTGAACATCAACTTTACTGTTATATGTGTGTGTGTGTGTGTGTGCATATATATATATATATATATATATATACACAGTGGGGCAAAAAAGTATTTAGTCAGCCACCAATTGTGCAAGTTCTCCTACTTAAAAGATGAGAGAGGTCTCCAATTTTCATCATAGGTATACCTTGTGGTGGACACATATGTGACCTGTTTTGTGACTCACATTTTAGATCAGAACAAAGGCAGAGCTTCCTTGGGGATTACAGGAAGCTGCAAGGATGTTAGCTTTGGTCTGCAAGGCTTGAGACTGTGGGGGTGTAATTAAAGGATTAAAGAGGAGATGCATTGTTACTGGCAATTATAATGCAACGTGGTCTGTGATTCATGTGACTTGTGAACTGTAAGAGTCCTGGTATTTAAGGATGAGAGTTTCCTGTGTTGTTCTCTTTCTTCTTCGAGATGTTGGTGATGTGAATAAAGCTGACTTGAGAGAAACCTGTCTCGTCATTCTCACATTCCCACACTGGTGACTCAAGACTAGCATGCAGCGAAGGGAGACTTCCCCCGAGCCAGACTCGGCAGGAGCCCCCAGCCAAACGAATGCCACTACAGTCCAGCTACCGGACTTCTGGTAGAACAATCCGCGCTCCTGGTTCAATGCGATTGAGGCACAGTTCAACCTCCGGGGCATATCGGTAGACGCCACAAAATTCTACCACATAGTCGCAAAACTGGACAACAACACGGCCCAGCATGTGGAGAGCCTGATCGACCAGCCGCCGGACAGCGACAAATACGGCACGTTGAAGGCTGCACTCATCCAGCACTTCACCCCCTCGATGGAGGAGCGAGCAGAGAGGCTCCTGGCGCTGACGGAGTTCGAAAATGACATGCCCGCGAACCTTATGGAGAGGTTGTTGAGGCTGAAAGACTCTGACGACGATCACTTCATGTTCACCCACCTTTTCCTCAGGACTCTACCATCAGCGGCGAGAGCGACCCTGGCCAGTTCGCCACTGTTGGCCCAACGGGACTACCGCACACTGGGCTGAGAGGCGCAGCGAATTGTCAACGCCACCAAGCGGCGCGCAGCCACGGCCGCTGCAGCAGAGCTTGGCGCAACGACCGGAGATGACAAGGGGCCAGAGGCAGCAGTACCAGACCCACCGACGACGGCGGCGGCAGGGGCCAGGGAACACGGATCAGACGTCCTTTGTTTCTACCATCGCCGCTTCGCAGAGAGGGCACGCAAATGTGTACCACCGTGCCAGGTCAGACGTTCGGGAAACGCCAAGACCGGGGGTCGGTAGCAGCCGCGGCCCTCGGGGAGGAGAACAAGCTGCTTTACTTGTCGGACGCACGCTCGGGGAGACAGTTCCTCGTGGACACAGGCTCCCAGTTGAGTTTCATCACACCTTCCTATGCGGACAGGCTGGCAGGTTCCAGGGGTCCCGGGGTGACAGCAGTGAACGGCTTGGAGATTAAGACCTTTGGTGAGAAAACCCTGCTTCTGTCTCTACACGGCCGTACATTCGAGTGGACTTTTGTTGTAGCAGCAGTGAATTTCAATATGTTGGGGGCTGATTTTTTGTGCTCACATGGTTTGTTGGTTGATCTCGCTAACAGGCGCCTGTTTAATGCACTTTCTTTTTATTCTATCCCCTGTACAGCGCGAGTGGCCCCGCCAACAGCACAAGCCAACGTCACAGCTGCAAGCGGTAAGTTCCACACACTGCTCACTCAGTTCCCAGCACTCACGGTCCCCACATTTTCGGCAACAGTCGCTAAGCACGGGGTGAAGCATTTTATTACCACTACCGGACCGCCCGTTTTTGCAAAAGCTCGGCACTTGGACGCAGTTAAACTGGCCATAGCGCGCGAGGAGTTCGCCAACCTGGAGAGGTTGGGCATTATCAGGCGTTCAAACAGTCCGTGGGCTTCCCCACTACACATGGTCCCGAAAGCTGACGGATCATGGCGACCTTGCAGGGATTTCCGCAGGTTAAACAACGCTACAGCGCACGACCGCTACCCAATCCCGCATATCCAAGATTTTTCCGTTCATTTGGCAGGGGCGCACTTTTTTCTAAAATAGACTTGGTCCGCGGTCACCACCAAGTCCCAGTGCGCGCTGAGGACATACCCAAAACAGCGGTAATAACTCCGTTTGGCCTATTCGAGTTTTTACGCATGCCATTCGGACTTAAAGGGGCTGCTCAGACGTTCCAACGCATGATGGACACGGTGCTTCGCGATCTCCCTTTCGTGTTCGTCTACTTGGACGATATTTTGGTAGCCAGCACGTCTGAAGACGAACACGAAAAACACCTGGCCACAGTTTTCCGAAGGTTGGGAGATCACGGGTTAATAATCAACCCAGCGAAGTGTCAGTTCGGGGTGGCGCAGATCGATTTTTTAGGACACCGCGTCTCCCCCGAAGGAGCAGTTCCGCTTCCTGACAAAGTGCGCGCGGTGGCAGATTTTCCCCGGCCGCAGACGGTCAGGGCGTTGCAGGAGTTTTTGGGAATGGTGAATTTTTATAACCGTTTCCTCCCCCGCGCGGCGCAACTCATGCAGCCGCTGTATGCCGCGCTCAAAAAAAAGAAACCTGCGGATAAGGTCGAGTGGTCCCTGGAGCGGGACCAAGCGTTCTCGGAGGTGAAAGCAGCCTTGGCAAAGGCTGCGTTGTTGGCACACCCAGACCCAACGGCCCGCATAGCGCTCACCACTGACGCGTCAGATGTGGCCATAGGGGCGGGCGTGGAGCAACATGTAGCCGGGGTTTGGCAGCCCCTCGCCTTTTTCAGCAGGACCTTGCGCGATAGCGAACGTAAATACAGCGCGTTCGACAGGGAGCTGCTGGCTCTCCATTTGGCCATCCGCCACTTTCAGTTCTGGCTAGAAGGACGCTCTTTCATTGCGTTTGTTGACCACAAACCACTAACATTTGCGATGGCCAAAGTTTCCGAACCGTGGTCAGGCCGGCAGCAGAGACAGCTGGCCGCGATATCAGAATTTACCACTGATATTCAGCATGTGGCGGGCAAACTAAATGTAGTGGCAGATTGCCTCTCGCACGCCGTGGCGGCCCCAGTCAGCATAGGAGTAGATTACACAGCCATAGGCCGTGGAGCAGGTTAGTGACGCGGATGTGCGCGCGCTTCAGTCTGGACCAACAGGGTTAAGGCTGCACGGTGGCGCAGTGGTTTAGCACTGTGGCAGCACAGTTTTACCCTCGGCCGGGGGATCGCGGGGATCGTGGGTTCGATTCCAGCCCCCGACCAACAGTGAGCTGTGTGGAGTTTGCATGTTCTCCCCGTGTTGCGCGGGTGTACTCCGGGATTTCTCCGGTTTCCTCCCGCATACCAAAAACATGTAGGTTTAGGGCGCTCGCGCACGCAGCGACCAGCAGCCGGTGGCTTGTCACCAGACTGCAAACCGAATCTACCTACGGGTACAAATAAGTAACAAAAAAAAAAAAAAAAAAAAAAAAAGGCTGGAGAGCAGTTTGCTGCAAGACGGTATGCCCCCCCTAATCTACGATGTCTCCACTGGACGGCTGCGTCCAGTAGTACCGGCCACATGGCGCCGCCGCGTTTTTGACTCGCTTCATTCTTTGGCGCACCCGGGAGTGCGCACGTCAGTCAAAATGGTAGGAGAGAAATTTGTGTGGCCAAGCCTTCGCAAACAAGTTAAAGAGTGGGCAGCAGCCTGCACGGCGTGTCAACGAGCCAAAGTACACAGGCACACGAGGGCTCCTTTGGAGCCTTTTCACATTCCGGCCAAGAGGTTTGATCACGTTCATGTGGACCTCGTGGGCCCCCTCCCGCTGTCACAAGGGTGCACACACCTTCTAACAATGGTGGACCGCACCACGCGCTGGCCTGAGGTTGTCCCACTGGCATCAACCACGGCTGAGGAGGTGGCGCGCGTGTTTTTAACAGCTTGGGTGGTGCACTTCGGCGTTCCGTCGGACATTACGTCCGACAGAGGCCCTCAATTTGTGTCCGAGCTTTGCTTGACAATGGCCCGCAGCCTGGGTGTCACAATTCACCGCACAACCGCGTACAATCCGCAGGCTAACGGGTTATGCGAACGTTTTCATAGATCATTGAAAGCAGCTCTCAGAGGACGGATGCAAATTGGGTGGACAAGTTACCGTGGGTGTTATTGGGGTTGCGTTCTGCGCCTAAAGAGGACTTAGAAGCCTCCCCAGCGGAGCTCGTGTTTGCGCAGCCACTCCGGCTGCCTGGGAAGTTTCTCCCAGATAACCCTGCACCAGACGCCTCCCCGTCTCAGCTGTTGCGGAGTAACACAGAATCAAGCACGCTGCCCGGCCCCGCGCACCACAGTTTTCCACGCGTTTTTGTGCCTAAAACTTTGAAGAACACAGAGTTTGTTTTTGTCAGACACGATGCGCATCGAACCCCGCTGCGATCGCCTTATGACGGACCTTTCAGAGTGTTAGAAACAGGGGACAAGCAGTTCTTGCTAGATTTGGGGGTAGGAAAGAGAAAGTTGGCATAAACAGACTCAAACCCGCTTTTGTGGTGGCAGATGAGCAAGTGCTGTTGGCAAGGGCCCCGCGGCGAGGTAGACCCCCGCGGGGGGCTTCACAGAGTAATGTTTCCCCAGATCACCCGCAGGGACTGACAAAAGGTTTCCACCCCCAGACGGCAAACCCCCAGCGTGACAGCGCCGCAGAGACATGGAATCCCAGCTACAGCAGATACGGCAGGAGACTGAGGCCTAGACAGCATGTGGACTGATGTATATTGATACTATCACGGCATGCATGTTGTTGTTCTCTTGTTTGTTCTAAAATGTTGGGGGGGCTCGTGTGGTGGACACACATATGTGACCTGTTTTGTGACTCACATTTTAGATCAGAGCAAAGGCAGAGCTTCCTTGGGGATTACAGGAAGCTGCAAGGATGTTAGCTTTGGTATGCAAGGCTTGAGACTGTGGGGGTGTAATTAAAGGATTAAAGAGGAGATGCATTGTTACTGGCAATTATAATGCAACGTGGTCTGTGATTCATGTGACTTGTGAACTGTAAGAGTCCTGGTATTTAAGGACGAGAGTTTCCTGTGTTGTTCTCTTTCTTCTTCGAGATGTTGGTGATGTGAATAAAGCTGACTTGAGAGAAACCTGTCTCGTCATTCTCACATTCCCACAACCTCAACTATGAGAGACAAAATGAGGGAAAAAAAAAATCCAGAAAATCACATTGAAGGATTTTTAATGAATTAATTGGTAAATTCCTTGGTAAAATAAGTATTTGATCACCTACAAACAAGCAAGATTTCTGGCTCTCACAGACCTGTAACTTCTTCTTTAAGAGGCTCCTCTATCCTCCACTCATTACCTGCATTAATGGCACCTGTTTGAACTCATTATCAGTATAAAAGACACCTGTACAACCTCAAACAGTCAGACTCCAAACTTCACTATGGCCAAGACCAAAGAGCTGTCAAAGGACACCAGAAACAAAATTGTAGACCTGCACCAGGCTGGGAAGACTGAATCTGCAATAGGTAAGCAGCTTGGTGTGAAGAAATCAACTGTGGGAGCAATTATTAGAAAATGGAAGACATACAAGACCACTGATAATCTCCCTCGATCTGGGGCTCCATGCAAGAGCTCACCCCATGAGGTCAAAATGCTCACAAGAACGGTGAGCAAAAATCCCAGAACCACACGGGGGGACCTAGTGAATGACCTGCAGAGAGCTGGGACCAAAGTAACAAAGGCTACATCAGTAACACACTACGCCACCAGGGACTCAAATCCTGCAGTGCCAGACGTGTCCCCCTGCTTAAGCCAGTACATGTCCAGGCCTGTCTGAAGTTTGCTAGAGAGCATTTGGATGATCCAGAAGAGGATTGGGAGAATGTCATATGGTCAGATGAAACCAAAATAGAACTTTTTGGTAAAAACTCAACTTGTTGTGTTTGGAGGAGAAAGAACACCATACCTACTTTGAAGCATGGGGGTGAAAACATTATACTTTGGGGCTGTTTTTCTGCAAAGGGGCCAGGACGACTGATCCATGTAAAGGAAAGAATGAATGGGGCTATGTATCGTGAGATTTTGAGTGAAAACCTCCTTCCATCAGCAAGGGCATTGAAGATGAAACGTGGCTGGGTCTTTCAGCATGACAATGATCCCAAACACACCGCCCGGGCAACGAAGGAGTGGCTTCGTAAGAAGCATTCCAAGGTCCTGGAGTGGCCTAGCCAGTCTCCAGATCTCAACCCCATAGAAAATCTTTGGAGGGAGTTGAAAGTCCATGTTGCCCAGCGACAGCCCCAAAACATCACTGCTCTAGAGGAGATCTGCATGGAGGAATGGGCCAAAATACCAGCAACAGTGTGTGAAAACCTTGTGAAGACTTACAGAAAATGTTTGACCTCTGTCATTGCCAACAAAGGGTATATAACAAAGTATTGAGATGAACTTTTGTGATTGACCAAATACTTATTTTACTGAGGAATTTACCAATTAATTCATTAAAAATCCTTCAATGTGATTTTCTAGATTTTTTTTTCTCATTTTGTCTCTCATAGTTGAGGTATACCTATGATGAAAATTGGAGACCTCTCTCATCTTTTAAGTGGGAGAACTTGCACAATTGGTGGCTGACTAAATACTTTTCCCCCCACTGTATATAGCTGTAACACAAACCAGGTCAAACCAGGCCAACTAAACGAGCATCTGAGTTTTTATTTATTTAGCGAATGCAAAGTCCTTAAGCCAAGCAGTTGCCTCCTGGTTTGCTGTATGGAGGGTGTGTAATCCTCCTTCCAGTCTTTGGAGCGGGCAAGCCTCTATGATGTGTTCCATTGTTTGCTCCTCTCCACATGCGCACAGTGGGCTAGGGCTACTGCCCCATCTGTGAAGGCTGGCCAAGCAGGGGCCATGTCCAGTCCTGAAGCGATTGAGTGTAGACCACTGTCTCCTTGGGAGGTTGGTGCCCGGGACCTGTTGGTTGGGGTTTATCACCAGCTGTTTGTTTGGGACCTCCTTGGTCTCCCATTCCTCTTGCCAAGCTGTCTGGATGGTAAAGTCAGCTGAGGGAGGGTTTTTCCAAATCGGCCGTCTGGATGAAAGTCGGGCAGTGGGTGGGTGTAGATATCTGCATGGATTGGTAAGTGAGGAGAATCTTTAACTTTTTGGAGCATCCTTTGAGTTAATGCTGCTCGCCGGATGTGTGGAGGGGCTATGTTTGACAGTACAGAGAGCCAGGGGAGTGGTGTGAGCGGATTGTTCCAGTTATAGTTCTCATGGTTGAGTTGAGCTGGGTGTCTACATGGTGTGTGTAAGATGACCTGGACCAGACAGGGGCACAATATTCTGCTACAGAGTATGAAAGGGCCAGTGCTGAGGTGCGCAGGGTGGAGACTGCCGCCCCCCATTTTGCACCAGCGAGCTTGCAGAGCAGGTTGTTTCGTACCTTCACCTTAGCAGCCGTCCCCTTTAGATGTTCCTTGAAGGATAAGGTCCTATCAAGGGTCACTCCAAGATAAGTTGGATTTGGGGCATGCTTAAGCTTGAGTCCGCTCAGGTGGATGTTTAGTGCTCTGGCAGCTTTTGCATTGTGGAGATGGAATACACTGCAGACGGTTTTTGCTGGGCTTGGTTTTAGGCGCCAGATTTTGCAGAACTGGTCCAGTTTGGCAAGACCTTCCGTGAGCACCCGTTCCAGTGGTTCAAAGTCTGGTGCTTGGAATGCCAAACAGATGTCGTCTGCATAGATGAATTTACGGGATTTTGTAGTAGGCAGGTCGTTTATGTAGAGGTTGAACAGAGTTGGAGCTAGAACTGAGCCTATGTGGGAGTCCGTTTTTCTGCATTCTCCATGCACTTGTGTTCTGACTGAGGTGGACATCTGAGTAGACTGCCAGAACGCCCCATCCTGTTGGAGTGGATTATTCTGCCGCTTAATCCCAACAGGTGTCAAACATTGCAGTCTTCAGTACATAGTCCTCCAGGTACCTGGGCCTCTGACGAACTCTAGCGGGGGACTCTGCACCGGGCACCGTCGGCCTCGCCTGGGAATCCTCGCCATTCCAGGCCCACCAGTCCCAGATCACATCAGACTGCCCTGTAGCAGCTCCCGTCTCCTGCTCCGGTGGTGACCTCCTCAATCTGCTGGAGTGCCACCAGGACCCATCTGCAAGCTCAAACCTGTCACTGCCCCGCTGCCTAACGATCCACAGGGGGCCCTGTCCATAATGGCTGCAGCTTATGGGTGCGGTTAGGGTGTCTGATCCACACCCGGTCCGACACCTTCAGTCCGTGAGCTCTCACCCTGTGCCTCCCATCAAACCGACGTTTCATTTTCTGCTGTTGCTCAGCGACGCGGGTCCTGTGTGAGAGTCCGCACTTCTCAGAGGGTGAGTCGTGGGTGGCCTCAGTCGATTCACCGGCAGGAACATTTCACGCCCCAGCATGACAGCTGCCAGGGAGTATCCCATCGTGGCGTGGGCCGTTGCCCTATAGTGGAGCAGTGTGCTTTGCAGAGCATCTGGGAAAGCAAAGCCGTCTGCCAAATGAGCTCTCAGTCCATTCTTCAGCGTTTTGTTAAACCGCTCAACGCCCCTGTTGGCCTCGGGTGGTAGAACGCGGTCTTGAACGTGTTCCACACCCTTACTGCCCAAGAAACTTCCTCAACGCCCCAGAGGTGAAACTGCGGGCTATTGTCCGTCATGATCATGTTCGGTATCCCCCACCTGGCAAACAGGGACGATAGGAAGCTTGTAACCACATCCGTCATAACCGAGTTGGCTGGCAGAACTTCTGGCCACTTTGAAAATAAGTCATAGGCCATGAGCAGAAACCAGCTGTTTGAGGGTGCTGCGTGTAGCTCGCCGCAGATGTCCAACTGCACATGCCTCCACGGGCCCACCAGTCTTTCCACTCTCCATACATGGAACACGGTGTTTCACCATGGTCTCGATGTCCTTATCAATACCCGGCAACCAAACTGAATCCCTGCTATGTTGTTTCACCCTGACTACACCCAAATGGCCGTCGTTGAGCATCGTCAGGACATGTGGTTTCAGGGACGACGGGATCAAGGTGCAGTGTTCCCTTGCCACACACACATCATCCCAGCAGCTCAGTTCATCTTTGACTCATTGGAAAGGTGCCAACTCACCTTGCACCTTTGCAGGCCAAACCCCCAATCACTGAGCGTAGTTGTGCCTGCACTGGGTCTCACTCCGATTCCGGCCAGAGCTCCTGAGGGGACACTATATCCCGGAGGGTAACGTGCAGTGCATTCACCAGATCTGCCTCTGTTGGGGTCGTCGTCATTGCTGTCCCATAGCATGGAGTTAAGCCGTGGCATGGGACAGTAGATCCGCCACAATGTTATCCTTGCTGGGAGTGAACTGGATGGTGAAATTGTAGGCCCTCAGCCAGTCTGACCTACTGTAGATCCTCAGAGGCCTGTGTCCCGAACCCGATGTCTCCAGCAGGGTCGTGAGCACCCAGTGATCCATCCTCAGGGTGAAATGGCACCTGTAGAGGTAAATATGCCACCGCTCACACACCCCAGACGCAGGCAAGCGCCTCCCCCTAACCCCAGCATACTTTTTGATTGGCATGCCTAGAGGGACCTCAATGTGAAATGCCCACAGGGCGCTCCATGTCATCTGTGTACTTGGTGACATCACCGCACCCACCGCAGAGCCAGAAGCATCACAAGTCACAATGGTCGTTGGTTAGGGTCGAAATGGGCCAACACACGAGGGGAGGGGGAGCTGGCGTTTCAGCTTGGCAACCGCCGCCGAGCAGACTGGAGTCCACTCCACATTGCATTCTGCTTCGACATGGCCCGAAGGGGTTCAATTGTCTCTGAGTAGCGGGGAAGGAAACGTCGTAAAAGTTTACCATGCCCAAAACGATGAAGATCTGTGAACCATTGAAGGTTCCGGAAGGCGTAGGACTGCCTCCTCGTTTTGAGTGATGAGGTTGAAGCCCCCTCCTGTTAAGCCGGAACCCACAAAACTCTATGGAGTCCACTTGCAAAGATGCACTTCTCACATTCAAAGTGACCCTGTATTCTCGTAGTACCTCCAGGACCTGTTCCAGCCGCTTGTCGTACTCCTCCCGCGACGTGCCATGCACCACAATGTTGTCTAAAATAGCTACCAATCTCTGAGACCAGCGAGATCATCAACATTAATCTCTGGAACAGCGGGTGCTGAGCTCAGGCCAAAACGGCATCCGGGTGTACCTAAAACCCCCCATATGGGGTCCAGGAACCGCCGTCAGCTTCCTGCTGGCAGGGTGGAGGGGCACCTGCAGATAGCCCTGGTGGAGGTCCAGCTTGTGAACACCTGTGACCCCACTAAACATTGCTGTGAGTTCCTCCATAGATGAAGTGGGGTATTGTCCGTGAAAATTGGCCTAGATCACTATCCTGAGGTCTCTGCATGGTCTAATGCCCCCCGATTTTTTCTTGGCTACCACAATGTTGGATATCCAAGGCGAGGCATCCACCCTCTTGATGATGCCAGCATCCAGTAACTTGGACAATTCTGCCGTGACATCATCCTGCAGCGTGAGGGGAAGCTGCTGTAGTGGCTGGATCTTTGGTGCCACGCTCGTATCAATGAACAGGTGGTGATGGAATGCCTTGATGCATCCCAGGCCCTCAAACAGCGCCGGCCCACGGAGGTACCAATCGGGGTACACCATTAGCACCGTCGAGGACTCTGGGTCCCTGATGGAAAATCCCAGTTCACCTAGCAGGTCTATTCCCAACAGGTCTGCCCCCTGGCACCCCACCTGGAACATGAAGCTGGGCATCGTCTTTGACCCACACGTCACCGAAAAGTTGGCCATACCCACCATTTCAATCTCTGCATGACCATAACCCAAACATCTTCACTGCTCCAGCGTTCATGGTTTTCCCGGGAAATAGTCTCCTCATCATGGCCATGCACAGGATAGACCTGCCAGCCCCCAAGTCCACCATAAGAGGCACATCAACGTCGTCAAGCTTAAGCTCACACCACTTCAATGGCCCCTTCCTCATACGTGCCACACACACCCGTCTGGTGTCACTGGGCTCCGCCACCAACAGCCTAGCAGTGAAGGTGTGGGCCCTGTTCTGCGCCTTCCTCTGCCGCCTTTTCCAAGTCTGCTGCCGAGGCTTAGCTAGCATGCTAACTCCCGCGCTTGGTGGGTAAACATGGGTAGCTGACTTCTCGCTAGCTAACGCTGGCAGATGCCGCAGTATTGGGGACTCCCTCTGTCTAACCATATCCAACACGTGGTCAAGCGAGACAGCATCTCTGGCTAGCCTTAGCTTCTTCTTCAGCCACACTTTGTTGGTGCTAAAAGCTAGCTTATCCCAGACCAGTTCCTTCTCAATAGGCCAGAAAGCACACTCCCTTGCTAGGCTGCGTAGCTCCGTAATGAAAGACCGAGTGGACTCACCCGTTCACTGTTGATGGTCAAAAAACTTGTACCTCCGCTCAGTGACGGTAGAGTGGTCCTTGAAGGTACTGTCCATCAGCTCCAACCTGTTTTCCAGCGAACCGCCACCACAAAGCCCAAAAAATATCCTCTGTCCCTCTACACTGAGGTGGTGGACCAACAGACTCCTCCGTCTTTCTTCGCTGGCGTCGCCCAGGCCAGCCGCAGCCACAACGTGGACAAAATTGTTGGTACCCCTCTGTTAATGAAAAAAAAACCCCACAATGGTCACAGAAATAACTTGAATCTGACAAAAGTGGTAATAAATAAAAATTCTATGAAAATTAACCAATGAAAATCAGACAATGCTTTTGAATTGTGGTTCAACAGAATTATTTTAAAAAGCAAACTCATGAAACAGGCCTGGACAAAAATGATGGTACCCTTATCTGAATATTTTGTTGCACAACCTTTTGAGGCAATCACTGCAATCAAATGATTTCTGTAACTGTCAGTGAGACTTCTGCACCTCTCAGCAGGTATTTTGGCCCACTCCTCATGTGCAAACTGCTCCAGTTGTCTCAGGTTTGAAGGGTGCCTTCTCCAGACGGCATGTTTCAGCTCCTTCCACAGATGTTCAATAGGATTTAGATCAGGGCTCATAGAAGGCCACTTTAGAATAGTCCAATGTTTCGCTCTCAGCCATTCTTGGGTGTTTTTAGCTGTGTGTTTTGGGTCATTATCCTGTTGCAAGACCCATGACTTGCCACTGAGACCAAGCTGTCTGACACTGGGCAGCACATTTCTCTCTAGAATACCTTGATAGTCTTGAGATTTCATTGTACCCTGCACAGATTCAAGACACCCTGTGCCAGATGCAGCAAAGCAGCCCCAGAACATAACACAACCTCCTCCATGTTTCACAGTAGGGACAGTGTTCTTTTCTTGGTATGCTTCATTTTTGCGTCTGTGAACATAGAGCTGATGTGCCTTGCCAAAAAGTTCCAGTTTTGTCTCGTCTGTCCATGGGGCATTCTCCCAGAAGCTTTGTGGCTTGTCAACATGCAGTATGGCAAATTTCAGTCTGGCTTTTTTATGATTTGTTTTCAACAGTGGTGTCCTCCTTGGTCGTCTCCCATGAAGTCCACTTTGGCTCAAACAACAACGGATGGTGCGATCTGACACTGATGTACCTTAACCTTGGAGTTCACCTTGAATGTGTTTAGAGGTTGTCCTGGGCTCTTTTATTACCATTCATATTATCCGTCTCCTCCTGCGGCCACGTCCAGGGAGGTTGGCTACAGTCCCGTGGATCTTAAATTTCTGAATAATATGTGCAACTGTAGTCACAGGAACATCAAGCTGCTTGGAGATGGTCTTATAGCCGTTACCTTTAACATGCTTGTCTATAATTTTCTTTCTAATCTCCTGAGACAACTCTCTCCTTTGCTTCCTCTGGTCCATGTTTAGTGTGGTACACACCATGTCAACAAACAGCACAGTGACTACTTGTCACCCTTTAAATAGGCCGACTGACTGATGACAAGTTTGTAGACACCTGTGATGTTAATTAGAGGACACATCTTGGTTGAACATGTTCCTATGGTCACATTATTTTCAATCTTTTATAGGGGTACCATCAGTTTTGTCCAGGCCTGTTTCAAGAGTTTGTTTTTTAAAATAATTCTGTTGAACCACAATTCAAAAGCATTGTCTGATTTTCATTGGTTAATTTTCATAGAATTTTTATTTATTTCTGTGACCATTGTGGGTTTTTCTTTCATTAACAGAGGGGTACCAACAATTTTGTCCACGTCTGTACATGTTAAACATGCCCTTCCAGTGGGTCCACGGTATAGCCGGTGTGCCCAGGGACTGAAGGAATAGAGCAAAGAGGTAGCAAAGAGGTAATCCTCATGGGTGATTTCAACTTAAATTGGCTTTGTAAAACACGCAGACAGAAATTAAAGGACATCACCAATAAGTTTCATATGGCTCAGATGATCAGTAACTAGAATAAGCCATTCATCTCAAACTCTGCTTGATTTGATTTTTACCAACAAACCTGACTGTTATGTATGAAATGCGCGAGACGTAAGTAAGGTTGTGCCGAGCAATGAACTGAACTTTATTACAGAGACTGGTGAATATATACAGCAGCCGCAGCCCGTCTGACATCATCCCCCCAGATGGCTACAGCAAGCCCCATGGGCCAAACTCACATACCACCCCCCCCCCTTTAGAAAAATCCAAAACCACACATACAACTGAAACCCTCCCCAAACTTGGGACACAAATCACCCACTAAAATAATGAAATTAGTGCACTAAATGGCCTAATACATTCATACAAAATAACTCAAAATAGGGCTGACGGATGGACTACTGTGCAGCCCGCATGGCGGGGTGGATTATTCTGCCACCCATAAACGAAAAAGAGTCTTTATTAAAACTAAAAATCATAGCCATGCTCCTAACTAAAAGCAAAATCCACAAAATAATCCCATATCACCACATAAACATATACCATAAGAACTATTGCTACCGTACAGTCATTTGTATGAAAAACTGGAACTTGAATGGGGGGGTCAAGGGCAGCCCTTCAGCAGGCGCGTCCCTGGAGACCACAGACCCTCAGAGCGATGGCCGATCTTCTGGATGGTGGAGCCTGGATCCCACACCGCCATCACCGACTTCCGTCCAGCTTTGCCACCCGGAGTGTCTTCCTGGACACGCCGAAGCTGATTGGCGTGCCTCGACAAGCTGCCGGACAACCCAAAGCGTCCTGCGCCCAGCTTAGCCACAATCCTCAGTGGCACCCGCTGCTTCCCGGTCAGTCGCCGTCCCATTCTCCCCCCAGCACGAACCCAGTCCATAATATGAAGTGGCGCTTTACTTGTTTTCCGGCACTGTTGTTGTGCTCCCGGTGGTTCTGTGTGCTCGTTCAGCTCGGGACCTCTGCCATGCTTCAGCAGTCCCGTTGTCACCATGTTCGCTATGGACCCTTCACCCGCTGTCTCTTCGACTGCGACTCGTCTCGGTCACAAAAGCAGTCTGGTACCCCCTCTCTGTCATCTGAGGTGCTCTGCTGTGCTGTCTCTATGCATGGCTGTCGCTGCTGTGTTTCGAGGCTCTCAGCATGCTCGTGCTCCCTCTCCTGCGGCCCCGACTCTGGCTGCGGGGAAAAAGGGGCCGAGTCTGGTTGCTGCTCTCCTTCCGTGCTGCGGTCACTCTTAATGCTGTGCTCTTCGGCTGGCTTGTCACTCCCAGTGGACACAGGCCCCCTCTCTTGTGGCTCCAATTCTACCGTGTTATCTAGCTTGTAGCCTGTAGTGTCTAGCTTCTGTGTTTGGTGCCCAACTAGCCTCGTGGCTAACTTCTCCATTGCTACTAGCTGGGCCATTAGCTCCCCGAGCTAGCTAGCTTAGTGTCTTTTGGCACCAATAGCCTTTCAACCCACAGCTTTGTACTACGTGTGTGTTTGGCAAAGTAGCTAGCAAGCAGCCCGACAGCATCTGCATATAACTCTGTCTCCCCTAATGCATGGAAAATTCTCTGACCTTCTCTGGCGAGTTTGCGAACCTGAAGTGCTCGCTTCCTTACTCCATTGAGTCCACCCAGGCCCAACGCTGCAATGTATGCCTCAAACGCGGTCAGCCAGCGAGGCCACAGAATTGCTGGTTCTAATGGATGTTTCAAAAACAGCCGTAGAGGTGCTCCATGAGTTAATTCTCAATTGCCAAATGTTATGTATGGAATAAGCGAGACCTGAGTCAGGTTGTGCCGAGCAATGAACTGAACTTTATTACAGACACTGGTGAATATATACAGCAGCCGCAACCCGCCTGATGTCATCCCCCAGACAGCTACGGCAAGCCCCAAGGGCCAAACTCACATATCACACTGACCACATAACAAAAAAAATACAATCTAATCACTGGCATGTCTGACCATAATCTCACTTTAGTAGTACGCAAATGGTCAAAATCACAGTACAAAAAGCCTACTAATCGTGGAAAATATATCTCATACACACCAAAGAAAAACATAGAATCATTTGAAAATGAGTTACAGCACGTAAAATGGAATGAAATAAACTGCGATACAAACTGTGAACAGACATGCGAAAATATGATATCAACAATCAAAGAAATGATCTCAAAACATAAAATAACAACACTATCTAAGCACAAGAGAAAACAGGATCTACCTTGGCTACGTAAAAAATTATGGAATCTCATGGAAAAAAAGGAACCAAGCTCTTAAAAAATGGCTAAAAACTGATTTAAGTACAGATAGACTGATTTTTAAAAGCCTCAGAAATGAAGTCACAATGCAGCTCCATAAAGCAAAAGCAAATTTCTTCTTAGATGTAATCAAAAATGCAAAAGGAAACAACAAAAAACTCTGGAAATGTATTGATAAACTCACAAGAAAAAAAAGCAAAAGAATGAAGTCATACAAAATAAATGGAATGGAATAAATGGAAAAAATGGAATAAATGGAATAAATTTTAAATGGAAAACTTCACTCAGATAGCTTAGATATAGCCAGCAATTTTAATGAATATTTTATAAAACTGGTACAAGAACTGGGTCTGAATTTCACCAAAACATACCCGCACCAAATTAAAATAAATCATGAAACTGATCTAAACCTTAAACCCACAAATGAGGTAAAGCTTAATAAAATTTTATCATCTCTATCAAGTTCCAGAGCAAAGGATATTCATGGACTAGACACTGTATTCCTGAAAAAACATGATGTTTTAATAATTCCAATTACAGAACTAATAAATCAATCAACACATGAAAATGTCTTCCCTGATGCATTGAAACCCACCATTGTAACCCGCATACACTAAACCGGAGACAAACAGGAAATCAGTAATTATAGGCCGATAAGTATACTTCCTGTTTTGTCAAAAGCCATTGAAAAGGTGGTAGTAGACCAACTGGTAGAACATCTTGAATCTGTTCAGCTGCTGCATCCCATGCAGTCTGGTTTCAGGCCGAACCACTCAATGGAGACTGCATGTTGTTACTTTACTGAACGAGGAGCAATCTTTTTAGACTTGCGTAAAGCCTTTTATACGATCAATCACTCAGTCCTTCTTTCGAAACTATCAGGATATAAACTGTCCGTGAATACCCTTAATTGGTTAAAATCTTATCTATGTGGTCGCTCCCAGTGTGTGTGCATAAACAATACTGTATCCCAATCAAAGGCATGCACCATGGGAGTACCACAAGGTTCAGTTTTAGACCCCCTGCTGTTTACTTTTTATATTAATGATTTGCTATCAGTATGTGAAAATGACATAAAAATTAAGATGTATGCAGATGATACAGTTATCTACACACATGGGAAGGAAAGCAAACAAGTGGCTGACAAATTAATGATAGCAATGGGGAAAGTGTCAAAATGGCTTAATCAATCATGCCTCACTGTGAGCGTAAGGAAAACAGCTACCATGTACTTAACCAGCAAACAAAATCATACGCACTATCCAACTATAACTGTAAATGGAGCAAATATAGAAAATGTAACAAAGTTTATGTATTTGGATGTCACATTAGATCCCACACTCAGCTTTAAAAAGCACATAAAATGGATGAGCCGCACTCTGTAATATAACCTTGCAAACTTTCGTTGCATCAGAAACTCACTTACTTTAAAAGCACCAAAAACCTTTCTGAATGCCATGATTTTGACACATTTCACCTATTGCATCTCTTGCTGGTCACAAGCTAATAGTATGACTCTGAAACCCTTGGAATCCCTGTATAAACAATCCATCAAAATTCTGAATAAGACACGGCAGTATCACCATTGTGGTATACTTGCCAAACACAAGATGTTAAGCTTTGAAAATATGATCATGTATGTAAATATACGGTTGGTCTTTAAAATTATCCATGGTTCTGCACCCCCGCCCCTCAAGACTTTTGTGTACCAAACTTCTGAACAAAACACCAGAATAACAAGGACGTTTTCTAGGTGACATTGTTGCATCCCCCTATGTAAAACTGCTTTTGGACAATCAGCCTTCTCATATAAAGCTATAACGGAATGGAACAAGCTCCCCACTGCTTTGAAGACCAGACCAAATTACAGAGACATTTCCACAGACTAAAAAATGGATTTTAAGTAATAAAACCTGCCAGCAATGACTCTTTCCCTTAAAAGGGATTATGAAATTGTATTATTAAATTGTTTTTTTATGTGTGAAATCACTCTTATCTTTTTACTTTTAAACTTACTTCGTGCTTGTTTCAGGGTCAACAGTTTATGAAACCCAACCTGAATTGCCTTCTATGTGTGATGTTTTTCTTTTAATATCTTCCTGCCTGCCCCAGGGACTACAGATGGAAACTAGAAAAGCACTCGGAGAGCGCAGACCTCCGCCAAGCGCCACAGTTCCCCCCATAGTGTTTTAATAATAAAAATAATAATAATAATAATAATAATACCTCAGTCTTATATAGTGCTTTTCTAAATACTCAAAGACGCTTTACAAAGCAGCATAGGGACAAACATACAGAGAACGGGTAAACAGACAAGGTAGGTACACATAGGTAGAAGAGGCAGTCAGTTTTTATAGGTAGATTTGAAAAGATGGGTTTTGAGTTGACTTTTAAAAGAAGCAAGTGTGTTGGCAGACCGGATGTGAAGGGGCAAGGAATTCCAGAGGGTTGGTGCGGCGATGGCGAATGATCTATCACCCAGGGTGCGGAATTTTGTCTTGGTGATGGGGGTATTTACATAATAAATATTAATCCTACATTTATTGTGTGTACGTTTTCAGATTCCTTGACCATGAAAACATATGAGTAGCAATTGGATTGACATGGATAGGATTAGTGGTTCAGTAGTTATTCGGGAAAATCGCATTTGGCATAATGGCGGTTTTCTTCTGTATGTAGCTCCATAGCTTTTAAAGATGCAACAAATCCGTTGACACACTACAGATTCCACAGTGTCTTGGCTACATAATGGTGTTTGTTGAGTGATTTTAGCTTCATTTGTTCTCTTCCTATGAGGAAAATTGCAAAGGTCCCCTATTTTTTTTTACCTCCGCCAAGGAGGTTATGTGATCATCGGCGTTGGTTTGTCTGTCTGTTTGTTTGTCTGTCTGTTTGTTTGTTTGTTTGTTAGCAAGATAACTCAAAAAGTTATGGACGGATTTTCATGAAATTTTCACAGATTGTCAGAAATGGGGTATCCTACAGATGATTAGATTTTGGTGGTGATCCGGATTATATATTGAATATATATAATATATATTCAATATATTATATATTATATATTGAAAATATATTATTATATTGAAATCCCCACAGATGAACATAACTTTATGAGTTAGTTTTGCATACATTTTTTCCATCCAGTCCTTAAATAAGTCAATGTTTGATCCAGGTGTTCTATATACACAGCTCACGACCATATTCTTCACATTGTCCAGACAGATTTCTATTGTAATACATTCAAATAAATCATCCACAGTTACTGACAAATTTTCAACAACCTTGTAATGCAAGCTCTTGTCAACATAGATTGCAACTCCTCCTCCTTTTTTCACTTTTCTATTTATATAATTTAATTCATAGCCATCCATGGTAACATCCACTCCTTTCTCTTCACTGAGCCACGTCTCTGATATTGCCACAATATTTAATGGCTCTTTAAACTGATGCAAATAATCTTTAATGTTATTAAAGTTGGCATAGAGACTTCTGCTGTTGAAGTGGATCATAGAAATATTGAAATCTGATGTGACCATAGTGTTAAACTGTTCATCTGTGTAGTAACTACAGTTATTATTGATGGAGCTAAATAAATTATTATTAGGGTCTATGTTATATTCTATGTTCTGTGGGTTGAGATCCATCCATCCATCTTCTTCTGTTTAATCCTTTTCGGGTCGCGGGGCGGGGGGGGGGGGGGCTGGTGCCTATCCCAGCATCTTTGGGAGAGAGACAGGGTACACCCTGGACAGATTGCCAGTCCATCACAGGGCCAATACAGAGAGACAGACAACCATTCACTCTCACAGTCATACCTAAGGACAATTTAGAATCCCCAGTTTGGTGCCAATTAACCTAACTTGCATGTTTTTAGTGTGTGGGAGGAAACCTGAGAAATCCCGGCGTAAACCCACGCAGACACGGGGAGAACATGCAAACTCCACACAGATCACTGTTGGTCGGGGGCTGGGATCGAACCCAGGATCCCCCGGCCAAGGGTGACTTGGTTGAGATCTGTATATTCAAAAAGTTTCAGTTCCTGTTGTTCCTGTTTTTTGATCTTTTGTTTAATGTAATTAAATGTCCTGATGCAGATGAGTATAATCCTTCAGTGTCCTACAGTTGTCTTTTGTTGCTGTCGACTCCAGTTGATAATATTCATTGATATTTGTCCAGTTCCATAATATTACGGCTGTTAATGACCTTGGCTTCTTCAGGTGATCCATTTAATTTGATGTATATTTTACAGTTTGATGTCCAGGGGTTTTGAATCTTTTTCTGCGTTCTCATGTATCTAGCTTTTCTGGCTATTTCTGTGTTTTCTTTTGTGAGGTGCTCATTTATGTAAATGTTTGTTCCTTTCAGTTTTCTATCTTGTTTTAGCAGTGCAGTTTTGTGTTTTCTGTTGACAAACCTCATGATGACAGCTGGTTTGTTGCTGTTTTTAAGATAAGATAAGATAAGCCTTTATTAGTCCCACAATGGGGAAATTCCAGGATTGCAACAGCACAGGGATAGCAACACTCAGAGCAACAATCAGAAGGCAAGAAAAAAAAAAAAAAGCAAGCAAGCAAGAGCAGCTAATATACATATTGTAACGTTGGGGGCATGTTAAGGGGGGCAGGGATTTCCCAGCATGCTTTGCCAGTTGAAAACGTTATGTGTGTGTAACCGTGATTTAAACGGAGGTCTGGGAGAATGACCTCCCCTCCTGCCTGTGCTCAGAGTGTGTGAAAAATAAATCCTGTTGATCACAACCATCTGCTCCATTTTCTTTGTGTGAACCCTGCTTACGTCACACTGGTGTCAGGAGTGGGAAGGAGCAAATGGAAGCTAGGATCAGAATGGAGATCCAGCAGCTGGAGCAGGCCATTGCTCAGCTGACGATGGACGATGGGACCGAGACACCACCACCGGGAGCCCGGAGCCGGGACGAACAAAGCGGCGGACCTGACGGGGCCAGCGCACCCCGCCTCCTGTCTTTTTCAAGACAGAGCAGAGCAAACATTCCACCCTTCTCAGGACAGCACGGGCTGGCGACCCCACGGCGATCAAGGGTGGCGATCGATCAGGAAACGACCACCCCACCTGTTCGACAGCGGGCCAAGATTCCCCGTTTCAACGGCGAAGCCACATTGGATGACTACCTGACACAGGTCAAGCTGACTGCGGCGCTGAACGGCTGGTTGCCAGAGGAAACCGCCGTACAGGTCGCGCTGGCCTTGGAAGGGAAAGCCCTCTGCACGCTCTCTGATCTCCGGCCCGAGGAGCACCACAGCTGGCCAGCACTACAAGGGGCGCTCCAGAGACGATTTGGGAGAATAGCGGATGCTGAGCACGCCCAAGAACAACTGACCCGCCGCCGCCGGAACCACCAGGAAAAACTAGGAGCCTATGCTGCAGACATATGGCTGTTAACCCGGCGCAGCTACCCAGATTTCGCACCGGAGGCAGTAGAGAAGCTCGCCCTCCGGAGTTTCATCCAAGGTCTCCGCCCGGCCCAGCTCCAGAGCCACGTACGGCTCCACGCCGCGAGCGACTGGAGGACTGCAGTGGCAGAAGCAGAGCGGGCAGAGCCGCTAATAAATCGCACCGCTGAAGCAGCAACGCACAGCCGAAGAACCTACCAGGCTACGATGGAGAGCGAGGGGGAGGAGGAGGAATTACGGCAGACCACGGCGGCGCGTCCACGGAGAAGATGGCCTCGGCGGCGCGAGGAAGGGTGCTTCCGCTGCGGAGAGATGGGACACATCGCGCGATACTGCCCCGCACCCACCCCACGACAAACTGGCCCCTCGCCGGCGTTAAACTAGAGCGAGGTGGCGTGAACGGGGACAGGCCACCTCCAGCAGATGTTTCCCCCGAGGAGCCGGCATCGCGCGTGGGCCGAGTTGGACACTCTCCAGGGATCTATCTACAGTGCAGCTTGGGGAAGATGTCGATCCGGGCCCTGATTGACACCGGCTCTACAATCTCCTTGGTTCGACCTGGTGTGCTGCCGGGCACAAACAAGACGGCTCCGCGGGGGTGGGAACCCACCGAGCGCTGCGTCACCACAGCTACCGGTGAGCGCGCCCGACTGAAAGGGCGGAGAGTGCTGGTGGTGGGGGTGGCCGGTCAGAACATAAGACACCCGTTCTGGCTGGCTGACATCCAAGACCCCTGTATTATTGGACTAGACCTGCTCACAGCCTGGCGTGCCAAGATCGACACCGCCGGACCTTCCCTCCAGCTGGGAAACCGGACCATCACGCTCCACAGCAGAACCCAGGGAAGGGACATGGGGGCACGCGCAATCGAGGGATCGCCAAGACAGACCGGACCAGGCAGGCCACCGCGAGGACTGGACACGATGACGTCACCAGCGCGGACAGAGGGAGCACGAGCACACACAGGGACAGCAAGGGGAGGGGTCAACGTGTCAGCAGAGACGCAGCAGGCAGTGGAGGAATTATTTCAGTGGAGCTGCAGCGGGCTGGACCCGGAACAGAGACGCCAGCTGCGGGAGCTATTGGACTATTACGTGGGTGTTTTCGCCGCGAAGGATGAGGAATGCGGCCGGACCGGGTTGGTGCAGCACGAGATCGACACCGGTGAGGCCAGGCCGATTCGACTCCACCCACGCCGGCTGCCCTTTTCAAGGCGGGCAGCGGCGGAACAAAAAGTGCGAGAAATGCTGGAGGCAGATGTCATTGAGCCCTCCAGCAGCCCCTGGGCGGCGCCTGTGGTGCTGGTCAAGAAGAAGGACGGGTCGTGGCGGTTCTGTGTGGATTACCGACGCCTGAACGACGCCACCAGGAAAGATTCCTACCCCCTGCCCCGCATCGATGACGCACTGGACCACATCGCCGGCTCCAGCTGGTTCAGCTCGCTGGATCTACGCAGCGGCTATTGGCAGGTAGAGCTGTCACCCGAGGCCCGCCAAAAAACAGCCTTCTCCATCGGGCAGGGACTGTACCAGTTTAAAGTGATGCCGTTTGGACTCTGCAACGCTCCGGCCACCTTTGAGCGCTTGATGGAGCGAGTGCTGGCTCACGTGCCCCGGAGTCGCTGCGTTGTTTACCTGGATGACCTGCTGGTGCATGCAGCTGATTTTGACAGCGCCCTGTCAAATCTCCGAGAGGTGCTGGGAGCCATCCAGCAGGCGGGGCTACGGTTACACCCTAAGAAATGCCACCTGTTCCGGCGGGAGACCACCTTTTTGGGCCACGTCGTCAGCGCAGCGGGGGTCGCCACCGACCCGGAAAAAGTGGCAACAGTGAGAGACTGGCCAGTGCCGCGGAACGTTGGAGAACTGAGGAGTTTTCTTGGATTGGCCTCCTATTATAGGAGGTTTGTGAAAGACTTTGCCACCATCGCCAGCCCGCTGCATCAGCTGACGCAGAAAGGACGCACGTTCCAGTGGAGTGACAGCTGTGCTGCTGCTTTCTTCCAGCTTTGCGCAGCGCTCATCAGAGCCCCCGTCCTGCGGTATCCTGACCCGAACCGCCCTTTCATCATGGACACGGACACCAGCAACCAGGGCATCGGGGCGGTGCTATCCCAGGAGGGAGAACATGGAGAGCAGGCAGTCGCTTTCTTCAGCCGCACTCTCAGCAGAGCCGAGAGGAATTACTGTGTGACTCGCAGAGAGCTGCTGGCTGTCATCCAAGGACTGCGTCATTTCCGCCCGTATGTGTACGGGGGGAGGTTCCAGCTCAGGACAGACCACGCTTCCCTGACCTGGTTGTTAAACTTCAAAGAACTGGATGGACAGTTGGCGAGGTGGCTGGAGGCACTGCAGGATTATAATTTCCAGATTGTGCATCGGGCAGGCCGCCTCCATGCCAACGCTGACGCGCTGTCTCGGCGCCCCTGCGCGACAGAGGAATGTCGTCACTGCCAACGGGCTGAAGATCGGGACCAAACCGCCCCACGGGCTGCCGCTCTCCGAGCCGCTGCGAGCAAGAATCACGCAGCGACGCACAGCCCCTCAAATGATCAGGCAGTTCTCCCCAGCGATGACGTCACAGAGGTTCTTGGCACGCAGCAGCTGCAGAGCGAGCAGGACAGAGACCCGGTCATTTCGCGGGTTCGGCAGTGGCTGGACGCAGGACAGCGGCCCACCTGGGAGGTTGTGTCACCGCTGGACCCAGAGACTAAGGCCCTGCACTCCCAGTGGGCCAACCTCCGCTGCTACGAGGGCGTGGTGTATAGACAGTGGCAGACTCCAGCTGGGCAGCGGCACGTCTGGCAGCTGCTGGTTCCTCGTCGACTCCGGCCCAAAGTACTCCAGCTGGTTCATGGGGCGGTAGGAGCGGGCCACTTCGGAGTGACAAAGACGCTGCAGCGCCTTCGGGCCCGGTTCTACTGGCCCGGTTGTCATCAGGACGTGGAGCTCCACGTTCATCGCTGCGACACATGCACAGCTCAGAAGGGACCAACTCAGCGATCCCACGCTCCCGTGCAGCAGTACCGGGGTGGGAGCACCGATGGAGCGAGTGGGAGTGGACATCCGGGGCCCTTTCCCGACCACTGACCGGGGAAACCGCTACGTGCTGGTCGCGATGGATTATTTCACTAAGTGGCCAGAGGCGTACGCGGTCCCGGATCAGAGCGCCGCTACGACGGCATCAAAGCTGGTGGATGAAATGTTCTGTTGGTTTGGCGCACCGGAGGAGCTGCACAGCGATCAGGGTCGGAACTTCGAGGCGGAGGTCTTCGGAGAGGTCTGCAAATGGCTGGGCATCAGGAAGACCCGGACCACCCCACTGCATCCACAGAGCGACGGCCTGGTCGAACGATTCAACCGGACCCTCACCACCCAGCTCGCTATCCTAGTGGACCAGCGACAGCGAGACTGGGACCTGCACCTGCCTTTTGTTTTGTGGGCGTACCGGACGGCAGCTCAGGAATCTACCCGGTGCACCCCTGCAGCGCTCATGTTTGGACGCGAGCTGCGCACACCGGTGGATTTGGTATTCGGTTGCCCCCCTGAGCCGGAGGTAGAGGGAAAACCCGGATTGGATTATTTTTTTTGTTTGAAAGAAGGTCTCCACACGGTGCATGAGCTGGCTCGAGAGGCCCTGGCAGCGGCAGGAGGCCGGCAGAAGCGAGCGTACGACTCCCGCTGCCAGGGGAGGGACTTTGCACCGGGAGATCGAGTCTGGGTTTTCTGCCCTGAGAGGAAGAGAGGACGATCACCGAAGCTGGCGAGCCAGTGGTCGGGGCCATGCGTGGTCCTGGAGAGACTGTCAGATGTGGTGTACAGGGTGAGGCTTAGAAAAAGGGACCGGGTTGTGGTCCTTCATCGTGACCGTCTCGCCCCGTATCGGCCATCTGCACCGCTGGTGGACGAACCGGAGCTTCCATCCCGGCCCGATACCCCGACCGAGACCCAGATGGACACTAGGGGGCCTGTACGTGTTGGCCGCCGGCGCCGAAGACCGCCCCGACACCTGGATGAGTTTGTATTGGACTTTTAAATTGGACTTTAATTTTTCTGGGGACAGAATCAGAATCAGAATCAGAATCAGAATCAGGTTTATTGCCATTGTTCATGTAGTACACAAACTAGGAATTTGTCTCGGTACAATGCTGCAACATTAAACATGATAAGATAAGAGAAATAAACTATACATGTAATAAAGTGTAGGATAAGATTAAGTGATACTGGTCAACAGTTAAAATATATATTAGCCAGCAGCAGATACTGTGGAGAACTATATAGTTCCGGTTCCGGTTCCGCCGGACCGGCGGCGCCACACGAGTCGGCTGCCTGTTGCAACAGCCTTTTTTTTTTATCTTCCTTCTTCTTTCTACACCTTTCACTCTGTATATATATCACGGACGCACGGATCACCCCGGGGGTCTCCCGGGTCGGCGGACGGAGCCACGGTTTGCAGCGGGAGACGTTACAGTGGGGAGGAGCTAGTGCTAGCTAGCACTTGGCCGCCACCCGGTGCTAATGGGAAACTCGACATACCGGGAACTGTAGCGAAAATGACGCGGGTGCCGGGCTGGAGTTTAGGCGGCGTGAAAGAAATATAAGACAGAATAATAAAGAGCGATGGCAAGAACCAAGCAGACCGCCCGTAAAATCTACTGGAGGAAGAAGCCCCCCCCCCCCTCCCCAGGAGACAGCTAGCCACCAGGGCTGCTCAGAGAGGCGCTCCGGCCACCGGCAGAGTGAAGAGGCCTCGCCGTCACAGGCCCGTGGCTCTGAGAGAGATCTGTCGCTGCCAGAAATCCACGGAGCTGCTCATCCGTAAGCTGCCCGTCCAGCGCCTGGTGAGGGAGATCGCTCAGGACTTCAAGACCGTCCTGCGTTTCCTGAGCTTCGCCGTCATGGCTCTGCAGGAGACCAGCGAGGCCCACCTGGTGGTCTCTTCTTCGCTAAGGGGGTCACCATCATGCCCAAAGACTTCCAGCTGGCCCGCTGCATCCGCGGAGAGAGAGCTTCGACTTTCTGCTGCACATTCACCAGCCATAATGCTCTGCACTGTGTGTCTATATATATATACATTTATAGTAATATGGACATATGTTTACTAGATGTTGTTTTTTCTTGCCTTCTGATTGTTGCTCTGAGTGTTGCTATCCCTATGCTGTTGCAATCCTGGAATTTCCCCATTGTGGGACTAATAAAGGCTTATCTTATCTTATCTTATCTTATAGTGAACTATAGAACTATAGAACTATATAGTGCAGTCGGTAATGCAGAAACCAGTCCAGGGGGGGGGCGGCAGTGTAACGGTGGGGCCATGTTAAGGGGGGCAGGGATTTCCCAGCATGCTTTGACAGTTGAAAACGTTATGTGTGTGTAACCGTGATTTAAACGGAGGTCTGGGAGAATGACCTCCCCTCCTGCCTGTGCTCAGAGTGTGTGAAAAATAAATCCCGTTGATCACAACCATCTGCTCCATTTTCTTTGTGTGAACCCTGCTTACGTCACAATATGTACATATTACTATAAATATATATATATACACACAGACACAGTGTAGAGCATTGTAGCTGGATGGGATAAATATATGAGTATATAAACACACAGTATGGAGCATTGCAGCTAGATGGAATAAATATGTAAATATATAAAACACACAGTGCGGAGCAATGTAGCTAGATGGAATAATATGTAGATATATAAACACATAGTACGGAGCATTGCAGCTAGGTGGAAAAAATATGTAAATATATAAACAGTGCGGAGCAATGTAGCTAGATGGAATAATATGTAGATATATAAACACACAGTGTGGAGCATTGTAGCTAGATGGAATGAATATATAGATATATAAATATAAACATAAACATAAACACACCCAGTGCGGAGCATTGTAGCTAGATGGAATAAATATGTAAATGTATAAACACACACAGTGCAGAGCATTGTTGCTAGATGGGATGAAACAGCACAACCGTCTACTTAGTTATCCTACATGGTATGATTATGTGTCCATACATATTCTCACCCTCCGTAGCTACCGGTATTTTCCTAGTTGTATGCCGGAGGGGACCATTGTGTAAGTCTATTGCATCTTTTGCATTCAAAAAACTATTAGGTTGTTACGTCTTTTTGCTATCTCTGCGAGCAGCCCTGCTTAGGTTGTACAGTCTGACAGCCGTTGGTAGGAAGGACCTGCAAAATCTCTCGGTTGTGCACCTGGGATGATGTAGTCTGCTGCTAAATGAGCTTCTCAGTGCATTCAGTATGTCCTGCATAGGGTGGAACTCGGACTCCAGCAGAGATGACAGTTTAGCCACCGTCCTTCTCTCTCCTATCTCCTTCACCAGATCAAGGCGCTGCCCCAGGACGGAGCTAGCTTTCTTGATCAGTTTGTTCAGTCTCTTCCTATTGGCTGCAGTAATGCCACTGCCCCAGCAGACCACTCCAAAAGTGATGGCTGATGCCACCACCGTGTCATAGAATGTCTTCAGCAGCGCCCCTTGTACACCAAAAGACCTGAGTCTCCTCAGTAGGAACAGCCTGCGCTGTCCCTTCTTGTAGAGTGCGTCAGTATTGTGTGACCAGTCTAGTTTTTTCCTGGGCAGAGGGTGGCAGGCCTCAATGGTGTTACAGTCCAGCTGGATTCCTTTGGACTGCAGGAAGGCTGCCACTTGCTGCTCCGTGGATTTGTCTTCCAGTGCATTGAGCCTCCCTCCGCTGTCCGCGGTCACCGCTCGAGCATATGATCGGGGTTTGATGTAGAGCCCTGTGATGATCACATCGTTCACCCGGGTGTACTGCTCCAGGTCCGACACTCTGCTCTCCAGATACGCCAGCCTCTTGTCCTTCTCGGCGTTCTGGATCCGCAGCGCTTTCACCTCCTCGAGCAGGCCCAGGATGTTTTTTTTTGCTGCAGCTTAACAGCAGAAATCTCTTCAGCCAAGAAGTCGAGCGATCTTTTAATATCAGTCTGCAGAGCTTTCTTAGGACCCATGATCCCGGACGATGTATGTTGACTAAACAGCTAATGAGCAGCTGTTTAGCTAGCTGAATAGCGGGCCGCTCCACTCTCATTTCCCAGTCCATAGATGCCGCTATTGGCGTCTTAAGTCAGGCAGGGGTCAAAACTAGGATGTCCAGTCCGTAATCTAAATTCAGTTCTCAAAAGCCAAAAAAAGTAGTCAAAAACCGAGCACCAAAACACAGAAATCCACCGAAATCCACTGACTGATAGGATCTGACAGCAGGTTGACAGGAACCGGAAGTACACAAAAGGGTAATTATATTCAATCAAATCTGAGCCATATTATATTCAGTATATTTGTTCCAATTCCAGTAAATATGTTCATTTTAATAAAATGTTTCAATTGGATAAATGTATTATTCCAAGGTCTCGGCATAATTTATACTTTTTGAGTTGGCTAAAGTAACAAATAACCAGTTGCACCTTGAAAATTAATGTTAACTAATGCTGAGGATGACTAAAATATTACTTTCACCACTAATGTCTGCCTGGATATTCTCTGCCGTACTGAAAGGACTCTGCCAATGATCTCTGCCTCTTGGTCAGGGGTCTGGCTCTGGGTCTGTCGGGACCGGGGGTGGAGGATTTCTCTCCACCTCTCTCTGTGTCTATAGCTTGGCATTGTCTTTTGGATGATTTTTCATATGCTTGTATAAATTAGTTGTACCACTGTATTTCACAGCCTTTTCACAAATTGTACAGCCTGCCGTTGTCTCATTTTCGACCTGAAAATATAGTCACACGGCACTCCTTTTACTCTCTGCCATTCTTCTGCTCCGTCTCTGTGCCATGTGTGCACGCTGCCAGCAGCCAGCGGCTGCTGCTTGCTAGCTTGTTTACCTGGCGCTGCTGAGTCACATGATGGTACAAAAGTGAGGAGGGAGGAGGTAAAACCACAAGAAGAAGAAGAGGAGCAAAGTGTGCTTGAGTGTGCCTGCACCGTGCTCTGACAGGAGCGGCAACACAGACACTGCGTCGATCTCATTACACTGGTATTGATCATATAGTGCAAAACAACAATTGATTATAAGTGTGATAAGGTACAAGGATTATTTAATTTATATTTAGACTGTGTGTGTGGAGATGGAGGTTCACTTCGTGACCACCAACACTCACAAAACAAGAGAGAGAAACACTCGTAAAGGGACACCAGTCCAACTTGGACAGTTTATTAATAAATAATCCTTGAACCTGTCATTAACCAGTCTCAATATTTGTGAATTCTTCTGCCGTGACCCAGAAAAGCACTCACAAAAGAAATCAAGCAGAAACTTCTCTTCACCTTGAACAGTTTTAATAATCAGACTCAGGTTAAATGACATTACATTCAAATGTATGCATGTTATTACATTCAAATTCGAATTATTACATTCAAATGTATGTATGTTATTTACATTCAAATGTATGTTAATATGTTATTTGTACCAAGTGATCAAATACACATATTAACTGGTATGGGATTCCTGAGCATAAAGCCTATACGTTAACCTTAGTGCGAAACAAGAGAACCAGATTTTGAATTTGTAACAGTAAATGCATGGGAGATTATGGAATAACTAACAAAAATATTGCATAAAATTGGACACAATTTTATGGAGAAATGATAAAAGTTGATTAAATGACAAAGAAAATTCTGAGTTATTCTACAAAAACGGAGGTTATTGAAAAGAGGAATATTAATTTTCCTTCAGCTTATAGCTCCTATTGTAGCTTATGGACTAACTTTAACATGAAAAATTGGTCATGTTCAATTGGAATTAGACATCACATTTAGCCCAGCAGATAGAAAGTGGGAGTCTGGCTTACAAACAGCTGTGTCTTCAGAGTCCAGTGGTGATCTTGAATGCCAGCAGATGGCACAAAGAAGGAAAGACTACCCGCAGTCCTTTCCAGTTGTTATAGCTTTTACAGACTCAGCAGCGGGGGCAACCATAGAGTGTAGCCAGCAGGAGAATGGACAGCTGGCCCTGGGGTAGGTGTGACGTCTTTCTTGGCCAACAGATCCTTTCCCCCTTACGAAACAAAAATATATTGCAGTATATAGGAAAATATCATGCAATACATTAAGCAATATATTCCCATATATGAGATTTTGTATTTATATTTTCCAATATATTGCAATGTAAGCATAGACCATATACTGTATGTGTATTGATAAATATAAAAAAATGTATTGCAATAAGAGCACTATATTTTTACATGTAATAGTCTGTCTTTATATGCTACAACATACTGCTATATATATATATATATATATATATATATATATATATATATATATATATATATATATATATATATATATATATACAGTGGTACCTCTACTTACGAACGTCTCTACATACGAAATTTTCAGGTTACGAGACGCCTCAACGGGAAAATATTGCTCTAGTTACGAACAAAATTTCAGGATACGAAAGGCAAAAAAAGTACGCGCTCCTCGCAGCTCCCGTATTTTACCGAACGTAAACATACCTGTAGCTGCTCTGCCATTGGCTATCGCCTAGCATCTTCCTGGTATCCCACTGGCCACGAATGGATGCGGTTGGTTGATCCTGCTTTATCTTATTATTATTTACTATTCTTACTACTTTATTTATCCTTCTTACCTCTTGTAAGACTGTTGACTGAACTACACAATTTAGACGAAAAAAAAATTGTTAACTGCCATGTTTATCACCATCTACGTTATAACTCTGTACTTTCACCTTGTTCTTAATAAAGTTTTGGGAAAAAAAAAAAACAACATCAACGATCAGCACGGTATTAAAACAAAAGGAAGCCCTTACAAGCCGATAAAAGCAAACGTCCTTGGATCGTTTCATCACAAAACGTCAGGCAAAAACCACTGATGAGACAGAACATGAACCAAAGAAGGCAAAAGGTGACGCCGACGCCGACGCCGACGATCGCAGTTAAAAGGTAAATGAACATAATTTTTATTATTCTTTCACTTTTATTATTCTTTCTCTCATTTTAAACTCTCATTTTATGTTTATTGTGCAGTAATCTAATTGTAACATGTATTTGTTACATGTTTTGATGCGTTTTTACGATTTATAAAAAATTTATGCCCGAATTTGGGGGCTTGGAACGGATTACGGCATTTACATGTAAAACGCGCCTCTACTTACGAATTTTTCACGTTACGAGAATTCTTCCGGAACGAATTAAATTCGTAAGTAGAGGTACCACTGTATATATATATATACACCCTAAAGCAAATACAATGAAGACAAAAATCTGCATTACACAAATAAGATTTATTGTTGACAATCTTGACAATTGAAATGTAGTTTGCCATTACATTTTCAATCCTCCACACTGGATCTTGGAGGTATGCATGCATAGAGGGTTGCATATTGTGGCAGATCAATTAGCATACATTTTCTTTTGAACAGTGTCACGTCAAATATCTGTTTCCTGCCCCGGAATTCCCTTTTCAGACCAACTACATTTTCAACATGAATCAGTGTACTATGTGATCTATCATACTTTCTCCCAAAAGCACAGCATTTTCTGCTACCATGTTGCTCTACTACAATGTAATAGTATACAGTGATGATGTGTCCATTCTGCAACAGCACAGTGAAGCTGTTCCTTTTCACTCCCCTTGTGAACTCCTGAGAATAATACAGCTCTCCGCTGACTAGAAGTCGCCTGAATATTTTCACGACTGTATCCGTGGTGACTGAAAGTTGCTCTCTCATGACCAGTAACTCTTCGCTTGAGAGTTTTCGACAATAATGCAAACCAAGGGTAACAAGTTGATCGCCTACTCTTTCAAACTGCTTCCTTTTTCGGCCAGTTAACTTACTAAATAGCTGGATGCATTCAGGAACAGCATTTCTCAGTGCATCATTCCTTAAACGAGGCAATACTTGTCTATATGTGAATTGTTTCATTATCTGTAAAGGAACAAACTGAGTGCCATGAAACATTTTCAGTATTTCACCATTATATGACTCAAAAATATACCCAGAATGGGCCCACAAAGGTCCCCAATTCCTGACAGACTCTGGCAAATGAAGACATAAATGTACATTAAATGACACATTTGTTTTCCCATACAGTGTTTCAAATTGTCTGACAAAATCTACAACAAGTTTTTCACATTTTTGTACATCCTCTGTTGTAATAATGTCCTTACAAAGTAAGAACATGAATGTGACAAGGACTAACCAGTGCTGGTAAAATGCCTGGGGCAGAATTCCTTTTAGCACAAATACACTATAAAACAGTAACCAGTTCTGCCATTCAGAAGTCTTCCAAAACTTTCTCTGCTGAAGAGATCGGGGCACTCTTGTGATATTGCAAGGAGGCTTAATTAGTAAGAGCTGTTGATCAAGTTCATTCACTCTATTGCCAATATAATAAGGCTTTTCATGGTTATCACTGTCCAACCACATGCTTGCCATTAGGCGAACCACACCAAGATGTATATTATGCATGTGGTCAGGAGGCATGCCAGATATGATGTCAAAGTGTGGAATATTAATCAGACGTGGGCCCTTTAACACCCCTCACAGATTTTTTTGTACATAAAGCCTCCCTTGCATCACTTATGGTTGAAGCGTGGTCCCTCTTTGGAACATCTTTGTATGGGTAAACCCTGACAGTGCCATGACCCTTTTCAACTTGTTCACCGGGATGTAAACAGAGGCTGCATCCATACTGGCCATTAAATTGGGTCATGTTTTGAAGTATGGGCCTAGCTACCGAATCACACATCATAAGAGCAGCCACAACTCTACATTGTTCCGAAATGCCATTTCTTGTTATCTTAAAGCCCTCAGCTGACAACGTCTGACACTCTAAAATTAAAGGCTTTAAAAATGTATTAACATTTGGCTTTTTATCACCAAACCACAAGCCAAAAAGCAGAACACTGTCTTTGCGCACAGGGTAAGGAAGCTCGTTTACAATCCCATATACCAAAGAGCGATGATTTGAATACAGGCACTCCATCACAGTTGAGTGTTAAGGAGTATCCATGAGTACAGTCAAGCGAGCCTCCAATTTTGTTCAGATTACGGTACATTTTACCGCTTCCAATATCATCAAAAATTTCAGAATGACATGTGCCATCTCTTGACTTGATACAATGTGCAATATCTTCCCTTTGATGAAGATCAGCATTCAACACCATTATTCCCCAGAGACTGATGGAGAAATTACTCCTTCTCGGTCTGAACACCGCCACATGTCTCTGGATCCTGGATTTCCTGACTGAGAGACCTCAGTCTGTCCGGGTTGGAAACAACATCTCCAACTCTGTCACGCTGAGTACCGGAACCCCTCAAGGCTGTGTACTCAGTCCACTGTTGTTTACACTTCTAACACATGACTGTATCCAAACCGAGGGGAACCAGATTATAAGTTTGCAGACGACACCACGGTGGTGGGACTTATTCAGAGGGATGATGAATCAATGTACAGGGAAGAAGTGAGAGACCTGGAGGGCTGGTGCAGGGAGAACAATCTGGTGCTCAACATGGACAAAACGAAGGAGATGATTATCGACTTCTGGCGGTCACAGCCTGAGCACGTCCCCCTCAGCATCGGCGGCCGTTTAGTGGAGAGAGTAGAGAACATCAAGTTCCTCGGAGTGCAGATCTCGCAGGACCTGACTTGAAGCAAGAATTCTTGGAGATCAGGAAGCGGGCTCAGCAGAGACTACACTTCTTGAGGAAACTCAAACAGGCCTCTCTCCCCATCTGCATCCTCAGGACCTTCTACAGAGGTGTGGTGGAGAGTGTTCTGACGTACTGCATTGCTACATGGTACTCCAGCTGCAGTATGTCAGACAAAAAAGCCCTGCAGAGGATAGTCAAGGGGGCAGAGAGGGTAATTGGAGTCTCCCTCCCCTCTGTCCAAGAACTTTTTCAGAACGTTGTAGGAGCAGGGCAATGAACATTGTCAAGGACCGTTGTCACCCTCTGCATAAACACTTTGAACTTCTTCCATCTGGTAAACGATTCCGGAGCATCAGAGGCAGAACCACCAGACTGATCAACAGCTTCCTCCCACAAGCTGTCAGGATGCTGAACAGCTGACCCGGAATCTCTCATACACACTACTGCACCTATGGACATTTTGTATATTATAGTTAGTTATTCTTTTTCCCCAAGTATGTCTCAGGGATGTGTGAATGGATGGGGGTGTGGGGGTGGGGGGTGGAGCTATGTGGGAGTGTGTCTTAATCATGCTGCTTCTTATATGGATGCCGAGAGAAACACAATTTCATCTTGCCTGCACTACAGTTGTATGTACAGCAATATGACAATAAAGTTTGATTTGATTTGAAGATGTTCCAACTGTGTTTGGATTGGTAAGTATATAAAGTAGTTTCCATTCTTCAGTGAGTTGTTTTTATCCCATGTTGTGTTCCATACAACACATTGTCCTTCACTATCCTGTTCACCAATATAGTACTCACAGTTTGGACAATATATGTGACATTGTAGGTGACTTTCTATTGGTTTAAGCTCTTTTAAGAACAGATGCTTTGAGGTTAACTATGTGTTTTCTGGACAGTGAATATTGATCAAATCTAGGAGATCTGAGAGAGCCATGCCTGTGAGTCCTTGTCTCAAAACAAATGAAAGTATAAGTAAAAAACTCTGAGCTTGGGTTAGTTGTGAACCAGTGTAAAGTGTCTCTTCGTTTTCCAGTTCATGACCGACTTTTCCAAAATGTGATTCCTCATTTACTGACTCATCAGGGCTATCTTCAAATAAAAGGGAAGATTCTTTTTCACTTCCAATAATGGATCCAAGACTGTCATCCAAGTCATTATGAATATAGTTACTGGTATTTGGTGACACTTGGCTGCAATTAGGTTCATCATTGAATGGAGGTTCACTTTCTGTGGAACATTCATCCTCAAACAAGAGTGGGGAAGTAAGACATCTGGGAACAGAATCGCTGCAGTCAACATGCAGGCTCTATATATAGAGAAAAGAAAAAAATTCTGGTTAGAGAAATGTTGTTTGATTCACATACTTACTGTCACTTTAGTTCTTCAGTACCTTCAGTGAATTAGTCAAAAGTTTAACTACACACAATCCAGTAGAGCCAGTGACAATAAACTGAAACACTTTATACCAATTTCACTTTACTGTCACAGTTGCTGCTCTACCCCTTTGCTGATCTGGAGAGAGCAGTAAGCACTAATGCTTCCTCTGACAATTGCCAACCACTACTTTTAAACTGACAGGATGTAGCTTCACCAGCATGCTCCATCCTGACTGACGGTTGCAGTGTCCTGGACTGAGCAATTCATCCTAGCTTCCAACCTGCAGACAGCTACAAATATGTTCCACACAGTTAAAACTTACACAGACTCCGGCTCCTTCTGATAAACTTTGTTGTCCACTGAGAGGAGAATATGGTTCAGAATCGTAATCAACCTAAAAAAAACACATTAGAAAATAAAAACCCATATAAAGTTTACAAACCAACCTGCATGTTACAACATGCAAACTACAGAAACTTTACACACTTTACAAAATGTACACTAGAGGTTATTGCACATGTCGTCATGAGCACGACAACAGTGTTGCGTCCTTAGCAATAGAAGCTAAACTGAGTGGATTGCAAAATCAACGCATTTCTGTTCAGTAGACTCGAGTTGCGACTTTCTTTCTTTTCCTCGCAAATGCTCTCAAATGGTGAAGATCTGTCGTGTCACTGATCACACAAACCTCCATCCATCCATCTCTATCTACCGCTTTTCCAGAAGTCCGGGTCACGGAGGCAGCAGTTCAAGCAGAGAAGCCCAGACTTCCCTCTCCCCAGCCACCTGCTCCAGCTCTTCAGAGAGGATACCAAGGCGTTCCCAGACCAGCTGGGACACTAAAGCCCCATTTCCACCAGTATCACCTGGGCTTTACTTTTTTTTACTTGGTTCGGTTTTTCGCCATTTCCACCGAAGTCCTCACGGTTTAACCGGTACGATTTTCGTGTCTGTTCAGAGGCAGGGTATAGCCGAGCGAAAAGCGAGGTGTGATTTGACGTCAATTGACTGCTAAACGCTGATTGGTCAGGGCGTAACGTCACAAAACGCGTCCGTTTTCTGTTTTCTGTTGAAGCTACACGACCGCCATTTGTAATTTCAGCGAGTAACCGCGGTGACTGGATTCACAATTGTGTTCTCATATAACGATGTCCACGTGCAAGTTTATTCCATGAACAAACGAGGAAGTGCGGACTTTTCTGTCCCTCGTAGCCGATGACTACATCCAGAGCGAGTTGGTGGGGCAACTCACAATGAAAAAATATACCAGGAAGTGTCCGGCCTGCTAGCAATGGCAGAGAATTTGGACTCGACACGGCCACGCAATTGGAAAACGGTGACGGTGGGTGTTGTTTTGTTATTGTCCGTCTTCTTGCCTTTCGGTCAAAAGCGCACTTTATTTAAGCAATAAAGAAAGTTGTTTGATTGTGGGCAATTGTGGTGATGGCTAGCCCGCTAATAGCTAGCTACCTCTGTACCTTGCTGCTACCTCGCATCAAGCTGCTGAATCGCGCTTTTATTTCAGTATTCACGTGAACAAAACGCTGACGTAAGCTTATTGTATCCTGGTTAAAAAGTTTTGTGTTTGCGGTACATGTTGCACTTTGTTTGTGAGCTTTATTGTGTGTTTTTTGCTTCTATACACAGTTTTCAAATCCCAGAGGTCCGCCTCACTGGACCGCCACCTCCATCACTATCCGGCATCTCCCGGTCAAGTGCTGGTAAGGCACAACAAACTGAAAATTACCACCCGGTTGTTTTTATATGTGATTGTTATTTTCTATAGACGCATAATAGGGAATTTAAAATGTCTTTCTACGTTTATAAAAATACTAGATTCAGGGGTGTTCATAGCCACAGTGGCCCAGTGTTATAGGTGTGTTGGTGGTGGAAATACTGTTGTATTTTCACAAAAAAAAAAAAAGGAGCACATGTACCGACTTCAAATCAACATGCTTGATTGAAATTCTTCAAGTCAGCTAACACTATTAACCCATTCTGATTTATGAGGCCACAGTACAAAGAAATTCTTTTCAAAATAACCCATTAAATCAAAATACTTTTTACAATTAATCCTTTTTGAAATGAAGGGGGGCCTAACCACAGCACCACAGAAGTTGCAGCCCACTCTACTGAGGGGCAACAACATGACAGTTGAGCTTAAATACAGCAACGAAGCATCCCACCACAGGCTTTCAGCAGTTTAATTCCATAATATTTTTTCTGACATGTTTTGATCCGGTGTTATCTAAATACAGTGACTTCTGTCTTTCATATAGGCAAGAGGAAAAGCAACAACATTGCAGACCTTGCATCACTGATGGCCCAGAATCATGCTGAGGAGATGTGGATCCATGAAAGGATGCTCGAACAGTGTGAAAGGATGCTCGAACAGCATCAACGGCAGCACGAACAGCGTGAAAGACGCCTGCAGTTAGCCCATGAGCAGGAAGCCACATTAAGAAGGGATGAGCTGACAGAGACGGCTTCCTTCCACGGAGCCTTCCTAAACCATTTTGGCAGTCTGGTCGAAGTACTGAAAGCTCCCCATTTGTAAACATGTTTTGGGAATATTTGTAATGTAATAAAACGTTAGTCTTTTGGATAAAAGTGTGGTTTGTATATTATAACACTGGATGATAAAGGCGAATAATTACATACACATTCCATTGCCTCATATGACCCTAATCCTGCTGTTCAGCCATAAAGGTGTCAAGATTTTTAATGGTAATGTAATTGTTATTGTTAAATTTAATAAATATTACCACTGCTGTATCCATTGCTCTACATTGGGTACAGTTTTTAAGTAAAATTGTAAGCAGTTGCACAGGTGTAATTTACATTCAGCAGTAGACACTGATAAAGGTAAAAGTCGAATTAGGTAAAAGGTAAGTACATGTGAATTGAATGTTCTATCGGCATTCCAAATTCTGAGAATTCCAATAAATTATAAGCAGTCTAGTATAATATAAAGTGAAAATACCCATACATCTAAACCCACATATAACATTTTCGATGTTGTAAACGTTGACGTGGATATGATAAACCTATGCTATTGTGATTCAATAGATCCATGGTGATCTTTGGTTTGAAAAAGAAAATTATAATTTGGTGTTGGGCAGTGTGACAATGTCACAGTATTTAGTAGGATTAAAAAAAGTTTCATCATAAAATTTCTAGGTTCATTGGCAATTCCATCAAACCAAAAGTGAGTTGTCTAGCTGCAGCATTTTTTTTTGTCATTTCTACATTGTTTTAGTGTGTAATTAGCCACCACTGAACAGATAACCGTTATAAATAACAATAGATGGGTAAAATGATCCTCAAATGATACACAATGGGCCTAGATTTGGATTGGCTTTTTTATAATATAAATTATTTGGTAAGTTAAAGTTAACTGGAAGTATAACAAGTTTCCACATATAATTCCAAGGTCAATTGGTAATTCCATCAAACCAAAAGTGCGTTGTCTAGCTGCAGCATTTTCTTTGCAGTCATTTTCTACGTTGTTTTAGTGTGTAATTAGCCATCGCTGAACAGATAACCCTTATAAAGAACAATCGATTGTAAAATGATACTCAAATGATACACAATACAAAAAATGGGCCTAGATTTGGATTGGCTTTTTTATAATATTTTTAATTATTTTGTAAGTTAAAGTTAACTGGAAGTATAACAAGTTTCCACATATAATTCCAAGGTCAACTGGCAATTCCATCAAACCAAAAGTGCGTTGTCTAGCTGCTGCTTTTTTTGGGAAGTCAGTTTATCATCAGTGTATCATTATTACACAATACACAAAATGGGTCTAGATTTGGATTGGCTTTTTTATAATATTATAAATTATTTGGTAAGTTAAAGGGGTTTAGGATTAAGCTTCTGCATTATTTTAAATTACTCCAGTGTTTCAGCATTTAATTAACCGTCTGTTAACATTTAACCGTTTTGAACAACAGAGGCGACGTAGTTGAAAAGTGCACAACATTTTATTTAAAAAACACGTTTGACATATGTATGCACATGAACACTGAACAAATGAAATGATCTCTGAATGATCTCTGCTTCATATGCAGCTGCTTCGGATTCCTCCTGGGCAACCGCTATTCTCCTCTCCTGCTCCAACGTGTGTTGTCTCAATCCACATCGTCTTCTCCTGTAAAATTCTCTTGTCTCGTTAAAGACAATCATTGTGTTAAAAACCCACAGAAGAATAGTGACCACCGTGGAAATCCTCTGCTCGTAATCCACTATTTTTTTCTTTGTTGTGGAGGAGTCGGTCGCGTCCTTTACTACGTCAGCAGAGTGTAGCGCCACCTCAATCCCGCCCACCCCCAGCAATACTCGGCTTTCCGCGGTTGTGATGGAGGCGCAGCCGCGGGAGAAACAAGTAAAAAAGAAAAGAAAAGAGTAGAGCAGAACTATATAGTGGAAATGTGGCAATAGTCTCTCCACCGAGTCCTGGGTCTGCCCCGGGGTCTCCTCCTCAAGTGGGAGGCGTCCAGGAGGCATCCCAATCAGATGCCCATACCACCTCAACTGACTCCTTTCAATGTGGAGGAGCAGCGGTTCTACTGAGCCTCTCCCGGATGACTGAGCTCCTCACCCTATCTCTGAGGGTGAGTCCAGCAATCCTACGGAGAAAGCTCATTTTAGCCACTTGTATCCACGATCTTGTTCTTTCAGTCATTACCCAAAGCTTGTGAGGTAAGAGTAGGAACGTAGATTGACTGGTAAATCGACAGCTTTTCCTTAGAACTAAGCTCCCTCTTCACTACAACAGACCGGTACAACGGACGCATCACTGCAGATGCTGCTCCGATCCATCTGTCAATCTCTCGCTCCATTTTCCCCTCACTCCTGAATAAGACCCCAAGACACTTAAACTCCTCCACTTGGGGCAGGAGCCTGTCCCCAACCCAGAGAGGACAATCCACCTTTTTCTGGCTGAGGACCATGGACTCGGACTTGGAGGTGCCAGCCGCTTCACACTCAGTGGCAAACCGTCCCAAGAGCTGTAGGACATTGCTGGATGAAGCCAACAGGACAACATCATCTGCAAACAACACAGATGAGATCCTGTGGTCACTGTACACTATACTCACCATAATGTGGCTGACATCATGTGCATCTTCAGAGCCATTGTCAGAGTCATAGTGAGAGGAATTTTCATTCAGATTCTGTGTTGCAGAAAAGAATACAAAGTATTGATAAACCTTTGTTACACAATACACGCACAGTCACCAGCCACCAACAGGATCTAGCATGTGGGAGATGCTATTCCAACCAGTTGCCTTCCCTCCAAACTTGATTAAAGAGATACATGGGTTGCCAGAGTGACAAAAATCCCATCAGCTAGATAATCTACAGTATTTATTTATGTATCCTTGAAGAGCACCTGGTTGGACCATTTTATCCATTTTTAAGCTTTTAAAAAACCACAACTGTATTGACCAAGTGCAGCACTCCCACTTCTGCCTACCTACATGTTTGATTAAAGAGATACTCCACATCCCCAAATCAGAAGTATCATCTCAGTTAGTAGGGAGATACCGGTGTAGCTTTACCATGACATCACAACACTTCTGACTACTGACTATCCCTAACCTATCGCTGCCTAAACTGTAATAAACACACAAACAGATCTCCGAACAGTGACCCCCCCCCCCCCCCCAGCAAAAAACAAATATGTTAATTTTGCACTATAATGCAAGTGCAACAGAGGCCAGATTCTTGCAAAAGTTGAAACTTACAGAGTCTTCTGCTCCTGAAAAACTTTGTAGTCCACTGAGTGGAACCCAAGGTTCAGAATCATCATCCTAATGAAACAGAAAAAAATAACAAAATGCCAGTAAACAAAAATTAACACCCATACAGTCTACAAACCAATCTGCACGTTACCGTGATGTATGTAACATGCTAACTCCACAATATATTTTTAATACAAAACCTAAAATATACTGAACACTAAATCTGCACAATTAAAGACTGCTTGAAATACAATGAATAATACTGTAAGTGTTTTATTAACATGGATCATGCACACAGAGCGTGAGATGGTTTCGTCTTGTGTTGAAAATCCAGCACACACCTTTCTCTGGCAGTGGTGCACTCCATCTCTCTGCCAAAGCACAAACATATTGTGCTTTTTCTTTATATATCTCAAGTGGGCATCAATATGTGGGGCCTATGTTAGCATTATTAAAGCAGACCAATTCATTTTTAAAAAGTCCTATTGTCAGTGCAATATTAAACACTGTCACATTGTAGAGCTGAGTGCCTCAGTGCTCTGGTGATTTTTCTGTGCTCTACATGAAATACCTTATTTGAAAATAGCCGATCAACGAGCTTGTCGATCTGCTATTTAAGGGTTTCCAGAATCTGAAACTTACATGGCCCTCTTCTGTAGCTCCCCATAGTCTTTCTGAAGATGGTTCACTTAGTGTTATGACTCGCCGCTCATCAGCGGCGCCAGCCGCGCGCACACCTGCTCCTCGTCAGCGGCGAGGTATTTAATCCACTCTGCCCTGGGCTTCGGCCTGAAGCCGTCTCTCTACTTCGGCCCCTTTGCTACTACGGATCTCAAACCTACTAGCGAAGATATCCTGGGTAAGCTCCCCTTACCTCTCTCCTCTAGCTTTCCCTGTGCACAGGTGGACATCCCCGGCGGCGGACTTCATCACCTCGCCGTTGGCTCTACGCTGCTGCCACAGGTACCGCAGGTCGCTGTCTCCCGGGCTCTGCCCTTGTCGACGCGAGCCACCTGTCACAACCAAGTAAGCCAGCTATCATCATCATTTCCCTGTATTGGTGTGGTGCCCGTTACCCTTCTCCCTCTGCTCTCTCCCACAGGGTTGTCCAGCTGTACGGCCTCCTGCCCCCGTGCCTGACGCAGACGCCACCACCAATACATTCTTATTCCACAGACACGCAGCCATACACTTCCCTGTTGCTAATAAAGCTGTTGAATCTATCCTGAGCCTGCGTGTGTGTCTCCTGGGCCGTGCGTTATGTCAGTACGGCTTCAGCAGAGCGGCTCGGCAGACAGCGGGCTCGCACGCCGTCTTTCCACCCTCGAGGCTCGGGTGGATTCAATAGCCTATCAGCAACAGGTGATATTGAATCAATTAATTAACATCACTAACCGATTAGACCGCTTGGACCCCCAGCAGCTGTTCCCCTCGGCTCGTCTGGGTGGCGTGGCTCCTGCGGCTCCGGTGGCCATCCAGCCTGCTCCGGGTGCGCCAACACGGCTCACACCAATCCCCACTCCTGCTCGCTTCAGCGGTAAGCTGGGTGGAGCTCGGGGTTTTATTATGCAGTGTGAGTCCGTGTTTCTTCGCGTTCCCGGAGATTTTCCCTCAGACCATAGCAGAATTGGCTATATAGGAAATCTCCTTGAGGGTCGTGCGCTTACCTGGGCTTACACCATTATGGTGAAGCCCAGCTACGCTACCCTCACCTATGGCCAGTTCGTGCGACAATTTCTGGAAGTGTTCGATCATTCGCGTTTGGACAGTGTCCAGGTCAACCGTCTTCCTGGACTCCAACAGGGGAGCCGATCGGCGGACGAATACGCGATCGACTTCCGGGTTACCGCGGAGGAAGTTGGCTGGGAAGAGCGCGCGCTCTGCGGCATCTTCCTCCGCAGTCTAAACTCCGGTCTGAGGGATGAGCTGGCTGGACGGGATACCCCGGAGACGCTGGCGGAGCTGATTTCTCTCACCATCAGCTTGGATAACAGGCTGCGCGAGTGCACCGCCGAGCGGAAGCAGTCTTCTCGCTCGTGGGGTGCCTCTGCATGTCTGCCCCAAGCTCGCCACCTGGCGTTACCGCCGCCGGAGGTCTCCGAGGAGTCGGAACCAATGGTGACGGGCCGGACAAAGCTCCCCCTGGCGGAGAAACAGCGCCGTCGTGACCTGGGCCTCTGCATGTATTGCGGAGGTAGCCAGCACACGGTGGAGAATTGTCCGGAGAAGCCAAACGAGGTGGTCCGCGAGTCACTGTAGGGGGCCTCGCGGACGCTAATCGGTTAAATCCCCTCACACATTTGACGCTGCCTATCCGCTTCTGTCACAACCTCACTGGGCATCTCACACATGCACTGGTGGATTCAGGCGCAGAGGGTAGCTTTATTTCACAAAGCCTGGCAACCCGACTGGGCATCCACTGTCACCCCCTCGATACTCCTCTCACCCTGGTTAATCTCTTCCGAGTTTCCCTGGGAAAGGTAACTCACCAAACGTCCCCTGTCCCGGTGATCATCTCTGGAAACCATCGGGAGGATATCTCCTTTTACGTCCTGCCCACCTCAGTAACACCTGTCATCCTCGGTTATCCCTGGCTCCGTCTCCACAACCCCGCCTTGGACTGGAAGACTGGGAAGGTTTCAGCGTGGAGCACTTTCTGCATGGGTACCTGCCTCCAATCCGCGGCCTGCGCCCCGTCCTCGCCTCCCACAGCTCAGGACACTGCGCCCCCGGATCTCACCCTAGTGCCCTCAGAGTTCCATGACCTGGGTGCCGTTTTCAGTAAATCCAAGGCGATGTCTCTACCTCCTCACCGGCCCTACGACTGCGCCATTAACATCCGCCAGGGGGTGCCCTTACCCTCAGGACGCCTCTACAGTCTGTCTGCGCCGGAGAAGGAGGCAATGAACAGCTACTTGAAGGAGTCGCTCAGTGCTGGGATCATCCGACCGTCCTCCTCTCCAGTAGGTGCAGGGTTCTTCTTCGTTGGAAAGAAGGACGGATCTCTTCGTCCTTGTATCGACTATCGGGCTCTCAACGATATCACGGAGAAGGACCAGTACACCCTGCCCCTTATGGACACTGCCTTCCACTCCCTCCAGGGGGCAACCTGGTTTACTAAGCTGGATCTCCGCAGCGCTTACCACCTCGTCCGGATCCGGGAGGGAGATGAGTGGAAAACCGCCTTCCGAACCCCAAACGGGCATTTTGAATATCTTGTGATGCCGTTTGGGTTGACCAGCGCTCCAGCTGTCTTTCAGCGCCTCATCAATGACGTCCTCCGGGACTTCATCGGCCTGTTCGTATTCGTCTACCTGGACGACATTCTCATCTTCTCCAGGTCCAGGGATGAACACCGGGTCCACGTGAGGCGGGCCCTGCAGAGACTGCTGGAGAACTGTCTGTACGTCAAGGCAGAAAAATGTGAATTCTACGCCAAAACAACTTCCTTCCTGGGGTTCATCATCTCCCATGACCAGGTGCTTCCGGACCCAGCGAAGATCAAAGCAGTGGTGGATTGGCCCACACCTACCTCTCGAAAGCAAGTTCAGCAGTTCATCGGGTTCGCCAATTTCTACCGCCACTTTGTCCCAAACTTTGGAGCCATCGTCGGACCCCTGACCCGCCTCACCTCTCCTAAGACCCCGTTCCGGTGGACTGAAGAGGCCGCTTCGGCCTTCCAGGCGCTAAAGACGGAGTTCTCCTCCTCCCGGGTCCTCAGCCAGGTCGATCCCGTGCTGCAGTGCATTGTGGAGGTGGACGCTTCGGACACGGGGGTGGGGGCGGTGTTGTCCCAGCGGTCCCCAGCCAATGGAGTCAAGCGACCCTGCGCCGCCTTCTCTCTGCGCCTGTCCCCGGCGGAACGAAATTACAACGTGGGGGACAGAGAGCTTCTTGCCATCAAGCTGGCGCTTCAAGAATGGCGTCACTGGCTGGAGGGGGCAGCCTTGCCTTTTGTGGTCCTCACTGACCACAAGAACCTGGAGTACCTGAGATCTGCCAAGCGTCTGAACGCCCGCCAGGCGCGTTGGTCCCTGTTCTTTGCAAGGTTTAAGTTCAGCATCACATATAGGCCTGGCTCCAAGAACGGCCTACCCGACGCCCTCTCCAGGCAATTTGCCCCGGAGGCCGCAGATGACGTTGCTCATACCATCTTGCCCAGGTTGTGCATCGTGGGGACTGTTACATGGGACATAGAAGACAAGATCCGGAGGGCGCAGGAATCGGAACCGGACCCTGGCGGCGGACCGGAGGGGAGGCTCTTCGTGCCATCTGCCGTCCGGGGGGGACGTTATACACTGGCTCCATACCTCCAAGCTCACCTGCCATCCTGGAGCTTCGCGGATGATCGACCTTCTCCAGCGATCCTTTTGGTGGCCAGGTCTGCGGAAGGATGCCGCCCGTTACGTTCAGGCCTGCCCCGTCTGTGCTGCCAATAAGTCAGGTAACGCCCCCCCTGCGGGTCTGCTCCAGCCCCTGCCCGTCCCTGGTAGGCCCTGGTCGCACATCGCTCTGGACTTCGTCACCGGGCTCCCTGTCTCCAACAACTTTGACACAGTTCTGACCATCGTTGACCGTTTTTCCAAGGCCGCCCACTTCGTGCCCTTACGTGGACTTCCCTCAGCCTTGGAGATGGCGGCACGTGGTCAGACTGCATGGACTGCATGGAATCCCGGTCGACGGGGTCTCCGACCACGGCCCCCAGTTTTCTTCGGATGTCTGGAGGTCATTTTGCAATGCCCTGGGAGCCAAGGTAAGCCTCTCCTCCGGCCATCACCCCCAGTCTAATGGGCAGTGTGAGCGGACAAACCAGGAGCTGCGTAACTTCATCTAAACCCACATCCTGGAGTTCTCATCTCGCCTGGGTGGAGTACGCCCACAACACCTCTCGCTCTACGGCCATCGGGATGTCGCCCTTTAAAGCATCCTTGGGCTATGATCCACCTCTATTCCCCGCGCAGGAGGGCGAGTTGGCTGTTCCCTCTGTCCAGGCACATCTGAGGCGGTGCCGTTCCCTTTGGTCCACGGCGCGTAATGCACTTTTCCGCACGGCGGAGCGCAATAAGTCTACGGCGGACCGACATAGGAGACCTGCACCTGCCTACCAGGTGGGACAGCAAGTTTGGATATCCACTCAGGACGTAAACCTAAAGGGTGAGAGGAGAAAGCTGGCTCAACGGTTCATCGGCCCTTATCCTATAACCAGGATCATCAACCCGGTGGCTGTGCGTGTGGCTATTCCCTCCTCCCTCCGCATCCATCCCACCTTCCACGTCTCCAAAATCAAACCGGTGGTCTCTGACCCCCTCTGCCCTCCACCTGCGGCGCACCCCGCTCCCCGGATGATTGGTGGCCATCCGGCCTGGACCGTCGCTGACATCTTGGACGCCCGACGCCGGGGTCGCGGATTGCAGTACCTGGTGGATTGGGAGGGCTATGGACCCGAGTGGAGACAGTGGGTGCCTTCCTCGCTGGTGTTGGACCGGTCACTCATTTCTGAGTTTCATCGAGCGCACCCGGAAAAAACCATCGCCAGGAGGCGCTGCTAGAGGGGGGAGTACTGTTATGACTCGCCGCTCATCAGCGGCGCCAGCCGCGCGCACACCTGCTCCTCGTCAGCGGCGAGGTATTTAATCCACTCTGCCCTGGGCTTCGGCCTGAAGCTGTCTCTCTACTTCGGCCCCTTTGCTACTACGGATCTCAAACCTACTAGCGAAGAAGATATCCTGGGTAAGCTCCCCTTACCTCTCTCCTCTAGCTTTCCCTGTGCACAGGTGGACATCCCCGGCGGCGGACTTCATCACCTCGCCGTTGGCTCTACGCTGCTGCCACAGGTACCGCAGGTCGCTGTCTCCCGGGCTCCGCCCTTGTCGACGCCAGCCACCTGTCACAACCAAGTAAGCCAGCTATCATCATCATTTCCCTGTATTGGTGTGGTGCCCGTTACCCTTCTCCCTCTGCTCTCTCCCACAGGGTTGTCCGGCTGTACGGCCCCCTGCCCCCGTGCCTGACGCAGACGCCACCACCAATACATTCTTATTCCACAGACACGCAGCCATACACTTCCCTGTTGCTAATAAAGCTGTTGAATCTATCCTGAGCCTGCGTGTGTGTCTCCTGGGCCGTGCGTTATGTCACTTAGGGGGATCCAGGCTTCAGAACTGGCATGGGCTCTTGTCTAAACAAAAGATGACAGTTTCCATCTAATGACTGCAACAAATTTGACAAAAATATGTATCTGTAACTCAGTCACAATATCGTCATTGCCAAAATGTACTCTATACATAGACTACACATATTTCAAGATATTGATGAAGACATCTGTTGCTGGAGATGCATTTGGCAATACAATAGTAATTATTAAATGAAATGAAAATAAAAAAATATAATAATAATAATAATAACAATAATCCTCTTGTCTATCATCCCTAGGTGACATCATGGCTAGAGTCACATTCAAAGCAATAAAAAAGAATTGTCCCCTCCATCATCCCTGTCTATCAGTTTTGTTTGCAGCAGATATAATTATCGTGTGCTGTATAAATGGCCAGAATCAAGCAGAAAGGACTAACCTTTTTTTCCATAATCGTCTTGTTCTTCTTAAAACATACAGCATTATTGGCATCTTATTGCTTGTGGCGTTTTCTTTTTTTTTCTGTCTATGCATTCTAATGCTTGGAGTGACTTTCCTTGTTTTATCCTTGCTCATGCTCTTATTTTTATATTACTTTTGTTTACATAAGGTGAAAATCGGGAACAACGATGTCACTATCTCATCACATTGTTGGGAGACTGCAAAAAGTTGTACCACCCCCAATGGTATGGCACGGGTGCTACTGATGGGGCTCTTTGATGTTGAAGTCCTCCTCAAGTCCAACCTGAAAGGAGGGGTCAGCAAGTTGGATCCCAATGCTGAGCGTCAGCAGGCTCTCGACCCGAAGAAACTTCAAGCTTTGCAAGGTAAGTAGTTCTCAGAGTTGGTTGCCTTCCAGTTTTGATTGCATCTCTGCCAGGAGAGGGGATTTTCCCTTTGGTTATACAGCAAACCAGAGCAAGGGGTATGGGGCAGGAGGAAGGAGGAAGGAGTGGGGGCGGGGAGACAGCAAGCAGGTGGGTAATCATTGTGGTTCTGTTCCACAGATGCTGTTGTAAAACAGTTTCCGAGGGCCAAGGAAGCTGATGTGAGAAAGTCCATCAACAGTCAAATCTGTGAGCTAAGACACCAGGTGAAGCGCAAGTTGCAAGTTTAATTTATATTTTGTACTAGTATGTTGCACTGTTGCAGGATGTTAAGTTGAGTTTAAAGTTTGTACTATTAAGAATTTGCACTGTTTAATGTTGCACTTTTAAAAATGTACCTCTCTCCTACATCCTCAGGATTTGTTTTTGATCTGATTAAAAGAGAATATAGGTGACTTTTGATAGATACCCATTAGTCTGTGTTAATTATCATATAAAGGTTTGCTCATATATATACAGTATATCACATTTCCATATAATTTCACGAATATTTAAGATATATTCTACCATGTATTAAATATATATATGTACATATTTTTCCATATATTGTTACATACATTTACAATACATTCTACCATATATAATATATTGTGTAATATATGTATCATTAATATATAATTCCATGTATTTAAAACATATAATATATTGGGAAATGTATTGGGGGAAAAATAAATATGAGAATATATTACAATATATTTCAAGTAATATAATGGTAAATATGTTTTCACCAGGTGAAGCGCAAGCTGCAAGTTTAATTTATATTTTGTACTGGTATGTTGCACTGTTGCAGGATGTTAAGTTGAGTTTAAAGTTTGTTTAAAGTTTGCACTATTAAGATTTTGCACTGTTAAGAATTTGCACTGTTTAATGTTGCACTAAAAATGTACCTCTCTCCTACATTCTCAGGATTTGATTTTGAACTGATTAAAAGACAATAAAGGTGACTTTTGATAGATATCCATTAGTCTGTGTTAATTTTCATATAAAGGTTTGCTCATATATATACCCGTATATATACACACACACATATATCACATTTCCATATAATTTCACATATATTTAAAATATATTCTACCATGTATTAAACATATATATGTACATACTTTTTCCATATATTGTTACATACATTTACAATACATTCTACCATATATTGGTCATATACGTATCTTTACATATATTTCATTTATGTTTCCATATAAATTTCCATATATGTAAAATACATTTATCATATATTGAACATATATGTGACACTTTATCTTTACATATATTACCAATACATTTTCCCATATAAATCACAATACATGATGGCGGATATTTATAAATATAAAATTACATATATTTTGGGATATATAAACACATATATTATTCATTCATGTTTAATATATTGCAATATATGGAAAGCGGCAATCATTTGTATATTTTGCAATATATTGCAATATATTACATGAATATATAATATATTGTGTAATATATGTATCATCAATATATTTCCATGTATTTAAAACACATAATATGTTGGGAAATGTATCGGAAAAATAATATATTAGAATATATTGCAATATATTTCAAGTAATATATTGGTAAATATATTTTCCTTTCGTAAGGGCCTGGCCTGCAAATTTAGAATGTCCACCAGCCAATAAGAAAACCACAGGCTGAAGGAAAACGGATGTAAACAGTTCCATCCACGAAATCCTAGTTCTTCTGATGTCTGCTACGTGGATGAGGCAGGTAAACAGTCCAAAAATCACTACCAGCCCACTTTAACAGCGAGTTAAAGAAAATCAATAGGAAAGGTTCAGCAGAATAAACACAGCTTCTGAGGAGAGGGAAAAATGCGTTTAGGAGTTTCACTCCAAGTAAGAAGGTTTATCTCAACAAGAAAGGTTGATCTCTTCTCAGATGCCAGAAAAACAGAAAAAGACTTAACAAAAGACCACTTTAAGACACTTTAGAAAACTCCATCCATCCATCCATCTTCTTCCGCTTAATCCTTTTCGGGTCGCGGGGGGGCTGGAGCCTATCCCAGCATCTTTGGGCGAGAGGCAGGGTACACCATGGACAGATCGCCAGTCCATCGCAGAGCCAACACAGAGAGACAGACAACCATTCACTCTCATAGTCATACCTAAGGACAATTTAGAATCCCCAGTTTTGATGCCATTTAACCTAACTTGCATGTTTTTGGTGTGTGGGAGGAAACCGGAGAAATCCCAGAGTAAACACATGCAGACATGGGGAGAACATGCAAACTCCACACAGATCACTGTTGGTCGGGGGCTGGGATCGAACCCAAGAAGGGTAAGTTGCTGTGCTGCCGCAGTGCTAACCACTCCGCCACCGCACTGCCCACTTTAGAAAACTCGACAAAGACTAAAATAAAGACTGAACTGAACTGAAACAAACTGCTAGGGCGTTTTCTCTATTTAACAGAGCACACTCCTTGGATCATAAAATATGACTGGCAGCAGGAAAAACCAATTATCAGCTTTTGTGGGAGATTCGGATGGGCTCTGGTCCAATAAGAAAGCAGTCCTTTGTCTGTAACCGACCAATAGGATGAAAGGGGTGTCATCCAACAGAGACGGCCTGGTGATTGGCTGGTACCAGTCAGATGACTGGTATAAGTTTCAGAAGGCATATACACATTTTAACAGTGATATTCACTATATACTTAATATGAAGTCTAAGCTAACTTCAGTGATTCAGGACTAACTTTCAGTGAGCACACAATTTTATAAACTTGTCCTTCTATAATTAACTTGCATTAGAATAAGATAAGATAAGATAAGATAGGATAAGCCTTTATTAGTCCCACAATGGGGAAATTCCAGGATTGCAACAGCACAGGGATAGCAACACTCAGAGCAACAATCAGAAGGCAAGAAAAAACAACATCTAGTAAACATATGTCCATATTACTATAAATGTATATATATAGACACACAGTGCAGAGCATTATGGTTGGTTGGTGAATGTGCAGGAATAAGGTGACCTTATGTAACCTGGCAGGGGAGATACCATGATCAAGAAGGTGGTTCACCCAGGGTGAGGTTCAGCCATTGCACTCCGGTTGGGCTGACCTCTGTGAATTCCCCAAATGTGGGAATCTCGACTGCATAATTTCTGGTAGTGGGGGACTGCGTTCGCGCTCTCCCCTGATTTTTTTTTTTTTTTTTTTTTTTTTTATACTTACCTGGCAGGGGAGATACCATGATCAAGAAGGTGGTTCACCCAGGGTGAGGCTCAGCCATTGCACTCCGGTTGGGCTGACCTCTGCGAATTCCCCAAATGTGGGAATCTCGACCGCATAATTTCTGGAAAACCTTATGTAACCTTATGTGAATAAGGTTCATTTAATCATTTTCAAACAGGCAACACATATAAAATCAATGATTAATGAAACATTTCAAACCCATCATTGTCCAACACAGAGGCGGTCATCTTCAACAGTGTTCTGAGCAGTATTTCCTGGAAAAATAAAGTCTTGAGGAGAAAGGATTATTTCAGCAGATAAAACCCAAAATTCCAATGTTGATTAAATCTATCATGTCCCTGAGTTGACAGAAGGGAGCAATGTTGAGCTGTGGATAATTCCTAGTAACTTGTGGAATGCAGTCAAGGGATCTGGGATATCTCACAGAGTACTTTAAGCATAAAACTGCCTGGTTGGGGAGGAAGCTTTGGGATTTATGACTCGTAAAAAAATTTGTTCCTGGCATGAAATGGGATCCTTACAGGCCCTTTTACCATGGAATGTGTTTTCAAACTGTGGTCCTTAGGTGAAGGAAATAATTCCTGACCAGACTTTTGGGTGAAACAATTTCTTTAAGGTGAAGAGTGATTTTCTAGATTACAGCCACATGGATTGATGCTACAATCAATATCAATACCAATGCTGGTATTGAAATCATCGATATTTGGACTGATCCGCCCACCACTAGCTGGAGCTCTGGCTGCAGCAGTCTGGTGCACACACACAGAGACGCCCCTTCCTCCCTATCCCAACAGTGGGAAAAGTGATGAGGGGACAGGAGGCTGCTGTAGATGATGTATGATGCCAGCCTCAGCTGGAATATTCCACAACATTATGAATAGATTTGGGGTCTGTCTGAATTTATTCGCTAAGAGTATGATGCATACAGTCACGTGAAAAAATTAGGACACCCTGTATAAGCCTGTGTTTTTTTTTAACATATTTGGACATATGGATCAGTACCAATATCAATGTTAAAAATAATGGGAGATCCATGTAATACAACTAAACAACTAAAAACGAATTGAAGAGGTTTTTTTTTTTTTCAAATTTTCTTTAAAATGTAATTCTAAACAAACAGTGAGGAATAAATTAGCCCCCCCCCCGGGGGTGTGCAGCGGTGGCGCTGGAGGGGGGGCGCTGTGGGGGTGCCTGGGGGGGGGGCTCGTGCTGGGGGGGGGCGGTCTCCGGCCCGGGGGGTGGGGTCGCTGGCCTCTTGGTGCCTGGGGCCCGGGGATGGCCGTTGGCCCTACGGGGGGGGTAGGGGCTAGCAGATCTGGGGGTGTGGGCTCGCCGCACTGGCCACCAGGTAACCTAGCCTCCCTTGATCGTCCCTCCAGGGGCGGATGCCTGGCATTCCTGGGGCTTGCTGACCTTGGACGTTTGTGCCCTGTGGGGGTTGGTGGCACTGCCTTGCCTGCTCGGGGTTCCCGAGGAGAGAGCTGCTGTGACCAGCCCCCCACTTCATATGTTTCCTGATAAACCACTCACATGCACATACTTATTTTGCACACGCTCTCATATATACGCACACAGATGCACACGCAGAAGTGTCTCTCCTTTAACAGGTGCGGAAACCAGACTCTTGCAGCGACATCTTCGGTGGAAGAAGCAGTTTGTCTTCTGTTTGTTTTAGTTGTTGGTTTGTTTGTCTTTTTGTCTGTTCTCCTCCCTTTTCTTTCCCCCTTCACACACTTCCTTTCCCTCTTCCCCATTCTGCCAGGTCTTCCGTGGGTAAAATAATTAAAATAAAGTATTAAAAGTTATTACAGGAGGAGTTTACAACAATATACAATACATAGTTAGGTACTACATAAGCTCCTCTTGGCAAAGTAAATCTGTTTTGGCACAATAAGGGTGACAGATCCCTGTTCTGCTTGCCGAGCTGCCTGACAGGACAAGGGAAAAAAAAAAAAAAAAAAGAACTGAATATTTAATGGGGAGTCCTAATTTTATCACATGACTGTACCTGCAACATTTAGGTTTCAAAGTACATTTTCACCTGGGGTGGGTGTTGGAAAATTCAAGATTCAGATTCAAAGGCTTTACAGTGATCCCTCGCTACTTCGCGTTTCACCTTTCGCGCCCTCAGTGCATCGCGGATTTTTCAAAAATATTCATCAAAAATTCAAAATTGAGAGAAAATGGCACGAAAGTTGCCCAGGCGCTAGCAGAAGGCAGGGAGACTACATTAGAACATCAGGTATCAACACGGAGAGCCCGCACAACTCAAAATCCACCTCTCTGACCACCGCTCCACTCCTCTCCGCCCACCTCTTCACCGCTCGGGAATCTCACAAGCTGATTGGCCGAGACGTTTTACCTCGCAAGCTGATTGGCCGAGACGTTTTACCCAGCTTCTCTCCCTGCCGAGCGCCCATACCCAGCGAAGGAGGACCGCATTCATTGTTCTTTATCGCTCGTGTTGCTTAGTGGCACTTTTCGCTGTTCTCTTGTGCCTTTTTGTGCAAAATAGTGCTTGTGACGCCCTTGGGGGGGGGTGACGCTACTTCGCGGTTTTTCACTTTTCGCGGTCGGTTCTGGTCCCCATTAAACGCGATAAGTGAGGGATCACTGTATTATCATGTGCACAGTTAAGAAATGCAACATTTCTTGAGCGATGAAATTCTTCCTCTGCTCTCCAAATGAATGCCAAGGTAATAGTTACACAACAATACTAATGAGGTAATAACACAGACCCAAACCACAGAATAACTAGAGGAAACAAGAAGAATGAAATTTGAAATACCCTGGGTGACTATAGTGGACAGTGGTATATTGATATCAGAAATTATATGAACCTGAGATGGCATAAACCTATGTACAGTGTGCAAATGAGCAGTGTGCAAATGAGCAGTATACAAATTACAAATTGGCACCCAGTGTGTGAATTTCTCTGTAACGATAATACCAGTAGACTGTACATGATAATTAGCAGCAGAGTTGATATGAACATCAGACGGGGGGAGACTATGTACACTGTACAAATGAGCAATGTACAAATTTAGCACCCGGTGTGTGAGTTCCTATTTGCAAAGCTGTGTTGAGGAGTTTTGGGAGTTTGTTATTTGTTCAGGAATCTGATGGCAGTAGGGAAGAAAGAGTTTTTCAGTCTGGTTGTCCTGCATTTCACACTTCTGTACCTCAGGCCTGAGGGTAGAAGTGTGAACATTCTGTGCTGGGGTGGGTGGGGTCCCGGAGGATGGCGTCAGCTCTCCTTTAGACTCTGCGGTGGTAGATGCTCTGCAGAGAGGGGAGTGGAGTCCTGATGATCTTCTCCACTGTCTGCGCCACTCTCTGCAGGTGGAAAATAGGCTATAAATAGGCTATAAATAGCAATATAACAGAAAATGCTGCATCTTTGCTCATTTTATTTTTGATTTTTAATTTATGAGGAAAAACCTGACAAATTTATGAGTAAAGTCTCAAATGTAAAAGAAAAAAAAGCTCTAAATTAGCACTAAACACAAATTCTGAGAAAAAGTTGATTTAAGTGGAGAAAAAAAAAATCTTTCAAATTTGCAAGGAAAAAGTAGCAAATATAGAATAAAACTGCCATAAATTCGGGAGAAAAACCTCAAACTGTCCAGACTAAAGTCACATCTCAGTAACTTCTTAACTGTTTTGGGGTAACTACTCTTATGTATATTTGAGCAATAATATACAAAAATAACCTACATTTACTTGTGTACAGTTTCAGGCAACTCTACCACCTAAATGAGAGATTTTTTAAATTGAAAATGTGGAATTTTTTATGCAAATTTGGAGAGTTCTCATAAATTACCTGCTTTTTTGATATGATTATTTTTAGTCTTTTTTCATGATAGACTTTTAAAGAAACTTCATGAAATTTCAAACTTTGTGAAAAATTTTTGCTCATTACTGACATTTTTTTTCTTGAACTTGTGACTCTTGCGTCATAAACTGGCATCTTTTTTTTTTCCGTCTTTGCATTTTTGCCTCAATAATTTCCCCTCTGGGCAGCACGGTGGGGCAGTGGTTAGCACTGTGGCAGCACAGCAAGAAGGTCATGGGATCAATTCCACCCCTGACCATCATGGGTTCAATCCAGCCCCCAGACCATCGGTGACCCTTCTGTGTGGAGTTTGCATGTTCTTCCTGTGTCTGCATGGGTTTACTCTGGGTACTCCGGTTTCCTCCCACAGGCCAAAGACATGCAAGTTAGGTTAACTGGCATCAACTGGGGATTCTAAATTGTCCTTAGGTATGACTGTGAGAGTGAATGGTTGTCTGTCTCTCTGTGTTGGCCCTGTGATGGACTGGCGATCTGTCCAGGGTGTACCCTGCCTCTCGCCCAAGGATTCTGGGATAGACTCCAGCCCCGTGACCCGAAAAGGATTAAGCGGAAGAAGATAGATGAATGGATGGAATTTCCCATCTTTCCGTTGATTTTTTTTCCTTAATTTTTTTTGTTTTTAATTATTGCAAATGAGCTACAGTTCTCTTTTCTGACCTTTGTCTCAACAATTTATTTTCTTTTTCTTAATGAATTTATTAAATCTTTTAAATAACTTCCTGTTTACATTCTCAATGACTGTAATTGTACATATGTGAATTTTTTCCTCATAAATTTGCAGCTTTTGCCATGAATTTGTAACTTTTGTCTTTCAAATTCAAGTTTGTTTTTCTTGTAATTTTGCATTTTTTCTCTCATGAATTTAGTACATATTTTAAATAAATGGGCATCTGTTCCTATAAATTTGTTATGTTATTCTAGTAAATTAGAAGCTTTTATTTTATATATGTTTGTGATAGGTTTTTTTTTTCCCTTGTAATTGTGTAGCTTTTCTCAAAGTTTTGCACCTTTGGAAAATTTTGAGATTAAAATTATGACAAAATATTTATGCAAAATAGATAATAAAGTAACTTTCTTTCTTTCTTTCTTTCTTCAAAACCACAAGCATTCCCAGATCATCACCAAAATGTAATGGGTTCCTTCTCTAGACCAAGAACCACCTCTGGTGAAAATTTCATCCAAATCCATCCAATAGTTTTTGTGTAATCCTGCTGCACAAATACAAAGAAAGCCCTTGGTGGAGGTATGCACTCTCAGATCATCAACAAAATCTAATCATCTGTTCCCTGTGCCATTACACACGTTTCCTGAAAATTTCGTCAAAATCCGTTCATAACTTTTTGAGTTATGTTGGTAACAGACAGACAGACAGACAAATGCCAGTAAAAGCATTACCTCCTTGGTGGAGGTAATAAACTCAAGTGTTGCTGTTGTGTCCATCTCCTCCATCTCCAAACTCCCAGGCTGCGGGCGTTGCAATTCATCGCACAACCGCGTACAACCCACAGGCCAATGGGTTATGCGAGCATTTTCATAGATCACTGAAAGCAGCACTCAGGGGTTCACTGACGGATGCAAATTGGGTAGACAGGTTGCCGTGGGTTTTATTGGGGTTGCGCTCTGCGCCAAAAGAGGATTTAGAAGCTTTCCCAGCAGAGAGCTTGTTTTTGCGCAGCCCCTATGGCTGCCCGGGGAATTTCTGCCAAATAATCCCGTGCCGGACAGCTGCCCGTCTCAGCTTTTGCAGCGTAGCGCAAACACAGGCACGCTGCCGGGCCCGGCCCACCACTATTTTCCGCGTGCTTTTGTGCCTAAAACTTTGAAGAACGTGGAGTTCGTGTTCGTCAGACACGACGACCACCGCCCTCCATTGCGCCTGCACACATGTTGAAAATGGCCCTATCTCACAATGTTAAAGAATCCTTTATAAAATTCCTGGATCCAGACGGTGATCCGGATCATCCCCAAGATTTAATCAGTTCTTCCTTGTACCATTTCCAACAACGCCTGAAAGTTTCATCGAAATCCGTCCAAAACTTTTTGAGTTATCTTGCTAACCAACAGACAGACAAACAGACAAACAGACAAACCCCGGCAAAAACATTACTTCCTGGCGGAGGTAAAAATAAACACAGAAACAGACAAAATAATCATAACAGACATAAAATACTCAGACATAAATTGAATGTCTGAGCTCTGTGAGAACACTGAGCTCAGACTCATGACACAAACCTCAACAACATCTGGGTTTTAAATAGAGATAAAAGCATTTACAGCCACAGCACCATGTAAAACTTGCCATGGCAGGTCTCCAACCTTCTTAGTTAATGGTGGTTTATAGAGTGTTCTCCAGGCAGGCCTCACCTCTGAACCCAAACCCAAGTGTTTCCTCCATGGTGTATTAGTTTGACCTTTTAATTTATTCACATTTAGAACTTTCACCAAGAGTCTATGCATTTTCTTACCAGAAGAGTCACAAATGTTAATTAGTTCAGAGTTTAAAAACACTCCAGCGCCATCTTTAAAATAAAAAGAAAAGGCTCATCAGCAGTTTGCACAGAATCGTTGCAGTGTAAAAGAATGGCAGACTGTTCTGTGGAGAGGCAGTCTCTCCAATCTTTCAGCAAGTTCATTATAATCCTGACTGAAGAAATACCAAGAGCTGAGTACAGGGCAACAGCATTGTCCATGTTAGGACCACATACAGTAGGTTCACCAAATGTCCCAGTGTTGTAACCTTTACAGAAAGGAACTTTTTTAAAACAGAAGGTCCTAAAACATCGCCTACATTAAAACAGGCCCCAAACACAAGTGGTTCCTTTAAAAGCCAAAAAGGCAACAAGGGAGCCTGGGGAGAATTCATTTTAAAAAGTCCCCAGATTTTAAAAACACTTTGATAAAACTGAGGAAGTTCTGGGAGTTTTGGTTCTTTAAGTCCATTAAAAACAATGACTCCTGTAGTAGTCCCAGCCCCCCACAGCAAGCCAGGACAGCTCTGGCAATTGATCTCCACACAAGATCGAGAGGGCCACAGCAGTCGCTGAATGAGCTGCAGGCGAAAGACGGCCCCCTGCTGGCCAGATGGATAAGTCCTTGACCACCTTCTTCCCTAGGTAAAAACAGGATACTCTGTGGAACCCAGTGAAGATGGTTCCAGAAAAAGTCCACAATTATAGATTGTATTCTGGCCAGCAAGTTGGTTGGAAAGTCCATACAAGACAGTCGATGCCACATCATTGAAGCGATCAAGTTGTTAATGATTAAAACACGACCTCTGAAGGACAAGTTTGGCAAAATCCATTTCCATTTTTTTTAATCTTCCTTCAACTTTTTCCAAAATATACTCCCAATTTTTCCCAGAAAAAGCTTGATCTCCTAAAAACACACCAAGATATTTAAATCCACCTTGTGTCCAAGAAAGGCCACCAGATAGGACAATTTTTTGTAGTCTACTCCCCATCATTAAAGCTTCACTTTTACCTCAATTCACTCTCGCTGAGGAGCACTCACCAAAAAAAAAAATTAACAGCTCATAAAAGGTAGTCTACATCACTTTGATTTCTTATAAAAAAAAACAACATCATCAGCATATGCACACACTTTAGATTAGATTAGATTAGATTAGATTAGATTAGATTCAACTTTATTGTCATTACACATGTATGAATACAAGGTAATGAAACACAGTTTAGCATCCAATCAGAAGTGCAAAGGGCAGCAGTGCAGTATATACAGTAATTGACAGTACAGTGGTACCTCTACTTACGAATTTAATTCGTTCCGGAAGAATTCTCGTAACGTGAAAAATTCGTAAGTAGAGGCGCGTTTTACATGTAAATGCCGTAATCCGTTCCAAGCCCCCAAAATTCGGGCATAAATTTTTTATAAATCGTAAAAACGCATCAAAACATGTAACAAATACATGTTACAATTAGATTACTGCACAATAAACATAAAATGAGAGTTTAAAATGAGAGAAAGAATAATAAAAGAGAATAATAAAAATTATGTTCATTTACCCTTTAACTGCTATCGTCGTCAACGTCGTCACCTTTTGCCTTCTTTGGTTCATGTTCTGATCCAAGGACGTTTGCTTTTGTCGGCTTGTAAGTGCTTCGTTTTGTTTTAATACCGTGCTGATCGTTGATGTATTACGGCCATATTCTTTGGCGAGATCAACCAAACGCATCCCCTTTTCATACCTTTCGATTATCTCCTTTCTTTGTTTGTATGGACAAAAAAACTTTCTTCTTTTCTCCTTTTCCATTTATCTCCGTCACTTTCTTGGGGCCCATAGCGAATAAATGTTAATTCTGTACTGTACACACACGTAAAACTTTCACCTTGTTCTTAATAAAGTTTTGGAAAAAAAAACAACAACTTCGTGGCCAATGGGATACCAGGAAGATGCTAGGCGATAGCCAATGGCAGAGCAGCTACAGGTATGTTTACGTTCGGTAAACTACGGAAGCTGCGAGGAGCGCGTACTTTTTTGCCTTTCGTATCCTGAAATTTCGTTCGTAACTAGAGGCAATATTTTCCCGTTGAGGCGTCTCGTAACCTGAAAATTCCGTATGTAGAGACGTTTGTAAGTAGAGGTACCACTGTATGTGCAATTTAAGCAAATATATGCAGCAGTGTAGTAAGTTAAGAGTACTGTTATGCGCAAATAATGTACAATAAGTTAGGTGGGCAGTTATGTACAGGTGAGGATGGTAAGAGATGATGGTAAGAGAGTCAGCGGGGAACTAAGTTCAATAACATGACAGCTGTTGGAAAGAAACTGTTCCTAAACCTGCTGGTTCTAGTCCGAAGGCTTCTGAAACGCCTTCCGGAGGGGAGAAGCTGGAACAGTCCATGAGCAGGATGGTTGGAGTCCCTAAGAATGCTGCGTGCCCGGCGCAGACATCTTTTCCTGTAGACATCCTCTATAACTCCGCCAGGGCTGCCCTTTGTCACCGGTCCTGTTCATAATTTTTATGGACAGGATTTCTAGGCGCAGCCAGGGAATGGAGGGTGTCATGCTTGGTGACCACAGGATCTCATCTCTGTTGTTTGCAGATGATGTTGTCCTGTTGGCTTCATCCAGCAATGACCTACAGCTCTTGCTGGGACGGTTTGCCGCTGAGTGTGAAGCGGCTGGGATGAGAATCAGCACCTCCAAGTCCGAGTCCATGGTCCTCAGCCGGAAAAAGGTGGATTGTCCTCTCCGGGTTGGGGACAGGCTCCTGCCCCAAGTGGAGGAGTTTAAGTATCTTGGGGTCTTGTTCACGAGTGAGGGGAAAATGGAGCGAGAGATCGACAGACGGATTGGAGCAGCATCTGCAGTGATGCGGACGTTGTACCGGTCTGTTGTGGTGAAGAGGGAGCTTAGTTCTAAGGCAAAGCTGTCGATTTACCAGTCAATCTACGTTCCTACTCTCACCTATGGTCACGAGCTTTGGGTAATGACCGAAAGAACGAGATCGCAGATACAAGCGGCTGAAATGAGCTTTCTCCGTAGGATTGCTGGACTCACCCTCAGAGATAGGGTGAGGAGCTCAGTCATCCGGGAGAGGCTCAGAGTAGAACCGCTGCTCCTCCACATTGAAAGGAGTCAGTTGAGGTGGTATGGGCATCTGATTAGGATGCCTCCTGGACGTCTCCCACTTGAGGTGTTTCAGGCACGTCCCACTGGGAGGAGACCCCGGGGCAGACCCAGGACTCGGTGGAGAGACTATGTCTCCCAGCTAGTCTGGGAACGCCTTGGTATCCCCTCTGAAGAGCTGGAGCAGGTGGCTGGGGAGAGGGAAGTCTGGGCTTCTCTGCTTGAACTGCTGCCTCCGCGACCCGGACCTCCGGAAAAGCGGTAGAAGATGGATGGATGGATGGATGGATGGATCCTCTATAACTGGAAGTGGAGTCTCTGTGATGCGTTGGGCGGTTTTCACCACCCGCTGCAGCGCCTTACGGTCAGCGACAGAGCAGCTCCCATACCAGACTGTGACACAGTTGGTCAGGGTACTCTCTATCACGCAGCGGTAGAAGTTGCCCAGGATGTCAGTTGACAGATGGTTCTTCTTCAGTGTCTTCAAGAAGAAGAGGCGCTGATGGGCCTTCTTGATCAGGCTGGTGGTGTTAACTGACCAGGGCAGGTCCTCCGAGATGTGAGTCCCCAGGAATTTGAAGCTGGGGACACGTTCAACAGCTATGCCATTGATATGGATGGGGTCATGTGTCTCTCCCCTCTCCTTCCTGTAGTCCACTATGAGCTCCTTGGTTTTGCTGGTGTTAAGGAACAGGTTATTGTCAGCGCACCAAGTAGCCAAGTGCTCAACCTCTGCCCTGTAATCTGACTCATTGTTGTCCCTGATGAGTCCGATCACCGTGGTGTCATCTGTGAACTTTATGATGGAATTGAATCCATACATAGGCCTGCAGTCATGGGTGAAGAGGGAGTAGAGGAATGGGCTGAGCACACAGCCCTGTGGTACACCAGTGTTGAGTGTGATGATGGAAGAACGGTTGGGGCCTGACCTAACATGCTGGGGTCTGTTGGTCAGAAAATCCATGATCCAGTTGCAGGTGGAGGTACTGATTCCCAGGTCCCCAAGTTTAGTGATCAACTTGGAGGGGATAACTGTGTTGAATGCTGAGCTGAAGTCAACAAACAGCATTCTTGCGTAGGTGTTCTTGTCATCCAGATGTGAGAGTACACAGTGCAGCGCTGTAGAAACTGCATCCTCTGTACTCCTGTTGCTCCGGTAGGCAAACTGGTGAGGGTCCAGTGTAGGGGGCAGGCATTTTTTGAGCTGTGCTAAGACCAGTCGCTCAAAGCACTTCATGACTACGGGGGTCAGTGCCACAGGGCGATAGTCATTTAGGCACGATGGTGTTGAATGTTTCGGCACTGGTACTATAGAAGTGGTCTTGAAGCACGCTGGTACCACCGCCTGGGCCAGGGACAGGTTGAAGATGTCCGTGAAGACCCCTGCCAGCTGCTCAGCGCATGCCTTCAGCACATGCCCAGGAATGCCGTCAGGGCCAGCAGCCTTACTTTTTAAAAACAAAGTCAGAGTTGGGGACTTTAAAACCAGTGAGGCCTTGCCTTGGTTTACAAAGGAGGGGCTCAATGGCAAGAGAGTACAGCATACCTGAGAGGGGACAGCCCTGTCAGACACCTCTCTCAACTTTGAAAGGAGCACTCAAACCACCATTAATCTTAAGAATACTCTCAATGTCTCTATACAAGGCTTGGATCTTGGCAATGAAATCTGAGCTGAACCCAAAGGCTTCTAGTGTCTGCCAAAGGTATGGGTGCTCTACTCGGTAAAACGCCTTTTCTTGGTCTATTGAAATGAGACCAAGTTCCTTAACCAATGAGCTGGAGAAGTCCAAAACATCACGAATTAAAAAAATGTTGTCTGTAACCAACCTACCAGGTACACAGTAAGTCTGGTCTACATGTATGACCTGCTCCATCACCTTCTTCATCCTGTTAGCCAAAACCTTGGAGAGAATTTTGTAGTCAGTACAGAGGAGGGCTATCGGACGCCAGTTTTTAATGTATTTCAGGTCACCTTTCTTGGGAAGGAGGGTGAGGACTACTCTCCTACAACTTAGGGGCAGGTGACCCTTCTGCAGACTGTTAGACAGTACTTCCAGCAAGAAGCTTTGCCACACTGAAGAGACTGGATAGCGACTGACAGTTCTTGCAGAGTGATCTCACTCTCCAACTCTGCATTCATACCAGCCATCACCTTAGGTAAGTCTGTCAAAAAAACAACTCAGCACATGCGGCTTCTCAAAGCAGGTGCAAAGCAACGGATCTCTGCAGACACATGGATCAGCTGCCTGTCTTCTGAGCTGAGAGAGTGGATCAGCCTCCTCTGACCATTCTTCCTCTCCAAACCAAAGAAAAAATGAGATGGAGCGTCCCTTAGTACGATGTTCTGGAACCTACTGCATACCACAGCACCCCTAGCGGCCATGCCCAGTAAGTCAGTTAAAACAGACTTTTTGCCATTGAGGGCCTCAAAGTGTCCTCTTTCTCCTGTGAAGTCTGCCAAAGACTGCAGCTCCACTACGTCTCTCTCCAGGTCCCTGACAGACCTGGCCAAGTCTCCAGAGACATTGCCAGTATACTGTAGGTACAGATTCTTTATTTGACTTTTCCCTACATCCCACCACTGCTGCAAAGAACTAAAATTTGGTTGGGTTAATTTAAAATTACTCCAAAAAAAACCCAAAACAAAAGCAGTTTTAAAACTATTATCCGATAAAAGCGATGTGTTAAAATGCCAGTATGCACTACTGCCCTTTATATTCATATTCCTATGGTTCCTATATGATTCCAATATTCCTATATTATTTTCTATATATTATCCTATATAATATATAGGATAATGTGGCGGGTTGGTGTAACCCCCACAACAGACTAAGGACAGACAGCTCGCTACTCCTGGTTTTTTCCGCTGCACTACTGAGATGTAATGTGCCATACATGCATTGTGATGTTAATGTGCCATTCATTCATTGTGTTCATGCGTCCTGTCCTTACTGTGACCTAGAGACTGAGATCAATATGTAGATGTGCCTTGTAACCTCTTTGTCCTGCACCTGGAGCAGACGCCAGCAATCTGCCTATTGTGATGTACTGTATGTCTCTCAAATGCAAATGTCTCATGCCTGTTCTGCAATCTCTTTGATCATACCAACTGCTGGGGAATGCTCTTTTATGTATTGTTGTAGTTGGGTATATATACTGCACTGTAATCCATGCTCATTCTCTCACTCTCTCTCTTCAACTGCTGCTGCAGACACGCACTTTGTGTCTCCCTCTCTGAGAGCCTCTGGGCTCGCTCCCGGCGCGTATGCATGGTGCCGGGAGCGGAGCTCGTGATGGCGGTATGATTCAATAAAACCTGCTTAAAACCTTCACCAACGCTGCTTTATTTCATGCCGCTTCACTGGTGACCCCGAGGACGCACATGTTTTGTGCGACGCAACCTTCTGGCTTGGGCAGCCACGCTGCCGGTGAACGCAGCACCCGGCGGTGATGCTCCGACGACAAGTGAACGCAGCAGCTCCCTTCTGCTTCAGGGAACTCTCCGGACATCACTCACGACCGGGAAAGCCGCAGCAACTTCATGGTGAGATCTGCACGCCTAGACCGGCACATCCACGCTTGGACCGGCTGCTCTCACAGCTTCTGACACACGATTCTGTGTCTCCTTACGAGAGCACACGCACCTCGTCCTTTCTCCACAACAGCGACCTCCACGGCCGACGGAGCACACGTGGACCTGAACACACCATGACCCATCTGCTGCAACTACAACAGGGATGATTAAGCTCCCTGACCCTGGCTTTTCCTCTCCAGCTGGCCCACCCACGCACGGAGCCCCGGCACACGCACCGGGGAGTTACGAGGACGGCACACCACGCACGGGACACATACGGCTCCACTGACCGCCTTCCTTCTGCTGCACACTGGCCCTTCAGGCTTGCTCATACACCTGAGGCACGCAGCTTGCTCACTGGATTTTATGGTCTTAGCCACGGCACACAAGGGGAATTCAGCTGTCTGCGGTTCCCGTGGCTTTAGTGTTGCGCCTGCATCTAAAAGTCAAACACGCCAAGTCCCTTTGCTTTCTTTTTTTTCTTACAGCCGCTCCTGCTTTTCTTCATGGCCACGAGAGGAGTCAGAGACTAATTTTTCTTCTTGTGATCTCCGCAAGTTCAACGGGACAGCCCCTCGACATCGCGGAACAACAAGCAATTTTTGCACGGCCAGGACAATTTCACCGCTCCCGGCCGGCACTTACCACCACCCCACCCCCTTCCGCCTGCACAGAGCTTCTCCTGCTCGCTACCCAAGCTGCATGATCGAGACCTCGGCCGCCTGCCGAGCCCTCTGGGAGGGAGCATGTGGCGGGTTGGTGTAACCCCCACAACAGACTAAGGACAGACAGCTCGCTACTCCTGGTTTTTTCCGCTGCGCTACTGAGATGTAATGTGCCACACATGCATTGTGATGTTAATGTGCCATTCATTCATTGTGTTCATGCGTCCTGTCCTTACTGTGACCTAGAGACTGAGATCAATATGTAGATGTGCCTTGTAACCTCTTTGTCCTGCACCTGGAGCAGACGCCAGCAATCTGCCTATTGTGATGTATGTCTCTCAAATGCAAATGTCTCATGCCTGTTCTGCAATCTCTTTGATCATACCAACTGCTGGGGAATGCTCTTTTATGTATTGTTGTAGTTGGGTATATATACTGCACTGTAATCCATGCTCATTCTCTCACTCTCTCTCTTCAACTGCTGCTGCAGACACGCACTTTGTGTCTCCCTCTCTGAGAGCCTCTGGGCTCGCTCCCGGCGCCGATGGCGGTATGATTCAATAAAACCTGCTTAAAACTTTCACCAACGCTGCTTTAATTCATGCCGCTTCAATAATATATATTCCTATATATTATCCTACAGTATATGATTCCTATATTCCTATTCCTTATCCATAGCCTGGCACTTTCCGTATTGACTACTGCAACTCACTTCTATTTGGTCTCCCAAATAAATCCCTCCACAAGCTACAGCTCCTTCAGAACGCTGCTACCCGGATCATCACTCGTACTCCACCCATAGAACACATCACCCCTGTCCTTCAGCATCTTCACTGGCTCCCAAAAAAGGACAGAATAAACTTTAAGATAATGCTCCTCACCTTCAAAGCCCTTCATAACCTGGCCCCGCTATACCTGTCTGAACTCCTTCACATCATCACCCCATCATCACCCCTAGCCACTCTCTCATGTCCTCTTCTTCCCTTCACCTCATCGTTCCTTCTGCTCCCCTCATCACTATGAGGCACAGAGCCTTCAGTCGCTCTGCTCCCCGGCTCTGGAACTCACTCCCACCAGCCATTCGCAACATTGACTCTCTTCCATTATTTAAATCCAGACTCAAAACTTATTTGTTTAAACAAGCTTACTCTCTTGGATAATCTACCTTTAATTTACTGTTCTTGGTTTGTTACTTAAGTTTTGTTATTGCATTTTAAATCTGTTTTTAATGTTTTAATGCTCTTTGTAAGGTGACCTTGGGGGTTGAAAGGCGCCTAGAAATAAAATGTATTATTATTATTATGTTCTTGATAAAACACAACACTGAACCACAGAGTGATCTGTAAAGCCAACAGGAACTATAAAAGAACTTTTAAAAATGCTAAAATGGTGTAAACCCTGTCTAGTCTAGCTAAGGACAGAATATCGTCCTTGCTGTGGTTCCACGTGTACCGTCTACTCTTACCATGAAAATTTCTCCACACATCACACAGATCATGAGTTTCTGTAAGACCCTTTAAGCTTCTCTTGGACGCAGCATGTGGCTCTGAGTGATTTCTGTCCATGAAAGGATTTTCTGTACAATTAAAATCACCTCCAACAAATAAAAAAATCGTCATTACTGCAGTTTTTGATCGTGTCATTTAAAATATTTAAAAAGGCCAGTCTTTCTGTGTCTGCGGTTGGAGCATACACATTTATAAAAACAACTGTCACATTCTCAAAAACATGTTGGACTTTTAAAATGTGGCCTGTAATTATCTCATCAATGTCATAAGAAAGTGAAATAAAATCTCGAGAAAATAAAATACCCACTCCACCAGTTTTCATGTAGGCTCGAGCAGAGCCAACAAAGCATTTTAGATCAGGAAAAAAGTTCTCAACTTTAACCATCCTGGATCCCTTAGTGTCCTGCAAAAACTTCTGTATTTTTGTGAAAGGGTAACCTCCTCCACTGGCCACATCATCATTGGTTTCACCATCACTCTCTCTATCTTAGACCCAGCATAAGAATCTGGTTGAGACAGAGAAGCCTTAGAACTTTCTTTTGCAGCCCTTTTCACTTTACTCCTCTGTTGTTTGTTTTCCAAATTCTTCCGTTTGACTGAAACTTTAGATAACTCTTCATCTATTTCTTTGTCATCCTTATCCTCCAGCACTGACTCAGCCACCCTGGTAGCTAGCTGTCTCTTCTTCCTGTCGCACTGTACAAGTCTGTTTTTCACTCACCCTCTGCTGTGCTTTATATTCATCTTTACGGTCCCACTGTCTACCTATGCCTCATTTGGCTCATCTGTCTAATCCTGAACATGATCCTTCTCTACAGTCTCACCCTTGTCCACAATGTTCGTCTGTGCATTAACCCTGTGATGTACTTTAACTTTTGTAGTTGTTCCGTTTATGATTGACATGTTGGCCACAGAGGGCGGCAAAGCCGCCCCACGACCAGACAGCCGCGCAGCCACGGCCGGAGCACCCAACGGCAAGGCCACACCAGCGGCCTCCCCCGGGCGATCATCCCCCACTTCCTGAGGGCACGATCGAATCAAATGTCCCTCCATTCCACAGCCAAAACGCTTCATATTATCAGATGTAACGTGGATGGTATAATCAAAGCCGTCAGTCCGGTACTTCAGTATGAGGTTTTAGGCTTTCCTCACTATTCTTTAAAATCATGAACACCTGCTGTCTAAAAGACATGACATGCTTCAAATGTGGGGACTTACAACAGAGAGGGATGTGCTTCATGAGAGACAAAAGCTGCCCGTATCTCGACCGCCCTTTCTCCAACAGCTCATTCTTTAAAAACGGTGGGACATTTGATATTGTGATTCTTTTTGCGGGATTTATCATAGACAGAACAGGAACTAGTGTATCTTTAATTACCACCCCGCTCTCCACCACCTGATTAACTTTTTCAACACTGTCCAGAAAAATTGCCACGGCATTATTCATTCTAGAAGCCGACCTGACGCTTTCATAGCCGCCCAACTCCCCCACAGCCAGACGACATTCTTCCACAGAGCAGCTGACAGCCAGAGCCAGTTTGACAGCATGTCAGCGTGTCAGCTTCTTGAAACCGGAATCTCGCTCCAGAGCCATGCTGACCAGCAAAGTTGGCAGCAGAAACCCCCCTCCCAGAATACCTACCCCACCCCAGGTACAGAAAACAACAAAACTTAAGATTGTTTAACAAAAAAAACCCACCATAAACACAAAAAGATAGAGAAAAGTTTGAGACAACTCACGCTGTCACACGCTCCCAGCTCACACTCATCACCACGCCCACTCAGAGAGAGAGAGAGAGAGAGAGTGGTGGAGCTCACTGGGTGCTCAGCACCCCTAAAGTTCTGATCCTAGAACCAGCCCTGCCAGGAGCTAGGTTGTCAGGGGCAATAAGGTCTTCCAAGACAAACTGGTCCTTGGTGAAGGGGCAGACCAAGTGCGGTCCAGTGGATCTCTATGGAAAAAAAGTTACATCAAGGACTCAGTGGACCCCAAGGATCTACGTGGGTGGATGGATGGATGGATGGATGGATGTGTGGATGGACATTTAGCATCTGTAGATTTATATAGGTGCATCTAAATAAATTAGAATGTCATCAAAAATTCGATTTATTTCAGTAATTCAATTCAAAAAAATGAAACTCATATTATATTGATTCATTACATACTGTCATGACCTGAACGCTCTTTCTTTGCGTTCAGGTTGTCCAGTGTCGCTCCTGCTCCGGGGTAGTCCGTGCCGGGTCTTCCATGGCCCGCTCTTTGACAGCGCCCAGCTGATTGCCAGCTGTCTGTTCAGCTGCACTGGGACAGCTGTCTCCCATTCCCAATCATCTCCCCCATTTAAGCGAGCAGCCGAGAGTTACTCGTCGCTGCGACCTCGCTATGGGAAGACGTTCCTTGTGTTCCCACGACTGTTAGCTCCTACGTCTAGCTTCAGTCCGCCGTTACCTCGGCGCTTCACCCAAAGTAAGTGTTGTGACTCGGCGTGTATTCTCCCCTCGCCGCCTCTCTAGCCTTTCTCCCTGGGTGGTATGTTTCCCTTAGTTCTGTGTGTGTTTTAGCCCCACGTGGCTCTTTACTTTTCTGTTCGTTATTTTGTGTTGTGTGTGCTTTGTTAATAAACTACGCTAACTCACTGGTCGCCCTCGTATCTCCTTTCCTGGCTCGTGAGAGCCAGAGTTATGACAGTAGGTCGCAGCCCTAGTGAGACGGCCGCGACCGTGAGTTGGCTGTAAGGACTCGACGCCTTTTTTCCTCTTCCTCTGGGTACGGGCGAGCCAGTATCATGTCTCCTTCCAAGAGACTCATGCGGCACCCAGGCCACGATCTCTCGGAGACTCTGGACCTTGTGGACGGAACGTTATTCACCACGGACCTCTACGATGCCCCCAGCGAGATACGCTGGCGCCTGGAGCTCGCCGAGGGTATGCTTAACTGCTTTTCTCGCTACTTCCTTCTCCCCGAGGTTAAGGCAAGGAGGGCAGACATCTCTGTGGCCTGGGAGAGGCTCCGTAGGCTGGAGGAGAACTCCGGCAGGAAGCCGAGGACAGAACGCCTTCGCTCCTCGCTTCGGAATCCCGCTCCTGCCGCCGATCCAGTCCAGGAGTTCGCCTCACCCAGGGGTGATCCCCAGGATAGAGTGACGTCAACCGGGTTTCCCCCGGAGAAGATGAGAATGACAGCGATGCGCATTGCGGATCGAGTGGCAGCCGCTTCTTCCGCCGCCGTTCCCCCCGTAGCCATGAAGAACGTGATTGCAGCGGTCAGGCTGGTCGAGAAGAACCCGGAGCTGAACGATTATCCGGAATACGCTGACCTGTTGGCTTCGCTCATCGCACAGGAGCGGCGTTTTCCCGACCTCACGTTCAGAAGACGTCGCTCCCAAATTCCCCACTCATCTCAGCGAGAGCCCCGTCCGGATCCCGCTCCAGGAAGCCACACGAATTCCGCCTCCCAGCCTGCTGTTGCTCCCGTGTCTCGCCGAAGAAGTGAATCAGCTGCTCCCGCTCCTGGGCCCGCTCTCCCCGCTGTCCCGTCAGCTTTGGGCTCCCAGCTCTCCTCAGCTGTTTCACCCCCCTCTTCGTCATTCACTCCGGCCGCTGGGAGAAGCGCAAATTCATCTCCAGGTGTTCCAGGTCCCGATCCGGTGCGGGTAGCACCGCCTCATCTCTCCGGGGGGTTCCCCACTTCTATCCGGTTGGGAGAAGAGAGACTCGAGTCCCTTGTAGCGGGTTCCACCGGTCCTCCGGGAATCAGGCAAGTGTCCTTTCATTCTCCTCCCATTGTGAGTGAATTGCCTTGTTTGATTCCTGGGGGAGGAGTTCAGGGTTCACAGTCCCCTGAGCTCTCTTCTCCCGCTGCAAAAACTGAATATGAACCTGCGTCCTCTGTGTCTCTTCCCCTTGAGTGTGCCCCGGTGCCAGGTGTACACCGCTGCGCGAGGAGGAGGCGGCCTGCGGCCCTGGAGGGTTTTGCCCCAGCCCCGCAGCCACGTTATGGGCAGAGGAGAAGGTCGAACTGCCTGTTGGAGCCAGCGCCGACGATTAAGCGTCCCCGGGTCTCCACGGAGGAATGGTTCGGCCCAGCAGAGTCCAGATCTCCTGCCCCCACGCCAGGTGGGCTGTCGACGCGGTCTTCGGCGTTTGGAGGTCGTTTGACTGTGGAAACCATCATGCCGGCTGCGGAGCCATTCGCAGTCGAGTTGGAGCCGGAGGACGGAGTCCTGCACGCTGAGCCCGGAGCATCGAAGTCCTGGATGGCGGTAGAACCCGAGATCAGGCAAGTGCTCTATTTTGTTTTTCTCTTCTCTATTCTGGAGCATTATTGCCTGTCTCTCGGGGGGGCGGGCCGGGTGCAGCCGTCTGCTGCGCTCGAGCCTGTTCCGCCGGGCTCTGCCGCTGCCGGTGATCCTGATCCCGGTTCCTTTTGTCCCTCTGAGCCTCTCCCCAGGGTCACCGGAGACGAACCTGCTCTGGGTGCCATCTCGGAGGTTCCGGTTCCCTGCACGGTGTTCGCCTCAGATGCTGCGCCCGGGAGTGTTTCGCCGGTCCAGCTGGGGTCCACCGGGAGTGTTTCGCCGGTCCAGCTGGGGTCCACCGGGAGTGTTTCGCCGGTCCAGCTGGGGTCCACCGGGAGTGTTTCGCCGGCCCAGCTGGGGTCCACCGGGAGTGTTTCGCCGGTCCAGCTAGAGTCCACCGGGAGTGTTGTCTCGGTCCAGCTGGAGTCCACCGGGAGTGCTGTCTCGGTCCAGCTGGGGTCCACCGGGAGTGTTTCGCCGGCCCGATCGGGGTCCACCGGGGGTGTTTCGCCGGCCCGATCGGGGTCCACCGGGGGTGCTGCGCCGGTCCGGGTAACGGTTAGTGTGGGAGCTGGAGGATTGTGTTCGCCTGACGTCTGGCTGACTTCGTCCCTTGCCTCCATCATTTCTCCTCCTGCCGCTGTTGGGGTTCCTCTCACCCGGGCCAGTTTCCCCCTACCCTTGTTGCCATTAGATGGCAGGCTAACTTTGCCCCTGGCCTCCATCTCTTCTCCCCCTACTACTGTGGGGGTTTTTCTCACCTGGGTCAGTTTCCTCCTGCCTTTTCCCTCAGGGAGGAAGCTGCACCAAGACCTCTCCCTCAGCTCTCCGTGGTCTGAGGTCACGGGACGACCGCCTGGGAAGCCATCTGGCTGGTTCGGTGATCTGGGTCGGCCTCCGGAGAAACTGTGTCTCCTAGCCTGGGACTCGGGTAGGCCACCCGAACTGGTGTTATGGTTCCTGGCCTGGTGGAGTTCGGGCCGCCCGCCGGACAAGCTGTCATCGCCTGCCCCGCTCCACCTGCTGACGTCCTGGAAGAATTGACTGACTGTTTGTTGCCTTGCGTTTGATTGTCCTCCCTAATTTAATACTTTTCAGGACATCAAGGAACTCTCTGCCCTAGAGTCCTTATTGTGGGGTTATCCCAGTTAAAATTTCCTTGGACTATTTTCTTTGTTTTATAATCCCAGTATGATCCTATTCTAATTTCTCCTTAAGTAGCATTTGCTTCACATTGCCTGGCCTCATTCTGAGTAGTCTTGTTTTCCTGTATTTATATCCTCCTCCAGACTGTTTAGTGACACTTTTGTGCTAATACGTGTTTGAGGAGTTGTTCCTTTTGTATTTTTATCTTCATGCCAATTTGCAGTTCCAGGCTCTATTTTTGGATCTTATGCCCGGTTTGCATCCTTTGTATATTCTGTTTTGGTCGAGGTTTACTTGTGTAAGTCTATTTTTTCAGAGTTTTGTAGTTTTTGGCCTTCGGGACATGAGTTTTGCATTGTCCTCGCCCTGAGTTGTTGTGAACCTTTTTTTTCCTCCATGATTATGTCGTTGTTTTTCTGCAGGTTGTTCTCCCCACCTCCTGTGGTCACCTGCACAGACCATCTGGCCTCTGCAGGGGAGGGGGTGATGGTTTTCTTTTGTGTTTGAAATTATTATGGTATCTGACCCTATACTGTATCTAGGTTTTTTTTTTTTTTTTTTTCCTTCCCTGCCTCCTTTGTCTGGTCCCTCCCTTTCTCCCAGATCTGGCCCCCACCGCCCTCCCTGGTCTTCCCTCGGAGGGGGGGGGGGGGGGGGGGGGTTAGCCCGCTCCAGGAGGCGCGGCTCGGGGGAGGAGTACTGTCATGACCTGAACGCTCTTTCTTTGCGTTCAGGTTGTCCAGTGTCGCTCCTGCTCCGGGGTAGTCTGTGCCGGGTCTTCCATGGCCCGCTCTTTGACAGCGCCCAGCTGATTGCCAGCTGTCTGTTCAGCTGCGCTGGGACAGCTGTCTCCCATTCCCAATCATCTCCCCCATTTAAGCGAGCAGCCGAGAGTTACTCGTCGCTGCGACCTCGCTATGGGAAGACGTTCCTTGTGTTCCCACGACTGTTAGCTCCTACGTCTAGCTTCAGTCCGCCGTTACCTCGGCGCTTCACCCAAAGTAAGTGTTGTGACTCGGCGTGTATTCTCCCCTCGCCGCCTCTCTAGCCTTTCTCCCTGGGTGGTATGTTTCCCTTAGTTCTGTGTGTGTTTTAGCCCCACGTGGCTCTTTACTTTTCTGTTCGTTATTTTGTGTTGTTTGTGCTTTGTTAATAAACTACGCTAACTCACTGGTCGCCCTCGTATCTCCTTTCCTGGCTCGTGAGAGCCAGAGTTATGACACATACAGAGTGATATATTTCAAGTGTTTATTTCTTTTAATTTTGATTTTTATGGCTTAAAGCTCATGAAAACCCAAAATATTTTCTTAAAAAATAAAATATTACATAAAATTAATTTAAAAAAAAAAGATTTTTAAATCCCCTTGAACTCTGGTCAATTTCCCTAAAAACTGTTCTTCAATCCTTTGCAGCATCTTCATGGGGTTGGTCTCATTTAAAAGAAAACACTTTGAATTTTTTGGCAAAACAGTAATAACTTCTCTAAGTGCTCCTGCCACTGAGTAACAGTCATCTAAACATACTGAATCTGAAGAAAATAAAGTTCGCCTGGATGTTTTTTTTTAGATACAAATGCTTGCAAATAACACACAGCTGTCAGATACTGGCTGAAAAATGCAACAGAAATGTAGAACCAAGTGTTATCAAGCTGAGGTCAAAATTTTGTAACAATACCACAAAAAATGAATATATTACACAACTTTTTTCTCAGGTTGTTCCCAGGCGTTTTTGAACTGTGCCAAATTGTGCCAAATGGCACAGTTTGGAAAAACATCTATAACTTTTGAATGCTTCAACATAGAAGCTTGATCTTGGGCTCTAATGAAAGGTGACACTCAGGGCTGTGTGTGTGTGGGGTGGGGTGTTTGTTCATTCATGAATGAATGAATGAACAAACAAGCCCCCCCACACACAAAGAAACATGCCATGTAAAAAATGTGTGGCCTTTTTTTACAAGAAAAAATAACCTACAGTGCAATAAAAATTATACTAAAATATCTGCAATGTAGAGGATAACAACCCCCCCCACTACAGAGGAGCTCGGCACACAAAAAACGGTCCGTCAACGGTCCGTCATGTGGCCATGACGAACCGTTGTAATTACCGATCGGTCAAAAGTCTTTTTTATTACTATTTTCATTGATAAAGAATAATTTAGCTTATAACACTTACCTGTCCACAACAGCAGTGTCGTTGGCGAACATCTGTTCCTCATTGTCAGACGAACATGAAGCTGGTCCGGTTGTTACGGACTCGTGGTTCTGGTCACCCGACCCGGTCAAACCATCTCCGCTTCCATGATTGCAGTTTTTGCGAACAATTTTTCAAAACAAATAAGAACAGTAGTAATAAAAAAAGACTGGCTAACGGCTGAGAGTGGCTAATGCTACCGTTACATACATGTCTCAATGTGAGTCACCCAGCGACTTAGACAAAAAAGATTTTACGCACGGCGACGCACACGTTTCAATCGTCGAACTTCTCTGCTTAATTGGCTCGTTGTATTCGCGATCGTTGGTAGGCAGGTCCTTCTTGCTAGGTTTTCAGTCATTGGTTCTTCAAGGTTTCAGAAATCCAATTCAAGGCTCTTATTAGTCGAATGAGAGGTCAGTCAAATCTAAACCAATCAAACACTCCTTTGGCTTTCTGTTCGCGGCTGTGTCTGTACTGGAAGAACGGAAATGCAGCTTTTTATTTTTCAGTGTGCACTGAGACGCACTATGACGCAGAGACATGACTGCCCCCAGAATCCCGGAGTTCAACAGGTTAATAGATATGCCAGCCAACTGAAAAGTATGTCCATGTACACACTCAATACTTCATCGGCGCTCCTTTTGCATGAATTACTGCATTAATGCGGCATGTCATGGAAGCAATCAGCCTGTGTTACTGCTGAGGTGTTATGGAGGCCCAGGTTGCTCTGATAGCAGCCTTCAGATCATCTGCATTGTTGGGTCTGGTATCTTTCATCTTCTTTTTGACAATACCCCATTTAGGTCAGAAGAGTATGTTGGCCATTCAAGCACAGTGACACCATGGTCATAAAACCAGGTACTGGTACTTTTGGCAATGTGGGTGCCAAGTCCTGCTGGAAAATGAAATCAGCATCTCCATAAAGCTTGTCAGCAGAAAGAAACATGAAGTGCACTAAAAATTTCCTTGTAGATGTCTGCACTGACTTTGGACTTTGGACTTTGGACACTCAGTGTGTGAATGTGTGTGTGAATGGGTGGATAGCAGAATCTGTAAAGCGCTTTGGTCATCAAGAGATGAGAATAAAAGCGCTATATAAGTGATTGCCATTTACCATTTACCATTTTGGACTTGATAAAACACAATGGACCAACACCAGCGATGACATGGCTTCCCAAATCATCAGTGACTGTGGAAACTTCACACTGGACCTCAAGCAACTTGGATTCTGTGCCTCTCTACTGTTCCTCCAGGCTCTGGAACCTTGATTTCCAAATGATAGGACTTGGCACCTGGTTTTGGGAAACTAATTTTGAGTAACTGAATTTCGGATTTTCATTATCCATAGCCATCAAAATTAAAAGAAATAAACACTTGAAATTTATCACTGTGTGTAATGAATCTATACACAAGTTTCATTTTTTGAATTGAATTAGTGAAATATATCAACTTTTCAATGACATTCTAATTTATCGAGATGCACCTGAGGATCATTTTGATCACAATATGTTTTATATTTGATTAGGAATAGCTCCTCCACATTGAAAGGAGCCAGTTGAGGTGGTTTGGGCATCTGATCAGGATGCCTCCTGGACGCCTCCCACTTGAGATGTTTCAGGCACGTCCCAGTAGGAGAAGACCCTGGGGCAGCCCCAGGACTCGCTGGAGAGACTATGTCTCTCAGCTGGTCTGGGAACGCCTTGGTATCCTTTCTGAAGAGCTGGAGCAGGTGGCTGGGGAGAGGGAAGTCTGGGCTTCTCTGCTTGAACTGCTGCCTCTGCGGCCCGGACCTCCGGAAAAGCGGTAGTAGATGGATGGATGGATGGATGGATGGATGGATAGGAATAGCAGTCAGTAAAACTATCCAAAGGAAGGAAGCAATCTGTGCAAAAATGGAATGAAACTTATTGGAAATGGAGCAAACCATATATCTTACTTTCTTATGAATCTCTGAGGTGCAGCCTTGTTTACACTACTTGCAATTTAGAAGAATGACTTTCTTAAATGAATAAATATCCCCCAGTGTACAGTCAGTTTAGAGTTAATATTCTGTATAGTCTATAGCTCCCCACACACCATATACAGTAATTGCTTTATTTGCCTACAAATGAAATGATTAAAGCATTTTCTTTCACACCTAATATAAAAGGAAATAGGATTTTCTCTTCCAAATAACAGCTTGATATTGGTTGACAGCATGTGAGGAGACCACAATCATAGTGGGTTAGGTTTAGGAGAACGAGCTATTGGGATTAATCTTAACTGGGTTCATAGTTTGGTACCAAATGTATTTTGTTAAAGGAGCTGTTGAACTTTAAAAAGCAGCTATGACAGAACAGTTTCTCCGTTTCAAATTACTTATAAACCTCACAAAGAAACTGAAAGGCTGTCCAGCACTCAAAGGAGAATATGATTTGTAGTATTAATGCCTTTACATACTCCACAAGAACAGCAAAATTTGTTCTTTCGAAGGGCTGCAAGAAAAATTATGTCATTTTAACCTTGCAGCCCTGGTTTGAGAGCTCTTGCAGCTTGTTCTGGACATACTATCTGGGTAGAACTTTTTCCTTGTGTGGTGTCTGACAACTATTGTGTGATTGGTCAGAAATTTGATTTTCCCAGTTGTTCTGCATTTGAGTGTTATGTCTGATAAAATACCTTGTGGAATGATGAGGCCAGGTGAATGGGCGAACTCAGTTTTATTAATGCTCAAACCACAATGGAAACAGAATAGCCACCAGGCAGAGGGCACCGGTCAAGAGACCATGTAATGGATGTCCTCTGCTATTTAGAGGGTGGTGCAGTGGTGGAACAGAAAGTAGCCGCCACTACACCACACTTCACACTAAGGGCATTAAACCCCAACACCACAATTCTTCCCCCACTTCGAAAGTCCAAAACCACTCACTCAATTAAGACCCTCCCCAATTTAGGACCCAAATCATGCACTAACAAAATGGGAACTGATACCTCTAAATGGCCTAACACATTCACACAACAGAACCTAAAATAGGGAGGACGGGTGGAGTACCGTCCTGCCCACACAGCAAGGTGGATTATTCTGCCACCTGTTAAAGTAAATTAAAGTCCATTAATAATCTAAAAAATATTTCCGTGTTCCTACACTAACAAAACACACAAAACCATAACATTTCACTGATATAAACGCATGAACTATTTAGTAAACTTTACATTACTGTCCCTTGGGCAGAAAAGGGTAGAACTGGCTAGGGTGGGCCCGGGGCAGCCCTTCAGCAGACGTACCCCTGGAAGCAGCAGGCCCCTGGGATAGCGGCTGACCTCATGGATGAAGGTGTCTCTCCTCATTGCCACCAACCGCCACTCTCGTCCAGCCCCGCCACCAGAAGCCTCCTCCCGGACATGCCACAGCTCATTGGCATGCCTCGCCGAGCCGTCTGACAGCTAGAAGTAAGCTGCGCCCAGCTTAGCCACGATGCGCAGGTGTTCCTGGTGTTTCGCTGGCTGTTGTCTGGCCCATATTCGCCGTGAACGTTCCTCTCCTCGAGCCCGGACCAAGTCCATAACTTTAAGAGGGGCTCTGCTCGGCCTGAAATGGTGCTGCTTGGCACGGGTTTCTCCGTGCCAGTCAGTCTGGTCCCAACCTCTTCTGCAGCCAAGCTCTGGAGGAATCTGGGGCTAGCACATTGGCGTCACTCGCTGACACAGGCATCTTGCCGCCATGCTCGGTACCTCCTCCTACCATTCCCTGAGCGCTGGCACTGAGACCCTCCAGCATCGAACCTGAGTGAGGCTGGTCCAGCTTGACCACCGTGGTGTCTGTTAGATCTTCATCCCACACAGCGTTGTCCTCCACCACTGGAACCAGAGGGTTCCACTGGCCACAACCAGACCATTCTTCCCCAGCATCCTCATTGATGGCGAACCCCAGTCTGTAAAACAAGTCACAGCCCATGATGTTGTCGCCTCTGGCCATCATGTGGAATGTGAAGTCAGCCATCGTCGCCAACTTGTATCGAACCATTAACTCCAACATTCCAACCATGCACAGCCTGCCACCTCCATAACTGTAAAGCGGCGCTGGGTTACCTCTTATCCTGTAGTGGGGAAAAACTTCCAAACCATGGCCCAATTCAGCAATGATCCCTTCACCTCCATGTCGAGCAGTAGCGGCACCTCCACGACGTCCAGTGACACTCTGCAGAACATGTACCCGTTGGTACTCAGGGACACCGTGTGAATAGTTGTCAGGGGTGGGCAGAGTGATTTTTTCCGGCTCAGATACACGGCACACTCTAGCATAAAGGTTCAAGCGTCCACACTTGCCACAACACTTTCCTCTAGCTGGGAAGTCCTTAGGCTTATATTTGTGTTTCACGGCCCCACAACCCATGCAGAGGGGTTTTCCTGGGGCAGACCTTTGGCTGGTAGCATTGGCTTCTATATCATCGTCATCCAAGCTATCTTTGCTATCGGGGTCCGCTACTAATGCCGCGGCGGAAGGCTCCGGGTGACGGGTGCCAATTTAGCTCCGAGGTTAGCTTGTCTGCGGTATCCATTTGGAGAACTAGCTCAACAGCCCTGGCTAACGTTAAGTCACTTGATGCCTGAGTAGCCTAGCTCATAAAGTAGCACTGTTTGTATGCTCCGCAAGTTGGTCACATACCATTTTTTTCCTCCAGTAGCCCAAAATGACACTCGCTAGCTAGCTGGCTCAAGTCGGTGACAAAATGGTGGACGGGCTCACCTGCACGATGATGTCACTGCCGGAACTGAATCCTCCAGACAGTCATGCTATCCAGGGTATGAAAATGGCTCGCTAGCAACTCGATGACATCCTCAAACGAATCCGAAGCCCCGAGTGTGCGCAGGATACACTGGCCGTCAATCCCTAAATTGTGTACAAGGAGCACACGTGCTTTTAACTTATTTAGCTCACTCAGGTCGAGCGCGACAATGTAATTTTGGAAGGCCGCAAACCATCTTGGCCAGGGCACAGGTGGCTCACCCGGGAGCTCCAGGAAGGGATGAAGTGGTGCAATACATGCATTCATTAGTTTATCCTTGATCGCCAAATGTTATGTCTGATAAAATATTTTCTGGAATGACAAGGTCAGGTGAATGGGTGAACTCAGCTTTATTAATGCTCGAACCACAATGGATACCGAACAGCCACCAGGCAGAGGGCACCAGTCAAGAAACCGTGTAATGGATGCCTTCTGCTATTTATAGGACGGTGCAGTGGTGGAACAGGAAGTGGCCGCCACAACACCGCACTTCACAATAAGGGCATTAAACCCTAACATCACATTGAGTTTCTTGTCAAGTTTGAAATGTCCTTACCAGAAAGAACTTTGTTCTTGTTCTTACCACCTCAAGAAAAAGAAAAAACATCTCTATTCTTGCGGAGTATCTACACGACTTTAAATATAAATGATACAGATGAGCACTGATATGAAGGATGCATTTGCTCAGTTTAAGAAAAACAAAACTGATGCTTCATCAACAAAGCTGGTTATTCCGACTGGTATAATATTAATCAATACCAATTGTCAAAAAGACAGAAGAAAAATGGAAATCCAAAGGGAAAGAGAAACTAAAGCACAAAGAAAGTTGTTACAGGAAGTAAAATAGACATGGATGATTGTATGAGTAAGCCATAGTCCAAGACAAGTGATTAGAAAGTATAGTATTGCTACCAAAACTCAAATGCCTAACAGAACCCAGTTGCACAAAAGCTTATTAAATTGCAGTTGATTTAACCTCTTGCACTCCGGGATACTGCGGGCGGTCACGTCTCTGCGTCCTAGTGCGTCTCAGTGCACACTGAAAAAAAAAAAAGCTGCATTTCCGTTCTTCCAGTACAGACACAGCTGCAAACAGAAAGCCAAAGGAGTGTTTTGATTGGTTTAGATTTGATTGGCCTCTCATTTGACTAATAAGAGCCTTGAATTGGGTTTCTGAAACCTTGAAGAACAAATGACTGAAAACTTAGCAAGAAGGACCTGCCTACCAACGACTGCGAATACAACGAGCCAATTAAGCAGAGAAGTTCGACAATTGAAACGCGTGCGTCGCCGTGCGTAAAATCTGTTTGGTCTAAGCCGCTGTGTGTAACGGTAGTGTTCGCCACTCTCAGCCGTTAGCCAGTCTTTTTTTATTACTACTGTTCTTATTTGTTTTGAAAAATCGTTCGCAAAAACTGCCATCATGGAAGCAGAGATGAGTTTGATTGGGTCACGTGACCAGAACCATGAGTCCGTAACAAGCGGACCAGCTTCATGTTCGTCTGACAATGAGGAACAGATGTTCGCCAACGACACTGCTGTTGTGGACAGGTAAGTGTTATAAGCTAAATTATTCTTTATCAATGAAAATAGTAATAAAAATGACTTTTGACCAATCGGTAATTACAACGGTGTGTCATGGCCACTTGACGGACCGTTGACGGACCGTTTTTTGTGCACCAAGCTCCTCTGTAGCGGGGGGGGGGGGGTTGTTATCCTCTACATTGCAGATATTTTAGTATAATTTTTATTGCACTGTAGGTTATTTTTTCTTGTAAAAAAAGGCCACACATTTTTTACGTGGCATGCTTCTTTGTGTGTGGGGGGCTTGTTTGTTCATTCATTCATTCATGAATGAATAAACACCCCCCCCACACACACACACAGCCCTGAGTGTCACCTTTCATTAGAGCCCAAGATCAAGCTTCTATGTTTCAGCATTCAAAAGTTAGACGTTTTTCCAAACTGTGCCATTTGGCACAATTTGGCACAGTTCAAAATGCCTGGGAACAACCTGAGAAAAAAACTGTGTAATATATTCATTTTTGTGGTACTGTTACAAAATTTTGACCTCAGCTGGATAACACTTGGTTCTACATTTCTGTTTCATTTTTCAGCCAGTATCTGACAGCTGTGTGTTATTTGCAAGCATTTGTATCTAAAAAAAACACCCAGGCGAACTTTATTTTCTTCAGATTCAGTATGTATAGATGACTGTTACTCAGTGGCAGGAGCACTTAGAGAGATTATGACTGTTTTGCCAAAAAATTCAAAGTGTTTTCTTTTAAATGAGACTAACCCCATGAAGATGCTGCAAAGGGTTGAAGAACAGCTTTTGATTTACTTTGGGTATGTTATTTTTAGGCGTTTTTAGGGAAATTGACCAGAGTGCAAGGGATTAATGTTACTCAAGCTGTCATAACTTTTCTTTTCCCTGTCAGTGCAATAAAAGCTTAGCAGTAGATCTTAACAGGGCTGTTCAATTGTTCTGAAGTGGGATTATGTGAAATACTTGTGAGTAGTTGTCTAATTACCTTAACCAGTCAGTGGTGTAACTTCTCTGTTATGATTTGGGGTGAACACAGTTTTTGTTTCTCCTTGATTGCTCTCACTCTCTACAGCTGCTGCATTACCTCCACCTGCACCACTAATTAGCACTGCCTACAAAAGGGAGATGAGCAGTGAACTCAGCACAGAGATGTTAGGCATCTTGCACTTCAATTCAGAGTGCTCCTCTCAACTGTGTGCATCCCCAGTTCTTTGTTCCCTACTTTAATCCAATCCTCCAACATGGGATCATATAACCCTTTGCTAAATCCTTACCTCAAAGCTCTGTGTTTTGTCCCAGGACCAATACCTGTGCACAGGTGGACCTTAACCTCCCTGACAGATTGTAGATATCCTTTGCTTCTTTCACCACCAGTAAGTCTCCACCAATTCCCTGTCACAAACTCTTAACCCCTTTTGCCTCAACTAGTCATGGCCAGATGAGGCTTTTTTGAAGGCTTGAAGCTTTTCATCAAACTGGTTTATATGGATGAAGCCTCATGTGAAACTTCATTTGCTCTACTAGGCCATCTTACTGGACAAAAAGTATACAACATGCAGATTTTTACAAGGCCATCACTGGTTAAATATGTATTTTTTTTTCCATTTCAATAAATGTAGTCTTTTAAGAAATATCAATGATCATAAGGGAAAAAAAGAAATAATAAAATTGGGGTGACTACAGTGAACGTGCATGTGTTACTTGGTGTGCTTGTGCTACTTATCCATTTTTATGAAGAAATAACTTCAACAGTCTTTGGACTAAGGCGATTTACATTTTTCACCAGCTTTTGAAAATACTGTCTAACAAGGCACAGAGGATGCAGGTGTGCAAAGGAAGGCTACAAACTACTGCAAGTTTGTACAGTGTAGGGTAGACACATTTCTGTCTCTCCCAGTACATTCACCACTGTTTTCATTATTCTCATGCAGGGCACGATAGTGCCTCAGCATAGATGATGTGTTATCATTGTATCTTAGCTCTTTGAAATGCAACAGACACTTCATCTTTCAAATAAAAATAAATCTAAAATAAATTACAAGAATGGCATGACCTGGCTGGGACTTGAATCCCAGCCTCCCAGTTGGGGGGTGGGGGGGTGGATGCTCTACTTCTACACCACCACTCCAGTTACAAGAAGTATCCACTATTTGTGAAAAACACACCCACTTAATAACTGTATACACCTTATTGAGAGAAATGAAATCAAGTCCATCTTTTTAGTGCTGGGTCCATCTGAAAATGAAGATTGGCTGTGACAAATCACATACAGTCAAAGATCTGACAACACAAAATATGAGGGATTGGGATTTCCATTGTGTATTGCTGCTCACTTTATTTCATGTTGTGTGCAAAATCATTAACCCCTTCCTGATGCGGTCATGTGGCCGGCAAGGCTTTGGGTGTCATCACATACGTCAGCAATACATGCCTTGAAATGTACTTAGTCAAATATTTCCTGGATTACGCAGTGCACACTCTGAAGCTCCAGCGCCGGAAGTCCCATCATTAGCCTCAACCAAGCCATCTCCTTTCTCTACACTACTCAGAACCTCTGCACCAAGATATGTATTCACCGAATCAGGACTGGAAACACCCAGTTGGCAGAATCTTGATGATTGTCGGCTGCTAAGTGCTGCCCACCCCATTACCACCTGTAATCAATCAATTGACTTTATAAAGCACTTTAAAAAGCAACACTTGCTACACAAAGTGCTGTACAGCAAGAAAACACACATGAAAACATAAAAGCAGAAAGCAGGGCACTAGCACAAAAACAATATAGAACCACAGTCAATAGAAACGATAAAATAAAAGCTAGATAAATATAAATACATTTCATTCAATAAAATCAATGTCTCACACTGGATCGAAGGCCAGGGAGTAAAAGTGTGTTTTAAGACAGGTTTTAAAAATGGACAGTGAAGGTGCTTGTCTGATGTCCAGGGGTAAATCATTCCATAACCTGGGTGCCATGATTGAAAAGGCTCTGTCCCCTGTGAGCTTCCGCTTTGTCTTTGGCACCCCTAGAAGCAGCTGTTCAGCTGACCTGAGGGACCAGATGGGAGTGTAGGGATGCAGAAGCTCAGAGAGGTAAGGTGGAGCAAGACCGTTCCAGGATTTAAAAACAAATAAAAGAATTTTAAAATGAACTCTAAAATGCACGGGCAGCCAGTGGAGTGAAGCTAAAATGGGTGTGATGTGATCTCTTTTACTTGTACCTGTTAAAAGATAAGCAGCAGCATTTTGAACTAGCTGCAGACGTGAAAGAGATGACTTGCTGACACCGGTGTAAAGTGCATTACAGTAATCCAGCCAAGATGAGAGAAAAGCATGGATTACTGTTTACAGGTGCGGTCTAAAAATGGCTTTTACTTTTGCTGAACGCCTTAGATGAAAGAAGCTGGATTTTACCACAGAACAAATCCGAGTGTCTAATTTAAAATCACTGTCCATGATAAAACCAAGGTTCTTAACTATGGATTTCACGTAAGGTTTGAGGGGACCCAAGTTTACAGGCGGGGACTCACAGGGGCCATTAGGTCCAAACACCATCACTTCTGTCTTCTTATCATTAAAGTTTAAAAAGTTAAGGGCCATCCAAGACTTGATGTCTTCAATGCATGACAGAAGTGGGTTTACTGATAAGGCATCTTTTTGTTTTAGAGGGACAATCATCAGCATACAGGTGGAAGGAGATACCATGCTTTTTTAAAAATGGAACCCAGCGGAAGTATGTACAGAGAAAAAAGCATGGGCCCTAGAATTGACTCCTGTGGGACCCCGTATGGCAGAGGAGCAGAAGAGGATTCAAACCCAGAGATGCTAACTTTAAAACTGATTAAAAACAGCAGATCAAGGGCTCAGAGGCAGGAGCTGAGATGAGAGCCCTGGCGGTGGCCACCTTATTAATAAAAGTGCATAAAATCATTACATAAGAACAAAGTCAATAATGTTAAATAAAACACATTGATTATGAGAATGGGATGAGACAATATTAGCAAAATATTTGCTTTTTGCCTTCTTGACAGTATTTTGTAAGACAAATGGCACTGCAATTTATTGCTGTCTCAATTTGCCAGATACTCACATCACTCTCCTGTCCCTGCAGGGTTGCCATACTTTGAGCATTTTCAGTTCCTGAGTTCATTAAACATTATTATAACTTTATCTCTGTGTGTGTGTGTGTGTGTGTGTGTGTGTGTGTGTGTGTGTGTGTGGTGTCTGCATCTTGGTCAAAACTAAAATTCAGATCATTCTCTCCTTTTAGAGAATGAGGGAGCAGAGTCAGCACTTGTTGAAATAAATAAATGGTGAAGATTAGTTAGATATTACACAAAGTGCTCTCACACACACCACACCAGACACATGCACAAGCTACACATACAGTACATACAAGTTCCACACACACACACACACACACACATACAATCTCCACACACATGCGCGCGCGCACACACACACAAGCTTTAGTCTCTGTTTCCTGCTTCCATATAGGGGTATGGGGTTGTGTGAGGCTAAATAATAGGATGGACTAAAGAGGAGACATCTGCTGAGAGGGGCCATAAAGAAGAGACATCTGGAGCCATTGTAGCGCTGAGAGGAAGGATGTGGGAGCTATTTGGATGCTGAGAACACCGGTTTGAACAATGGACACGTATTGTTGGAGAGTTGCTTGGAACACCCACCAACTCAGAAGCTATATGGAAGGAGGGATTCCTTTGTTCAGGGTCATAACCAGGCTGAGCTACTAAGACCCACTGCCGTGTTTGACTACCTGCGTGATTCAATAAAAGATAAGCTGAGAAATAGTGTTTCTTCTGGTTGGTTAACTGAAAAGATTCTATTAACTGTCCAAAATTAATTTTTACAGTTTCGTGGTGGAAGATGCGGGCAGTTAGCCAACTTCATTGATGACTGACATCCCATCGGGACACAAAGCCTTTGTCTGAGTGTCGTGGACAATCCAGGACCCCTGCTGATCAGAAGATGAGCAGAACCTCTTCTAAAAAAAAAATCTCTGTAGGATTGTCTGCGACATTCAGTCAAAGTAACCCTTTTGTCCGGCTTTTTAAATTTTATTGAAAAAACTTAATATAAAGAATGTTATATTTTGTGGCTATTTTTTTATGATTGTAAGAACATGCAGGTAGTCTCATAAGTATGTATGCATTCATATGTTAGGGACAGATCAATGATCAATGGGCGGTGCGGTGGTGCAGTGGTTAGCACTGCAGCAGCACAGCAACTCACCCTTGGCCATGGGATCCCTGGTTTGATCCCAGCTTCTGACCAACAGTGATCTGTGTGGAGTTTGCATGGTGTCCCCGTGTCTACGTGGGTTTACTCCGGGATTTCTCTGGTTTCCTCCCACAGGCCAAAAACATGCAGATTAGGTTAATTGGAGACTCTAAATTGGCACTAGGTGTGAATGTGTGTGTGAATGGTAAAGGGATAGCGCCATACCGTGGCTGCTTCATCCATCCAGGTGGATGCCCTCAATTTCCCCTCTGAGGATCAGTAAAGTATACAAAATAAAAAAAAAAGAGCCATTTTTTTAATGATACATGAAGAGTCTTGAGACTTTTTCATGTTACCAAAAGATACATAGGGAGTTTTAATATAAAATAAAACTTTCATACGTTACTAATGATACATAAGAAACCTTTATGAAAATAAAACTTTCATATGTTGCTAATGATATTTAGGAAGACTTTATGAAAATAAAACTTTCATATGTTGCTAACGATACATAGGAAGACTTTATGTAAATAAGACTTTCATTTGTTACTAATGATACATAGGGAGTTTTGTTGTAAAATAGTACTTTCATACGTTAACCGCCAGTTTGTTAAAATTAGTTAATTAATTAATATTAATCACTTGTTCTGATTCTGGATGTGGGTCAGGGAAAATAGCCTCTGTATGGAGTTAAGCTGGACATAAAGTGGCAGGGAAAGACACACAAATACACAACAAACTCTGCACATATTGTCCATATTGTGCATGCTGATATTGTGTTGATTCTGTAACTCTTGTGGGGATAAATGTGTGGGTGGTTACCTCGTATATCCCAATTTAAGACACGAAGAGTGGTGTAGGGTACTGATCCCAAATTCCCACTTGTGGCTGTCTGGAATAAGAGTGCATTTTGTGGGTTTAGAAATAAAGGTGAAAGCCCTGGGAAATGTGAATAATACCAGAAACAAAAGATTTTTTGTTTCCACTAATTCTGAGTTGGTCACACCTGCTTGAGTCAACAGGATCCAAGTAGAAGCCTGATGTGGCCAGAATTGTAGAAAGGGTTCGGGATCTGGTGTTTGGACCACAGGGCTGTAAATATCTACTAACTCTTTTTCCCATAGTGTGTGTGTGTGTGTGTGTGTGTGTGTGTGTGTGTGTGTGTGTGTATATATATATATATATATATACACTACCGTTCAAAAGTTTGGGGTCACTTAGAAATTTCCTTATTTTTGAAAGAAAAGCACCTTTTTTCAATGAAGATAACTTTAAACTAATCAGAAATACACTCTATACATCGCTAATGTGGTAAATGACTATTCTAGCTGCAAATGTCTGTTTTTTGGTGCAATATCTAGATAGGTGTATAGAGGCCCATTTTCCAGCAACTATCACTCCAGTGTTCTAATGGTACAATGTGTTTGCTCATTGCGTCAGAAGGCTAATGGATGATTAGAAAACCCGTGTGCAATCATGTTAGGTCTGCAATGCTGTAATTGCTACAAATGGAGGATTCTTTGACAAAAGCAAAGTTTGAAGGAAAAAAATATTATTTCAAATACAAATCATTATTTCTAACCTTGTCAATGTCTTGACTATATTTTCTATTCATTTTACAACTCATGGTGGTAAATAAGTGTGACTTTTAATGGAAAACACAAAATAATTGTCTGGGTGACCCCAAACTTTTGAACGGTAGTGTGTGTGTGTGTGTGTGTGTGTATATATATATATATATATAAAGGCAATTTAACTAAAACTGTGCACTTTCGCCATGCAGGAGACGGAAGTGAGTCTGTGTGTCTTTGTTAATGGAGGGGAGGGGATAATTTACCTGCTCGTCCGAATTGAACTGAGAAATTGTGTTTAAAGCATGATAACAGTTACTGAGAGGAGATTGTTAGAGGTAACAGTGCTGAATTGTACATGAAGTTGGAGTTGTAGGATAATTCTTGCATGAATGGAACCGAATTTAAGAGAGACAACTCTCCAGTATCTTTGAAAAAACAAGGAGTGGTTTGTGGTCAAAAAGCTTCGCGGCTACATTGCGCGTTTGCATTTGTGCGTGACCGAAACGGCCACTTGGCATTTCCGTTGCATGTGAACTGCGCATGTGCAGATTAAGCAGTGCAAACACCATTTTGAAAATCACCAGGGTGAGTCATCTTGGGCTTCATCTTGGAGCTGAGACAGTTAGACTGCTTCCAAGCAATATCACTGTCTCCTCCTCCTTGAGTGCAGAAGGAACTGCTTCCATCTTGTGGTCAATTATAAAAGTTGCATTCTTTCATAAATTTACCTCCCAATTAAACAAAATGCAAATCTATTTAGCCGATTTACAACCAGATCGAGTTTCCAAATTAACTTCAAAGTAATCCATATTATTCAAAATAACCTAAATTTAAAACCAATTTAAAATTTATATTCCAAAAGCAGTGAAGGTAGGTGAAATGCAGAATCAGGGATATTTTCCAGGGTCACATAACCTAATGCCCCAACCAGCTAAACTGGTGGAAGTTTTGCAAGCAATTATACAAAGTCACATAACAGCAGAGAAAAACGCTGGAAAAGGAACGCATAGTATAAAAGCTGCTAATTCCCTGAGTGAACCCAACGACCCATCACAGTAAGGATTAAGTCAACAAGATGAGGTTAGTGTCTCTCATTACATCAGCTCCAGCATATTTTCAGGCTAAGCCTAAAGATGTTGTGGAGGAGGACCATTTTCAGGATGAAAATGGTGAATTAGGAAGGGAGGTTTCACACATGATAAGTCAGTTGTCTGAGGATGATATAAGCAGACTGCAGAGTGTGTTGGAAAAAGACATATTGGAGAATATGATGAATCAAGGAATAAAAACGTTGGACCAAGAAAGTGGAAATTTAATGCTTATGGTACCGCACATGATAGAGTAAACACTAAAACAGGCGATATACTGAGGAAAAATTATTCAAATATGGCAGCCATGATTGCAACTGAAGATGGGTCTGCCCAATATGTTGAATGGTCATTTAAGGACCTTAAAGGTATTTGTGACACACTGTTTTCTTTAACTTCAGGTTTTCCTTGGATTAAAACAATGCAGAAGGCCACAGTGGGCTGCCGGTTATGCATGGCAGACGTTAGACGAATAGTTGCCAGCCACACTTCACCCTCTATGCTTAAAAACATAGAGGAAGAGGCATGCACTATTGATGTTGCAGATGTAGGACCATTCAGATCAGTGATGAAATTTTTACAGTAATGAGGAAGAATGTTCCTTGTTGATCTCACAAGTGCTGAGTTAACAGATATACCTATGAAGCCGGAGGAAGAGGCAGGAGATTATGTGGATAGGTGTTTGGCACTCAGGACTGACATTACTGGAGAAAACCCACATAGCAATGCTACCACATCAGCAGTATTCCGCAATGTCATACAGACATCAGTACCACTGCCTGTCAGAGCCGCACTGGAAGAGGTAGTGGGATTGAATACCTGCCCCTGGGAAGAATGGCTCTCACACGTGTATTATGTGAAACAATACAATAAACAACAAAATGAAAGAGAAACAGCAGATTTATCAAATAATCTAGTAAAAGCCCAGCTGAAAGCAGCTAGGGATGTAGTGAATAAAGATAAAAAGCAAAAAACTACTGTACAGGCTCCGGCCATTACAGTGGCAACCCCTCAGGCCATTATTGACCCAGTCCCTGCGGAACCCTTTGTACTGGCACCCCAGCAACAATGGTATCCTCACCCATCGCAACCAGGGAATGAAAGAGGTGCATACAGAGGAAATAGAACACCTGGCCTTCCACAGGACATGTGCCAAAGGTGTGGCAGATGAGGCCATTGGGCTCGTGACTGTAGGGCTTCACATCCTGGTAGAGGACGTGCCTGGGTGGCCTATACACCTACTCCACCATACAGAGGAGGCTTGAAATCACCTGCCCTGGCACAGGACATGTTTCCAGTGTGGGAGACTGGGACACTGGGCACGTGACTGCAGAAGTCAGCCTACTATTAAAGGGGGCTCAGAGATGATGCACACACCCATCCCACCCCAGCACCAGGGGTGTGGCCTGACCAGTCTTCTTCTGCACCACAGCAACTACTACAACAATGTCATATGGCTCCCAACTAGAACATGATGCCCAGCCAACAATGACTAGGGAGCCACACTGAAGAGGGGACTGTCCTTTAAATCTTCTGGGAAGAGATGTTTTCCTGAAGGTAAAAGCACACATCCTTTGCTTCTACTAGAACTGTGATGTGTCTGCCTGATGGTCCCCATGGATAGACTCTGTTCAACCATATGACGCCCCCCCCCCCCGCATGATCCACTCCACTGCACAATGAACTATTCACATGACCAAGATCTGTATGATGATCAGTGGGAGATTTTGGTGGGGGTACAAGACTTGGTGTGCAAAGACATTTATGGGGGTCCACAAGGAGTTGCCACTGCAGTTTATTTGGACAAGGACTTGTTGCCTCTATATGCCCTCTGCATACAGAGGCATGCAGAGCACTGCTGCACCTCATGTGAAGCTGGGGGTGTCTGCAGAGGAGGAGACATGGGCACTGGGACCAATGCTGAAAAACTGTTTTAAGTTGACTGACTGGGTTGTCACACAATGTAGGGATCTACATTACTCACCATCTGCTGATTATCACATTTCTTACAATGTAATAATACAGACCACTCCAGAAACATTACATCTTGACAGAACACATGGCAGAGAAAACACTGACCATCCAGATTCTGATGCACTGTTGGAAGCTTTGCCCCCTCTCTATGGTCAGATGGCTCTGCGGATGCTGGTCTGATTACCTGTACACCAGTAAAAATCTCACTCAAACCAAATACTCAGCCAATATGGCGAGACCAGTATCCTCTCACAAAGGACAAAGAAACAGGTATAGCAGGAACAATACAGGGTCTTCTCCAGGCAGTGGTCCTAGTGCCAACACAGTCGCCATGGAACACATCTATTCTTCCTGTAGAGAAGCCTGGACAAAAGGACTGCAGGATAGTTCATGATCCGAGATCAATCAATGCAGTAGTGCTACCTACAAATTACATTGTTCCAAATCCTTACCTGCTTCTGAATAACATTTCTCCACAACATAAGTTTTTCACTGTAGTTGATATATCTAATGCCTTTTTCAGTATTCCACTACACGCAGACAACAGGCCTTTTTTTTTGCATTTACCTATCAGGGTCAGCAATACACTTATAGCAGACTACCACAAGGTTTTGACGACTCACCAGCCATTTTTAATCATTTACTGCGTAAGCATTTGCAGAATTTAGTTCTGCCCCCTGGCACATTACTGTTGCAGTATGCTGATGATCTGCTATTGGCTGGCCCCACTGCACCTTCTGTGCGCTCAGCCACAGGGTGCCTCTTGAAATGCCTCTATCAGAAAGCTTACAAATTAAGCAGCAAAAAAGTACAGTGTTGTCATCCCAGAGTTCACTATTTGGGCAGGCTAATGACATCTGGTGACTCTGCATTATCCCCATCCCAAAGGTCATCAATTCTGTCATACCCTAAACCACACACTGTGAGGGAAATGATGCCATTTTTGGGTCTTACCGGATACAGCAGAAATTTTGTTCCAAATTACACTGTGCTTATTCAACCACTGCGCAACCTTCTTAAGGAAGCAGAACACAAAAATCTTACATCACCGTTGCAATGGACTAACAACTGATGTCACATGCATGTTCACTCAAACCACCTGATTATGCTTCCCCATTCCACCTTGATGTTTCTGAACAGACCGGTGTTGTGAACGCCGGACGGTATCAGAAGGGAGAAAGTACAGGGTCCAGGTCAGTTCTAATGTATTACAGTTCAACATTAGATAACATAGAGAAAGGACGCCCACCATGCACATGTCATATTGAAAGGTAAAGCCAACTTTATTGTCATTCAATCCATACAGCCAATCATGTACAGTAGAACGAAATTACGTTTCTCTTATCTACAATGTTAATCACATCTAGAATCAGAGGGGTCGCTGCCATGCAAGGCACCACCACAAATTTCCTTCCTCCATTCCATTATTTCTGAGCACCAAGATGGATTGCAGGAAGTTCCACTTTTATATGGTCTTCGGTATGACCTGGCCGGGATTTGAACCCAGGCCTCCCGGGTGTGGGGAGGATGCTCTACCAACTAGGCCACCACTCCGGTGGTGCATTAGAAAAAACCTCTCGCATCACAATGCAGCACACTGATTGTACATGCCATGCATGGAGTAGCTTCCTACCTACAAAGTGTACTGTTCAGTCTCAGCTAGAAGAACACAAAGGCTGAAAAGAATATTGCAACCACCAAATGTCATTTAAACAAGTGAGGGGACAAATATGGCAGAGGACATGCTTATAGGTGAACCTTACGACTGTCTAGCAGCTGTGGGGGTTGACATGAAAGCTGTCCCTAATCTTCAATCTGAATTTATTGATCATCTAGATTTGAACCTTTTTAGTGATGGCTGTTGCTACAGGAAAAACAGATGGGTCCTTGAGTGCTCTATATGCTGTAGTGAGATAAAGTGTGGAAACTGGTTTGTTTCAAATTGGTAGATGAAGGGATGGTAGCCCCTGCTAAAGTGTTGTTGTTATGCAGAGGCACATGAGAGAGGTCACATATCAAAGGTTAATCTTGTGTGAAGCATGTCAAAAGATCAACCCAAAGCACACACAGGAGGCCTTCCTTGGTGCATTCCCTGCCCCTACAGAGCCATGGAAAGAAATGGTGATTGTTTTCAGATAATTTTTGATCAAGATCTGTTATTAATTCACATATTAAACTTGTTTCTAAGACTGCCTTTTATCATTTGCATAATATTGTCAAGATTAGGAGCATCTTGTCTCAGAGTGATGCTGGGAACCTAATGCACACTTTTGATAGCTCTAGATTAGATTATTGTCACTCTTTATTATCAGGCATTCCTAAAACATTAAAAAAAAAAAAAAACCTTCAACTGATCCAAAATGCTGCAGCAAGAGTTTTAATAGGTACTAGAAAGAGAGATCATATCTCTCCGGTTCTGGCCTCCCTTAGGATTAAGTTTAAAATCCTTCCTCTTACTTCCAAAGCCCTAAATAATCAGGCCCCTTTTTCTTCTAAAGATCTGATACTACCCTAACAGAGCACTACACTCCCAAAATGCAGGATTATTTGTAATACCTAGAATTTCAAAAGTGCAATGGGAGGCAGTGTCTTTAGTTATCAAGATCCTCTCCTGTGGAACCAGCTGCCAATCTGGATTCACTCGATCTTTGTTTTTAAGAATAGGGTTAAAACCTTCCTTTCTTGCTATAACTTATAATTAGGGTGGGATCATGTACCCCTGAACACTCCCTTAGTTATGTTGCTTATAGGTTTCATTTATTCAAGGCAAGATGGCGCCGTTGTGTGTGGCTGGACGTCTGCCTGTGCTGTGTCTTATGTGTTTAGTTGTCTTCTTGTTGTTTCTAGCTCAGAACGTGTCATCCCTACTGGTTTATGATCGCCTGACTCTTCTAAATATTCGCAATTCTGTGGTCAAATTCTCGACCTATGAATTTAATGGTCAGCCTCCTCCGCCTCTGTTGGCATCTATATCACCCTATCTGAGATGTGCACCCAGTGGACTGTTTCGGAACAGCCGCCACAAAAGACGCCGCAAAAGACGAGGTCATGCAGACTGAGGGCTTACCTGGCCTCTTCATCTCACAACCCTCGTCAACTGCTGACTGAGCTCTCCAGAAAGCGTATCGATTTTGACGTACGTCAATCCATGGATTATTGCTACCGATGGCTGTCGCTGACTGTCCCAGGGGCTGGACACCCACTTCCCTGCCGCCGGCCCGTTTGGATTCGCAGAAGGGGCTGCACACCAGAGAATCTTCACCCGATCAGTCGTGTTTCCCAGCAGGCTGATCAGTGTTTGATTCACATGGCTCTGATTAACACCAGATCCATCGCAAATAAGACTTTTATTCTAAATGACTTTTTTTACTTCCCATTCCTTGGATTTTCTTCTGATGACAGAAACATGGGTTAAACCAGGTGAGACCGCCGCCTTCTCTGATCTCCTCCCTCCCGGCTGTTCTTTCTTCAGCTCCCCGTGAGCATCTGGTCTGGGTGGGGGTCTGGCTTCTGTTTTTAATGACAGTTTTAAATGTCGCCTTCTCTCCACAAATGCTTATTCCTGCTTTGAGCTGCAACTATTTGTGGTGGATCTCACAAGTCCTATGTTATTTGCTGTTGTCTATCGTCCTCCTAAATATAATAAGGACTTCATTAATGAGTTTTCTAAATTTTTGGCAGATGTTATGCCAAAATATGATAAACTTTTGATATGCAGGGACTTTAATATTCATGTCTGTCCATCTGATCAGCTGGCATCTGATTTTAAGACTGTTGGCGACATTTAATTTAAATATTTTAGCAGACAAACCTACACATCGTCTTGGTCACACTCTGGACCTTGTTATCGCTTTTGGGCTCACAATCTTTCTCAAAGAAATTTCTGAGTCTGTCATCTCAGATCATTTCCCCATTTTTGAATTGTTGACCCCTTCATCACCCAACAAGCCTGTGGCTCCATTATGCTGGTGTCGCATCATCACTTCAACACCAGAGGAGTTTTCTGTTGCTTTTAGGGATTCAGTTTTTTTGCCTTGAATGGACTCGTTTCCCCTTCCCATCTGGATAATATCCTTTCCTCCTTTCATACCACCTGATCTGGGATTTTGGACTCTATTGGCCCATTTCGGCTTAAATCGGCTAAACCGAAAACAGATCCCTGGCTAAACGACACTACCCGTGCCATTAGACAGCAGGTCAGGCAGGCTGAACGGAGATGGAAAAAGGACAAATTACATGTGTCTGGAAATTTTTAGGGATCGTCTTGCTGATTACCAGAGGACCGTGCAAAAGGCAAAATTTCAGTATCTCTCTGATATTATTTCCAGCAGCAGTCACTGTCCTAGAGTGCTATTTAACACAATTAACGCTTTTATAAACCCATGCACTCAGACTGTGATAGACGATTCGTTTACAACATGTGAGACTTTTCTTCACTTTTTTGTTGATAAAGTGGACTCTGTCAGACAAGTTATTAATAACAGTTTTAATGGAAGCTTGTCTATTGTCCCGGGTTACTCTTCTGTGTTTGAACAGTTTGAGTTGTTTTTTTAATCATCACTTGCTGATATAGTGAAGTCTCTGAAGCCAACAAATTGCTCACTGGATGTTGTTCCCGCTGGAATCCTGAAAAGGGTTTTTAATACTGTAGGGCCTGGTCTTTTGGTTTTTATTAATTCCTGCCTTAGTTCAGGATTTGTCCCACCGGCTTTTAAACATGCTGTGGTTAGGCCCCTTCTTAAAAAACCTCACCTTGACCCTTCAGTTTTATCTAACTTGAGACCCATTTCTTATTTGCCCTTTTTATCTAAAGTTTTAGAAAAGGCTGTTTTTATACAGTTGTTGTCTTTAGAAGACAATTCTATTTTTGAGAAGTTTCAATCTGGGTTTAGATTTCGTCACCGCACTGAGTCTGCCCTGCTTAAGGTGCATAATAATATTATGATGTCTGTTGATGCCAAATGCCCTGTGGTCTTAGTGCTACTAGATCTTACAGCAGCCTTTGACACTGTGGACCATACTATCCTTTTGTCACGCCTGAATCACCATGTTGGCATCCATGGCACTGCACTTAAGTGGTTTGAATCCTACCTATCTAATAGAACTTTTTCTGTAATGATTGGTGACATGTCTTCTTCTAGTGCCTCTCTCTACTGTGGGGTCCCACAGAGCTCCATCCTTGGCCCTATTCTGTTTTCATTATGTATGCTGCCACTCGGGTCAATAATAGCCAGGCACAACATGTCTTTCCACTGTTATGCAGACAATTTGCAGCTTTATTTACCTTTGAACCCAGAACAAACTAACTCACGTGTTCTATTGGACTGCATCACTGACATTAAGTTGTGGTTAAGCCAAAATTTTCTCCACTTAAATGAAGAAAAAACGGAATGTATTATGTATGGGGATACTGTAACGGCTGGCTTTGGTACCCTCTCTTTAAGGCTCAGTTCAGCTGTCAGAAATTTGGGGGTGATTTTTGACAGCCATTTAAAATTTGATAAACAGTTTGACAATGTAGTCAAGATGAGCTTTTATCAATTACATCTGCTATCCAAAGCCAAACCTTTCCTGAGCCGTCATGATCTTGAGATAGCCATCCATGCTTTAATCATGTCTCGACTTGATTACTGCAATGCATTTTATGTTGGCATCTCTCAGTCTTCTCTCGGCCACCTTCAGCTTGTGCAAAATGCAGCAGCCCGTCTTTTGACCAACACAACTAGGTGAGAGCACATTACTCTGATCCTTTTTTCACTTCATTAGCTTCCAGTCCATTTTAGAATTAATTTTAAACTTTTGTTTTTTGTTTTTAAAGCTCTTAATGGCCTTGCTCTGGTTTATATGTCTGAGATTTTGACTGTCTGTGACCAAGGCAGGGCTTTGAGATCATCCAATCAGCTTTTGCTGGATGTGCCTAGGTCAAGGTATAAACATTGGGGTGACCGAGCCTTTTCTGTTGTCGCCCCCAGGCTCTGGAATAATCTCCCCACTGACCTACGTGCTATCTCTGACCTGGCCCTTTTTAAATCAGAACTTAAAACATAAGATAAGCCTTTATTAGTCCCACAATGGGGAAATTCCAGGATTGCAACAGCACAGGGATAGCAACACTCAGAGCAACAATCAGAAGGCAAGAGAAAAAAACAAGAGCAGCAAGTATACATATGTACATATAAATATATATATATATATATATACACACACAGTGCGGAGCATTGTAGCTGGATGGAATAAATATGAGTATATAAACACAGTGCGGAGTATTGTAGCTAGATGGAATGAATATGTGAATATATAAACACACACAGTGCGGAGCATTGTAGCTAGATGGAATAAATATGAATACATAAACACACACAGTGTGGAGCATTGTAGCTAGATGGAGTAAATATATAAACACACACAGTGCGGAGCATTGTAGCTAGGCGCTTCCCCAGGACAGAGCTAGCTTTCTTGATCAGTTTGTTCAGTCTCTTCCTATTGGCTACTGTAATGCCACTGCCCCAGCAGACCACTCAAAAAGTGATGGCTGATGCCACCACCGTGTCATAGAATGTCTTCAGCAGCGCCCCTTGTACACCAAAAGACCTGAGTCTCCTCAGTAGGAACAGCCTGCGCTGTCCCTTCTTGTAGAATGCGTCAGTATTGTGTGACCAGTCTAGTTTATTGTTCAGATGAACACCCAGGTACTTATAGGATGTCACCATCTCGATGTCTGTTCCCTGTATATTTACTGGTGCTGTGAGGGGTTGTCCTTGCCTGCGGCAGTCCACCACCAGCTCCTTAGTTTTCCTCACGTTGATCTGGAGGCAGTTCCGATGGCACCAGTCCACGAAGTCCTGGATAAGCCCTCTGTACTCAGCTTCATCTCCGTTGGAGATGAGGCCAATGATCGCAGAGTCGTCAGAACTTCTGTAGATGGCAGTGTGTTGTGTGAGAAGTCCGCAGTATAAAGGGTGAACAGGAAGGGAGCCAAAACCGTTCCCTGGGGGGCCCCCGTGCTACCGATGATCGTGTCGGACACACAGTCCCGCGTTCTCACAAACTGAGGCCGGTTAGTGAGGTAGTCCAGGATCCATGATGACAGGTGCTGGTCTACCCCTGCGCACAGCAGCTTGTCCTTCAGGATCAGCGGTTGGATGGTGTTGAAAGCACTGGAGAAGTCAAAGAACATGATCCTCACGGCATTCCCAGGCTTCTCCAGGTGGGACAGAACGGTGAAGGAGGAAGATCACTGCATCCTCCACCCCAATACAATGCTGGTAGGCGAACTGGAGTGGATCCATCGCTGGTCCCACCAGGGGGAGGAGGTGAGCAAGGAGCAGTCTCTCCAGGGTCTTCATCATGTGGGACGTCAAGGCCACTGGTCTGTAGCTGTTCAGATCTTTGGGGTGGGAAGTCTTTGGTACAGGTACCACACAAGATGTTTTCCACAGCTGTGGTACCCTCCCCAGCTTCAGGCTCAGATTGAAGATGTACTCCACAATCCCACACAGCTGGTCTGCACAGGACTTGAGGAGCTTTGCGCTGATGCCGTCCGGTCCCGACGCCTTCCTCGCCTTGATCTTCCTCAGCTCCGTCCTCACCTGGGTCTTAGTGAGGGTCAGGTTGGGGGGCTGTGTGTTGGGAGTGGGGGGGTGTTGGTGGAGTGGGGAGTGAGCAGCAGGACTTGATGTCTTTAGAGGCAGCAGTGGTTGTTGTGCAGTCAGAGGGGAGGGCGGTTGGTCAAACCTATTGAAAAACAGATTCAGATTGTTCGCCCACTCTCTGCCCCCCGTGGCCTGGGGGGAGGTATTCTGGAGCCCAGAGATGGTTTTAAGGTTTCTCCAGACCCCGCTGATGTTGCTCTGTTGCAGCTTGTCCTCCTTCTTCCTGAAGCTGTCCTTGCCTTCTCTGATCTTTCTTCTCAGCTCCCTCTGTACGGACTTCAGCATCTCCCTGTTCCCCAACCTGAAGATCCTCTTCTTCTCTCTCAGAAGTGTTTTTATCTCAGGGTTGTTCCAGGGTTTGTTGTTTGAGCAACACCGTATGGTCTTGGTGGGAACAGTGTTGTCCACACAGAAGCTGATGTAGTCCGTGATGGTGTGAGTGAGGCCATCGATGTCCTCACCATGTGGATCGCAGAGCTGCTCCCAGGCGGTGGTTTCAAAACAGCCCTTTAGAGTGTCCATTGCCTCCTCAGACCATAACTTCACTGTGCGCATGGTCGGAGGTTGTCTGTGCACTAGGGGTTTGTACACTGGCCGGAGATGAACCAAGTTGTGATCCGATCTCCCGAGTGGGGGGAGTTGTGATGAGGTGTACACCTCCTTAGTGTTTGCATAGAATAAGTCCAGTGTTTTATTGTCTCTAGTGTGGCATGTGACATACTGGGTAAACGTGGGTAGAATGGGAGACAGTGAAACATGGTTGAAATCACCTGAGATGAGGAGAAGATCATCTGGGTGTTCTGTCTGCAGCCTGCCAGTTACTGAATGGATGACGTCACGCGCTGTCCCAGCGTTCGCCGTCAGATTTGCATAAATAACAATGCAGATCACGTGTGAGTATTCCCTCAGGAGATATGTAGGCCGCATGCTAACAGCTAGCAACTCACTGTCTTTGCTGCAGTGTTGTTGTTTAACAGTGATATGTCCCGGTCTGCACCTGTTGTTGTTGTTGTTGTTGTTGTTAACATATATTATCACTCCACCGCCCCTTGCTTTGCCACTGTCTGATGTTCGGTCTGCCCGTATCGCGTGGAAACCCTCCAGTTCAATGTTAGCATCTGCTGCTAATTCAGTTAGCCAAGTCTCTGTGAACAGAAACAGGCTACACTCCCGGTATATGCTATCGTAGCAGCAGATAGCCGCTAGCTCATCTACCTTTCCCAGTAACGATTGTACATTCCCCATAACAACGGATGGGACAGTGGGTCTGTACCTTATATTTCTTGCCTTCCGCCTTACTCCAGCATGGCACCCACGGCGTTTTCGCCTCAGTTCTCCCGGTATGTCGAGTTTTTCCGTTAGCACCAGGTGGCGGTTGAGTGCTAGCAGCTCTTCCCTGCTGTACCGTCTCCTGCTATAAACAGTGGCTCCGTCCACCGGCTCGGGAGACATTTGGGGCGATCTGTGTCTGTGATATATATGGAGTGAAAACATATTTTAGGATGGCTTTTAATACCCAGTAGTGGTGATATTTGTCTTGGCATTTGTTTTTATTTTATTCTCATTTTTAGGTATTTATTCTTATTTCTTTCAAATCAACCTTTATTGTCGTATTGCTGTACATACAACTGTAGTGCAGGCAAGATGAAATTGCGTTTCTCTCGGTATCCATATAAAAAAAAAATGATTTAAGACACACATCCTCACCCCCCACCCCACCACATCCATTCACACATCCCTGAGACACACTTGAAAAAAATAACCAGAACTATAATATACATAATGTCCGTAGGTGCAGTAGTATGTATGAGAGATTCCGGATCAGCTGTTCAGCATCCTAACAGCTTGTGGAAGGAAGCTGTTAATCAGTCTGGTGGTTCTGCCTCTGATGCTCCGGAATCGTTTGCCAGATGGCAGAAGTTCAAAGTGTTTATGCAGAGGGTGAGAACGGTCCTTGACAATGTTCAGTGCCCTGCTCCTGCAACGGTTCTGAAAAAGTTCTTGGACAGAGGGGAGGGAGACTCCAATTACCCTCTCAGCTCCCTTGACTATCCTCTGCAGGGTTTTTTTGTCTGACATACTGCAGCTGGAGTACCATGTAGCAATGCAGTATGTCAGAACACTCTCCACCACACCTCTGTAGAAGGTCCTGAGGATGCAGATGGGGAGAGAGGCCTGTTTGAGGTTCCTCAAGAAGCGCAGTCTCTGTTGGGCCCGCTTCCTGATCCCCAAGGAATTCTTGCTCCAGATCAGATCCTGCGAAATCTGTACTCCGAGGAACTTGATGTTCTCCACTAAACGGCTGCCAATACTGAGGGGGACATGTTCAGGCTGTGACCGCCGGAAGTCGATAATCCTCTCCTTCATTTTGCCCACGTTGAACACCAGATTGTTCTCCCTGCACCAGCCCTCCAGGTCTCACTCCTTCCCTGTACATTGATTCCTCATCTCTCTGAATAAGTCCCACCACCGTGGTGTCGTCTGCAAACTTAATAATCTGGTTCCCCTAGTGTCTGGATACACAGTCATGTGTTAGAAGTGTAAACAACAGTGGACTGAGTACGCAGCCTTGAGGGGATCCGGTGCTCAGCATGAGAGTTGGAGATGTTGTTTCCAACCCGGACAGACTGAGGTCTCTCAGTCAGGAAATCCAGGATCCAGAGACATGTGGCGGTGTTCAGACCAAGAAGGCGTAATTTCTCTATCAGTCTCTGGGGAATAATGGTGTTGAATGCTGAACTGAAATCAATGTACAGGAGTCTGGCGTAGGTGTCTTTCTGATCCAGGTGGGTGATGACAGAGTGCAGGGTGGTGACTATAGTATCCTCCGTGGAGCGGTTTGAACGGTATGCAAACTGGAGCGGGTCATGTGATGCAGGGAGGCAGGCTGTAATGTGTGGTTTGACAAGCCGTTCAAAACACTTCATCACAATTGGTGTCAGTGCAACATGACGATAGTCATTCAGACAGGACACAACTGGTTTCTTTGCCACCGGTACTATGATAGAGGTCTTGAAGTATCTGGGAACGATGGCCTGACTCAGGGAGACGTTATAAATGTCAGTCAGGACATCCGCCAACTCGCTCGCGCAGTCCCGGAGCACATGTCCCGGGATTTTGTCCGGAACTGCAGCTTTATGTGGGTTGACCCTGGTTAGGGTCCTCCGTGTGTCCGCTGTGTTGATGGTGAAAGCTGGTCCAACCGATGGTGGGGATGGGCCAGCCCTCCCTCTGATTGTCGGGTTTGATGCTTCAAAACATGCAAAGAAGCTGTTGAGCCTGTCTGGAAGCGAAGCGTCATCATCATCGACCCCCTGCCTAGACTTATAGCCCGTCAGTGTCCAAACTCCCTGCCACATCTGCTTGGTGTTCCTAGTGTCACAGAGGTGTCCCTGGATTTTCTCCGCATAGGCGTGCTTTGCCGTCTTAATTCCCTTTGAGAGCGCAGACCTGGCTGCGCAGAAGGCGATCCTGTCCTTCGCTCTGAAGGCTGCATCTCTGGCTGTAAGCAGCAAGCGCACCTCTGCAGTCATCCAGGGCTTATGGTTTCCCCATACAGTGATGGTCTTCACTGTAGTGACATCCTCTGTGCACTTTGCGATGTAGCTGGTGACCGTTTCAGCATACTCCTCCACATCTGTCTTGTCTTCCTGGGAGGCTGCTATTTTGAAGACCTCCCAGTCTGTGTGCAGAAAACAGTCTTTCAGTGCAGAGGTTGCACTCTGGCCAAATCCTGATTTGTTTCACTACTGGCCTGCTGTGCTTCAGTAGACGTTTGTAGGCAGGCACCAGCGTCATGGATATCTGGTCAGAAAGGCCGAGGAGCTCATTTAGCAGCAGACTACATCATCCCAGGTGCACAACCGAGAGGTTTTGCAGGTCCTTCCTACCAATGGCTGTCAGACTGTACAACCTAAGCAGGGCTGCTCGCAGAGATAGCAAAAAGACGTAACAACCTAATAGTTTTTGAATGCAAAAGATGCAATAGACTTACACAATGGTCCCCTCCGGCATACAACTAGGAAAATACCGGTCGCTATGGAGGGTGAGAATATGTATGGGCACATAATCATACCATGTAGGATAACTAAGTAGACGGTTGTGCTGTTTCATCCGATGTTTCATCCCATCTAGCAACAATGCTCTGCATTGTGTGTGTTTATATATTTACATATTTATTCCATCTAGCTACAATGCTCCGCACTGGGTGTGTTTATATTTATATATCTATATATTTATTCCATCTAGCTACAATGCTCCGTACTGTGTGTGTTTATATATTTACATATTTATTCCACCTAGCTGCAATGCTCCGTACTGTGGGTGTTTATATATCTACATATTTATTCCATCTAGCTACGATGCTCCGCACTGTGTGTTTATATACTCATATATATATATATATATTCCATCCAGCTACAATGCTCTGCTCTCTCTCTCTCTCTCTCTCTCTCTCTCTCTCTCTCTCTCTCTCTCTCTCTCTCTCTCTCTCTCTCTCTCTCTCTCTCTCTCTGTGTGTGTGTATATATATAGTAATATGTACATATGTATATTAGCTGCTCTTGCTTTTTTTTCTTGCCTTCTGATTGTTGCTCTGAGTGTTGCTATCCCTGTGCTGTTGCAATCCTGGAATTTCCCCATTGTGGGACTAATAAAGGCTTATCTTATCTTATCTTATATGCATCTGTGTTTGTGTACACTAAGTCCAACATATTCTCTCTTCTGGTCTTAAAGCCTACACATTGTTTAAACTTGGGGAGCACAGTCTTTAAGCTGGTGTGGTTAAAATCCCCCGCAACCACCACAAAACTGTCCGGGTGTGAAGTTTGGATTTCACTAATAGCATCGTGCAGTTCTCCCGAGTGCCTTCTTAGCGTTAGCGTTAGCGCTCGGCGCTATGTAAACAGCACCTACAAACACGTTGCTGAATTCTCTCAGCAGATAATATGGCCGACAATTTACAATAAGGAACTCCGTCAACGTAGAGCAGTGTTTAGATAGTAATGTGCCGTTAATGCACCAGTTCTTGTTAACATAGATGCATACCCCCCCCCCCCCCCCCACAGCTCTTACTGGAGCTCACCAGCTCTTACTGGAGCTCACCATTTCTCTGTCTGCCTGGAACACCGTCGTATCTTCTAGTTGAATGGCCTCGTCAGGGATGTTGTCGTGGAGCCATGTCTCCGTGAACGCAAGCACACAGCAGTCCCTCCACTCTCTCCGGGTTTCTCTCAGCAGACGCAGCTCGTCCAGCTTGTTGTTGAGGGAGCGGACGTTGGAGAGAAGGAGCGACGGTACTGCTGGTCTGGAGGGGTTAACCTTTAGCCTAGCATGAATTCTGGCCCTTTTTCCATGCTTTTGCTTGCGTTCCCTCTGCTTACGCTTCCTCCTCTCCCTTGTAGCCTCCAGCAGGGACTCCGCCAGAATTCCATGCTGACGTAGAATGTCCAAGTCACAACCGAGCGCCGCGATTCTTGCAGCATGCAGTACCTTGATGTTTAATAAGGTCTCACGGTTGTAAGTTTTACAGAATGTACGTCTGGGATGATCAAAACTCTCACACTCGCTGATGCCAAGAGGGGCCGCTGCGTCTAGGCGCACCGCCATCTCATCACAATTTGTTTGTTTGTCTCATTTTGTTTATTTGTTTTTAATGCTGTTTAATTTTCTGTAAAGCACTTTGGTCACCTACGGGTTGTTTTAAAGGGCTATATAAATAAAGTACATTATATAGGTTTGGACAGCCGGGGGATCTCCAATAATGCATTGGGGTTCACTCCTTTCTTCACTCTCAATGAAATATTTTTACTGGTTATTAACATCTGTTTGTTCTCTCCCATAGACTGAGTCCCCGTCGTGCTGTTTGAGCTCTACATGTCTGTTCTTTTCTTCTTCTTCTCTATCCCCTCACCCCCAGCCAGTTGTAGCAGATGACTGCCCCTCCCTGAGCCTGGTTCTGCACCTGAATGCTGGGGTTCTTCTGAAATTGTGGGAGTTTCCCTTACAGTTGAAAGTGCTATGAGATGACTGTTGTTGTGAAGTGGTGATATATATAAAAAGGGTTGAATTGAGTAGATATGGGCCCCAAAAATAGGTGTGGGGGTTACAGATATTTGTTGGTCTGTGTGAACACATTTTCAAGATGAGTGGAAGCCAAAGCTTGTAAAAATGAGAGGGCAAAAGAAGTGATAAAGTGGCTAACAGCAGAAGTGATTCCTAGACATGGTTTCCCCAGAACAATCAGATCAGACAATGGAATTTTGCCAATAAACATTTGAAGGAAATTAAACAAGCTCTAGGCATAAAGCATAGGTTTGGTTCAGTATAGGCAAGTGGCACTTTAAAAGCTAGTGATAGTCAAATAATATATGGGAACAGGTATGGCATGGGTGTATGCACTACCATTAGCGCTGATGGCACTGCAATCCACCCCAATACGACGCTCTGCCTGATTCTGCATAAGTTATTCACAGGAAGAAAATGCCATCTATTTACTATTTACTTCCTCACACTTAGCACTCAGGAATAGCCAAACTGTAGAACTGTCACAGTACAAGTCCTTTTAAAGTTAAAAAAAAAAAGCTACCTCACATACAGCACAACTGGGTAAAAAAGGAAAATTTGGCAATTGGATTTATGTGACTCATTGTGCTAGAGCTGTTGAGCCAAATCGACCTCTACTGCAGATTGTTGCTGACATCGTCACACTGCAAAAAGCAGTGATGTCACCTATACTGCTTAACTGCACCATAAGGGAGAAGTATCACATATGCTATAGAGGTCTACGTGCAAAATTTTGCCAAAATATTGGATATGAGCCAGATGCCTTCACAACTTGGCTCTAACCCATCTTTTGGACGTTGGGTGGATGTGATATATTCAGTAATCCTGACTGTAGTCATATCACTAGCAGTGATACTCGGGGTGGGGTGTTGCTGCATCCCATGTTTGAGAGTGTTGCTGGAGAGATGCATAATTACAGCCCTATCCAAGGAGCCAATCCAGAGGATGATGGCCCAAGTCCACTCCCAAAAGGAGTTTAGGTCTCTCCTCCACAACAAGGACCGCTGTGAATTTGGTACTGATAGAACAGTGGATAGCAGAAAGACACAATATATACATTTCAAACTATGGCCTCTCCTTCATCACTATTTACTGTCCACACATCCAACACTGCCCACATATATAATCTTACATGAAAAATGGGTGCGCTGAAGGCACCCTCCTGCAGTGGGTCATGTGCTAGTAACCTCTGGCCCCTTCCTTTTCCTTTGTTTTCTTGCAGGTATCTTCAATATATTGTGCTATTTGCTGTCACAATAGAATTAGAAGGTTTGAAGCTCTGCCATATGGCAGGTATTGAGGCTCAGACACAACACACATAAGAAATGTTTTGACTGAAAATGTTTTGTTTTGCATATGTTTATTTTCCTGATATAACATGGGTTAATAAAGTTTCCAAAAAAGGCCGCCAAGGGCAGTGGGTCTGAGATGAGAATTTTCACCTGTGAATATGTACTGAATGAACAAAGAAATTGCATTGCAATGATTACTCATGAAAGTACTGCCTACAGGTTTTTCACTCATCTCTCATGAAAATAACATCAAGTGTCTGATGCCTGTTTATTATTGAGCCTTCCATAGTAATTGACTCCATGAAAATGGAGTCAAGAGAGGAAATTGTTATAAATGGTGAAGATTAGTTAGAAATTGCACAAAGTGCTCTCACGCACACCACACCACACACACACATACACACACAATACACATACACAAGCTACACACACACACACACACACACACACACACACACACACACACACTTTAGTCTCTGTTTCCTGCTTCCGTATGGGGTTGTGTGAGGCTAAATAACAGGATGGACTAAAGAAGAGACATCTGCTGCGAGGGGGCATAAAAAGGAGACATCTGCTGAGAGGGGCCATAAAAAGGAGACATCTGGAGCCATTGTAGCTCTGAGAGGAAGGATGTGGGAGGTATTTGGACACTAAGAAGACCAGTTTGGACAATGGACACATATTGTTGGAGAGTTGCTTGGGATGCCCACCAGCTCAGAAGCTGTATGTAAGGGGGATTCCTTTGTTTGGTGTCTTAACCAGGCTGAGCTGCTAAGACCCACGGCTGTGTTTGACTACCTGCGTGATTCAATAAAAGATAAGCTGAGAAATAGAATTTCTTCTGTTATTATTGGTTGGTTAACTGAAAAGATTATATTAACTGTCCAAAATTAATTTTTACACACTGCAGTGAAGTGTACCGGGCTCGTGTTTAGAGCCAATTTTCATCTAAAATACAGAAACTTAAATAACTTCACCAGTTTGCTAGCTCAAGCTTATTCATACTACTTCTAGAATCATCTGTAATCGCTGTGAAGCTAAGGCTGTGCTGAGACAGATTTAAGCCCAATCTGATAACTTCAAAATGTAAACTACAGTATTACTCTACTATAGTAGCAGTGTGCAAAATGAGAAAATGTTTCCCAACGAACACCAGAACATTCCACACAAATCCCACAAAAAGTTAAAATTATATAAAATATGCATTTTAAGTAAAATGATAATATATATGATTAAAATGTCCAGCATCTTAGTTTAAATTGCACCCAAACAAAATCAGATTGAATTGCAGAGCTTCAAACCTTACAGCTGGAGATGGAAAGCTATTTGAAAGTTTGGGTGTCTGGGCTTTAATGCTGCAGTATCTTTGTCCTGATGGCAGGAGATCTACATTAGGTGTGTGAGTAAAGGTTTGTCTGACGGCCTGTTACAGGGAAGGAACGTTACCTGTCTCATGCCGCCGTGCAGTGCTGTCTCTGTTGCCAAAGCAGGGGGACTTGGCCCTGCTGAAAAACTGGAGGCCTGTGGGTCTTCTTTGCACGGACTACAAGGTGCTTTCCAGGGCCCTGGCAAACAGACTGAACACTGTCTTGGGTTTGATTGTGGATAGGTGTAGCATCATCTCACTTTGGCTCAGCAACAATTATTTTTCTGCTTAAAGACATTTTTGTTTCATCCAGGAATAATGCAAAGAAATGGATTTACTTCCCCCAGGCCACAGCTGAAATCCCCTTTTGTTAAAACCAGCCTAAGGAATTTCCCCAATGTCCTGCCGCACTTTTATTGCCCCCATAAAACATGCAACAGATCCACACTCAGCTAATTTCCTTAAACTGTGGAAACGCTGGATTTAAACAACTTTAAAGTACATTATTACAAACTCAATTCTAAACCTTCATTCTTTTCAGGACTATGAAAATGCAGATGGACTCTGATGTTTTGATGCGGAAAATCAATAATATGTGTGAAATGCATTAATCTGTGATTTTATATATATATATATATATGCATGGTAATGTTAAATGAATGTTTATTCCTGCATGTTGATTCAGAAGCACTGCTTATAAGATACACTAAGGTTAGTTTAGTTATACATAAGTGTGTAACAGTACATTCCAATGTATTTAAAACTGTGTATTCCTGTGGACTGATATCATGTATCAAAGTTTGCCTCTAAAACCATGTGACTCCCACAGCCAATCGCTGCACGACAGCTCTTCACCCCAAAGGACTCCGAACAATAGACTGTTTGTTCATTGGACTAAAAGTTCATCGAGCCCGCCCACGAAGGACGCTCATTGGCTGAGATTCCGGTCAGGCCAGAATCCCACGAAACTCAACAGAGCTTATAAAAAGGAGAGAGAGACTCGGTTTCAGCCCTTTTTGCCTTTTTCGTCAGACTCTCTTTTCGTCACTCTTTTCTGCTCCGGATTCTCTTTTCGCCTGCTCCCTTTTTCTGAGCTCCTCCATTGTCTACACACAGCAAGGGAGAACAAAGGACTTCGACCACATGTCACTTTTCTGAACACAGAGCAGATAACTCGTAATTTGTTTGTCACTTTGTATTTTTCTTTTTCTCTTAAATACCTAGGAATTCCTTTTTCTTTGAGCTCAATTCTTAATCGGAGTCAAACTCCAATTTTTTTTATTCATCACTTTCTCTTTGTTAAACTTTCTGTAAAACCACCGTTTGTTTAATTTTAAGGTAAACTTTAATCTTGACTTTATTTTTATAATATTTCTCTTGACCAAGCACCTACCAGAAACCACTATTTTTATCTAAAGTCCGAAAGTTTCTTTTCTAATTTGAAATCGGATTAGATATCTTTTAATTATTATCGAAGACCTTTTGAAGAAAGACGCAGCTGAAGGATCAACGCGCAGCTGTCCCACATCGCTCTGAAGAGACGTCGGCACCATCGGGCTAGAACCCGTTTCAACTGTGGGTCATACAGCCCAGAATCCAGCCTCCTTCGACCGCTTGAATTTAAAGGTCGAACTGTGTGGACTTTGAAGTATCTGCGGGCAGATATTTCCCTAACATCCACAAAAAGACGGACGACAGAACTATCATCACAGGAGAGCATGTGAGCTGCAAAAACTTTAATTCCACTGCTGAATTAGCTTCTGAGGTTCGTTAATAATTTATTTATCTAATCAGATGCAAATTAAGAAGCCCTTAACATAACTCTTCTTTTCATTAAAATTCTGTTTTTATTTTCTTAAGATTAATTTAGGACTTTTTCATAATTAGCAAACTTTCTCCATAAATTTGCGTTGTTTTTAATAATCTGTTAACTCAAACTGATAGAAATTCATCTCTCAGTTTAACCCTGGTTCCGAAAATATTGACATTGTTAATCTATCATTTACAAGATTGATTTTATGATCAATGAAATTATTTCAATGTCTATTAATCATTTCGTTTAATAAATATTTAAAATTGAGAAGTTGTTGGGAATTTATTTCATTCTGAGTCTGTTTCAAGCCCAGGTATCGAATTCACGAAAATTTTTTGAGACCGATTATTGATTAATTTATTGAGTGATCAAACAGGTATAAAGTGAAATTAAAGATCAAATTGCTTCTTAAAGATAGAAGCTGGTGCCCCTTACGAGTGTTATTAACTTTTCTGATGTATATGAAATGAGATTTGAGCTCAGATTCCAATACATCAATATAAATTAAATAATTCATACCTGATCATATTTATTATTTATTAATATCCATTTTCACGTTACATAGGGATCAAACATATTGCATTCCTGACCGGAACATTATGGACAAAGTTTTCCTCATACGTGACGTTCTCCAGCTTAGTAAATGTCATGACTTACAGTTTGGAGTTGTGTCTTTGGACCAGGAAAAGGCCTTTGATAGGGTTGACCATTCCTATTTGTTTTCTACCCTGAGGGGGTTTGGTTTTGGAAATATGTTTTTGAGGTGGGTCAATCTGCTATACACTGGAGCTGAGTGTTTGGTGAAGGTGGGGGCGGGACTGAGTCGGCCAATCCCTGTACACCGGGGAATACGCCAGGGGTGTCCACTCTCGGGTCAGCTGTACAGCTTGGCTATTGAGCCTTTGCTGTGCAGGTTGCGCGCTCGGCTGGGTGGTCTGGTTCTGCCGGGGCCATCAAGCTGTGGCCGCCCGATCGTCTTGTCTGCTTATGCGGATGACAATGGCGTTTTCATCACCTCCAACGGGGATGTGCAGCGTCTGGTGGACACTTTGACAGTTTATGAAAGGGCATCTTCTGCACGGGTTAATTGGGCCAAGAGTGAGGGTCTATTGGTGGGCCACTGGTCGCGTCAAGCCATCCCTCGCCTGCCCGGCGGCCTTCAGTGGGGGACAGCCGGTCTCAAAGTGTTGGGGGGTTTTCTGGGTACGGAGGCTTTTGAACGAAAGAACTGGGAGGGTGTAAAGGACAAGGTGTGTGCTCGCATTTCTAAATGGAAATGGTTGCTACCACAGCTGTCATATAGGGGCAGGGTTCTGGTCGTGAATAATCTGGTTGCCTCGGCTCTCTGGCATAGGCTGGTGGCTTTGACACCGCCAAGGAGCCTCATGGAGGAGATTCAGAAGACAATCGTGGACTTCTTTTGGTCTGGTCGCCACTGGGTCCGCGCGCCAGTTCTCTACCTGCCTGTGGCCAAGGGGGGACAGGGCCTGGTGGACATACATTCCAAGATCGCCAGCTTCAGGCTTTGAACTGCACAACGACTCCTTTACGGATGTGGACCCTGCTGGATGGACACTGCTAAGCTGCTTTTGAGGAGAGTTGGTCGCTTGGGCTATGATAAGCAGCTCTTCCTCATGACATCTGGGGAGGTGGACCTTACTGGACTATCTGCTTTTTACACGTCCGTTTTGCATGCATGGCGAGTCTTCAACGTGGCCCACTTCTGTGACGAGGCGCCGGGCATGTGGCTGTTCGAAGAACCACTGTTTTTCAATCGATTCATCGCAGCAGAGGTGCTGCAGTTTGCCAGTCTGCGGAGTTATTTGCGGGAGGCACGCTGTACCAAGCTGGGTCATCTTATGAGGATGTCGACCACATCGATGGATACACTGAGGCGGAGTGCAAAAATTACATCTGTCAGACTGCTGCAAAGGGTGGTGGAGGACGTGTGCACCGCCCTGCCGCAGCCGCTTCGAGCGTTTGCGACGAACCGCACTCTTTCCAATCAATGGGATGACGACACTGCGTCCACCTTTCCTGCAATTTCCATAACTCCGGATGTGGGGGAGTGGCAAAGCAATGCTGGCAATGTAGATCCTGTGTCCGCTTTCAAGGTCTTGTTGACAGTCAGACTCCGGGTGGAGTTCTCTTACTATCAAATGGTAGACAATCTGGAGGCGCTCATCAATAGATGGGCTGTAGGGAATGTTTTGTGTTCAGTGGGTCAGGGGGATGAGTTATGTTTGCACTTTTGAGATGTGACACACTTGGACAACTGATATTGGTCTTTCTGCAATTTTGAAATGTGCAATAAAGCCTCTTTTTAAAAGTCAAAAGTCTCTCTCTCTCTCTCTCTCTCTCTCTCTCTCTCTCTCTCTCTCTCTCTCTCTCTCTCTCTCTCGTGCGCATGCGTGGGCGTTTGTGGGAGCAGGGGTGTGGAGTGGTGTCGAGTGAGTACTTTAAACTTTGTATCTTCTAACTTTTTCTCTATCTTGTGTGTTTGAGGTGTGTGTGTTTAATATAGTGGGTTGAGTGTGTGTGTGCTGGGGTGTGAGTGTTGGAGTGAGTGTGTTGGAACGGTAGCTTCTGCTGCCGGTTTTTCCCAGCCGGCATCATGCCGGTGATTGATGGTGGTGTGGAGTTTGAGCGCTTAACCCGGCGTCATGGTGTGAGAATCCTCCCGACAGTTCCCTGTTCTGTGGAGGAGGCCAGCCTCGCTGTAGGACAGGTGGTTGGGCATGGCAGCATAAAATCAGCATCGAGGATGAACAGCGCAATTGTGATCTTTCTGGATTCGACTGAGAAAGCTGATCAGGTGGTGGCACAGGGAGTGGTCATAGGTGACACTTTTACTCCCGTTTTACCGCTGGCGAATCCGTCTAGGAGGATCACCATCTCAAACGCTCCTCCTTTCGTTAAAAATGATCAGCTGATTAGAGAGTTGTCCCGTTTTGGCCAGGTTGTGTCCCCTATCAGAATGGTCTCTCTGGGTAGTAAATCACCCCTGCTGAAGCATGTTGTATGTCACAGGAGGCAGTGTTTCATGGTGTTGAAAGACAGCTCTGCTGAACTGAACGCGTCTTTTAATTTCAGGATTGATGGCTTTAGCTACTTGGTGTTTGCAACATCTGAAACCATGAAGTGTTTTGCGTGTGGCGCAGAAGGCCATCTTATTAGGTCATGTCCTGAAAAGGCGAACACAAAGAGCACTGGCGGTAAGAAAGGTGACGCCGCTGTTTCTGGTGGTCCGGAGGGTAGCGCTACATGTGGTGCGGCGGATGCCGCTGCGGCGCCCGCTTCTGCTGGGGCGGTCGTGGCCGCGACTGCGGCCGCATCCGCTTCTACTTCTGCGGGGGCGTCCGCGTCCGCGTCCGCGTCCGCTTGTGCTGGGGCGGCCGCGGCCGCCTCTGCTGGGGTGGCCGCGGCGGGCGCGGTAGTTGTCCCCCCAAACAGTGATGGTGGGGAATTTCTGTCTGGCGGCAGCTCTGATCATTGTGACGAGCCTGTCGCCCGGGGTAGACAGGTGGAGGGTGTAAGTAAAAGTGCAGTTAAACGAAGGAACGTGAATGAACAGACTTTGCAGGCGGGGGAGGAGCGGTTTGAGGCTGTAGCGGACACACAGAGCAAACACTGCATGACAAACGTTGCGTTTCATGAAGAAATGCAGGAATGTAGTTTTGTTGAAGAGGATCCTTTTAAAGCTGCACAAAAAAGGAAAAGTGCGGAAAACTTGCAGAGCTCTGCTAAATCTAGTAGGGTTGGGAATTTAGATTTACTGAATGAGAGCGCTTCTGACGAAAGTGGAGATGAGTCTGAACTGATGCAGACGCAGACGCAGGAGGAGCAAAGCTCCTATTGTTTTGCTAAAATTAGACAATTTCTCCAGGTGACTAAGGGGAGCAGAGCTGTGAAAGTGGAAAATTACTTTCCAGATCTGGAGTTATTTGTGGCATCAGCTCGCAAGCTGATGAAACCGAATGATGGGAATGAGACTTTTACTGATCAGGAAATTTTTCGTTTAAAGAAACTGGTTGTCAAACTGAAATCACAAATTACTAACAGTCATGTTGACTCTTAGTTTGTTTCTTCCCTTTTATGCTATGTGTGTGTTTTTTTACTGTACCTTATTTTTATCCTTTTTAATGCCCCACCTTAGAATTGGCACTCTTAATATAAACGGGGCCAGGGATGATGTAAAAAGGGCCTCTTTATACAAGCTTTTTAATTTAAAGGCACTTGACGTGCTGATGGTCCAGGAGACTCACAGCACTGTAGACATTGAGTGCCAGTGGAGAAAAGAGTGGGATGGCTGCATTTTTTTTAGCCACAAATCCAATAATAGTGGAGGGGTGGCTGTACTTTTCTCTCGGGGTTGTGTGCCTGTCTCTTATGAGGTAGAAGAGGTGGTGAAAGGACATGTACTCTTGCTAAAGGTACAGCTTGAAAATGTAAACTTGGTTCTTATAAACGTGTATGTGCCAACCCAGAGAGCAGAAAGGTTCAGGGTCTTTAATATGCTATCAGATACGGTTAGATCCTGTAATCCAAATAGTTTTTTATTTCTGGGGGGTGATTTTAACTGTACATTAAACCACAGACTGGACAGGAACCATCAGGAACCTCACCCTGCTTCTGCCAATAGGCTGAGGGAACTAGTGAAGGCGCATGAACTGGCCGATGTGTGGAGATCACATCATGGGGACCAGAGGCAGTACACCTGGAGCCATGCTAAAGATAACCTCTTATCTATGGCTAGGTTAGACCGTTTCTATGGTTTTAAACACCAAATGAGTGTTTTTAAAAATAGTTGTATCTGTCCTGTTGGTTTCACTGATCACTGCCTGCTGATTTGTTCTGTTTTCATTGAAAATGTAAAGTGTAAGAGTGCTTTTTGGCATTTTAATAATACACTTTTAAATGATGTGTTTTTTAAGGGAGTTTTTCATGATGTATGGAAGTCACACAGGGAACAAAAACCCTCTTTTAGTTCTCTCCAATTGTGGTGGGATTTTGGTAAGGCCCAGATAAAACAACTCTGCCAACAGTACACTCAAAATGTCACTCGTAGCTTGACCCAATCCTTGAAAGTTCTGGAGACTGAGGTGGTAGAACTAGAGGAGTTGCTCAGTTCTACAGGAAAACAGGAGCACTTAGAGGCTCTCAAGTCAAAAAGGTCAGCCTTGGCTAGCTTGCTAGGGGTCACCGCACAGGGTGCTCTGGTCCGCTCACGCTACATGGATGTAGCTCTGATGGACTCGCCCTCCCAGTACTTTTTTGGACTGGAGGGGAAAAATGGACAGAGAAAGCTCATTCACTCCTTGTTGGGCGATGACGGGAGAACAATCTCCACAGCAGCAGAGATCAGGAAACACGCTGCTAGCTTTTACAGTGAATTGTTTAGAGCAGAGTGGAGGGAGGACACGTCACTGGGCCAGGTTTTCCTTGATGGTCTTCCAGTGCTCTCAGAGGACCTTGTTGCCGGCTTGGATGCTCCACTGTCTCTGTCTGAGCTGCATACGGCGCTAATGAGCCTCCAGAATGGAAAATCACCAGGCATAGATGGTCTCTCTGTGGACTTTTTTAAGGAATTCTGGCCCCTGCTTGGTCCAGACCTGCTGGAGGTTCTCCAAGATAGCTTGGAAAGGGGGACCCTACCCACGACCTGCAGGAGGGCCATCATCACACTGTTGCCGAAAAAGGGGGACCTCCAGAGCCTAAAGAACTGGAGGCCGGTCTCTCTGCTCTGCACAGACTATAAGATTCTCTCAAAAGCTCTGGCCCGAAGACTGAGAAAGGTGATGAGCGAGCTCATTCATGTAGACCAGACTTACTGTGTGCCTGGCAGGCTGATTAGTGACAACGTCACTTTAATTCGGGATATTTTGGAGGTCTCTGGTTCATTGGCGGTAGAAACTGGTTTGATTTCAATTGACCAGGAAAAGGCGTTTGATCGGGTTGAACACCAATATTTATGGACAGTTTTAACAGCTTTTGGGTTCAGCCCAGGCTTCATAGCCAGGATACGGGTCTTGTACAGTGACATTGAGAGTGTACTGAAGATAAATGGGGGCCTGTCTGCCCCTTTAAAAGTCCAGAGGGGGGTTCGGCAGGGCTGCCCTCTCTCAGGGATGCTGTACTCCCTCGCCATAGAGCCTTTGCTTCACTGCCTGAGAAGGGACCTATCAGGAGTCACTTTTCCTGGCTGTGACACCACGTTCAAGCTGTCGGCCTATGCAGATGATGTAGTCATTCTGCTAAACAAGCAGAGTGACATTGACGTTCTGGTTAGGAGTGTCAATCTTTTTGGCCAACTTTCCTCTGCAAAAATAAACTGGGGAAAAAGCGAGGCTCTGATGGTGGGGGAGAAACTAGAAAATCAGCTTACGCTGCCTGGTGGGTTGATTTGGAAAAAAGGAGGTTTTAAGTATCTTGGTGTCTTTATTGGAAATCAGCAGTTTGAGCAAAAAAATTGGGATGGGGTCATAGAGAAAATTAACGGGAGACTAAACAAATGGAAGTGGCTAATGCCAAGAATATCTTTTAGAGGAAGAGTGCTCATTTTAAATAATCTTGTTTCCTCATCCCTGTGGCACCGCCTCATGTGCATGGACCCCCCTGCTGGTTTGTTGTCCAAAATTCAGTCTGTTTTGGTGGACTTTTTTTGGGGGGGGTGGACTCCACTGGGTTCCTCAAGCCCTGTTATTTCTTCCCAAAGAGGAGGGGGGGCAAGGAGTGATTCATTTAGCTAGTAGAGGTGCTGCTTTTAGACTGACTTTCATACAGAGACTGCTGACGGGCCCCCAGGACCTGGTATGGAGGCCTTTGGCCTGTGTTATTTTACAGAGAGTCCTTGGGCTTGGGCTAGACCTCCCTGTGTTTTTAATGGATTTTAAGAACTCTAATGCACTGTCTTTACCCAGTTTTTACCGCAGTCTCTTTTCAGTGTGGACTCTTTTTAAAAAACAAAGAGGGCCATGCGATTCCCTCTACTGGTTGTTGAGGGAGCCGCTGGTTTTTGGTGGTCGCCTTGGTGTCCTGCCGGGAGTTGGAAGGACCTTCCTTGATAGGCTGTGTTCCAGGAACGTTCTCACTCTGAAGCAAGTGGTGGAACTGGCTGGTCCTGGCCTCAACAACGCCTCAGCTTTAGCAGCTCATCTTGGTGTCAGGTCGAATCGTTTCATCGATGGTCTTCTTGCACACTGGAAACAGGAGCTTCATGGACTTGAGCACTCCCTACTCTTGGACTTTAGCAATGGCACGCTGCAGCCGGAAAGCACTGACCCCTTTCCCTCTCTCACGCTCTATATGGACTTTGACGTCGCTCCTTGCTCCTTACTGGCATTCTGTGCTCCCACTGGTGTGGACTTTGGAGGAGCCAGTGGTAAGGCACTCTACAGACTGGTTGTGATGGCACTCAACAAGGACAGATTGAACACCTGTGTGGACACTCCTTGGAGAGCCTATTTTAAACTAGGAAAAGGGCATCGGCCTGCCTGGAGGGCTCTTTATAAAGCCCCTCTCCCTAAGAGGCATGGAGACTTACAGTGGAGGGTCTTGCATGGTATTATAGCAGTCAATGCTTTTGTTTCTGTGATTAACAGCAGTGTCAGTGATCAGTGTGTTTTTTGTTCCTCTAGGGAGACTGTTTTTCATTGTTTTATTGAATGTCAGCGCCTGAGTGGCCTCTTTGAACTTCTCACAGAACTTTTTCATATTTTTAAGGAAGTTTTCTCTAAGCAGGTTTTCATTTGTGGTTTTATGTACAATCGTCGTTTTAAGCAGAAGTGTCAACTACTGAACTTTGTTTTAGGGCAGGCAAAGTTGGCTATCTATGTAAGCCGGAGAAGAAAACTTGAGAATGTTGAGAATGATGTTGATGTCAAAATTTTATTTGTGAGGCTACTTAAAGCCAGAATCAGGCTGGACTTTCAGTTTTTTATGGGGAATGGGGATGTGGAAGGTTTCAGGACCCTCTGGTCCCTGGAGAATGTCCTCTGTTCAGTTCATGATGGACAGCTTTTTTTGGGGCGTTTTTTGGGGGATTAATTTTCTGTGTAACATAGCATGATATAGAAATTGTATTGACTGATGGACAAGTGTGTTTATTAAAGATCTTTTAAAAATCAAAATATCTCTCTCTCTCTCTCTCTCTCTCTCTCTCTCTCTCTCTCTCTCTCTCTCTCTCTCTCTCTCGTGCGCATGCGTGGGCGTTTGTGGGAGCAGGGGTGTGGAGTGGTGTCGAGTGAGTACTTTAAACTTTGTATTTTCTAACTTTTTCTCTATCTTGTGTGTTTGAGGTGTGTGTGTTTAATATAGTGGGTTGAGTGTGTGTGTGCTGGGGTGTGAGTGTTGGAGTGAGTGTGTTGGGGAACGGTAGCTTCTGCTGCCGGTTTTTCCCGGCCGGCATCATGCCGGTGATTGATGGTGGTGTGGAGTTTGAGCGCTTAACCCGGCGTCATGGTGTGAGAATCCTCCCGACAGTTCCCTGTTCTGTGGAGGAGGCCAGCCTCGCTGTAGGACAGGTGGTTGGGCATGGCAGCATAAAATCAGCATCGAGGATGAACAGCGCAATTGTGATCTTTCTGGATTCGACTGAGAAAGCTGATCAGGTGGTGGCACAGGGAGTGGTCATAGGTGACACTTTTACTCCCGTTTTACCGCTGGCGAATCCGTCTAGGAGGATCACCATCTCAAACGCTCCTCCTTTCGTTAAAAATGATCAGCTGATTAGAGAGTTGTCCCGTTTTGGCCAGGTTGTGTCCCCTATCAGAATGGTCTCTCTGGGTAGTAAATCACCCCTGCTGAAGCATGTTGTATGTCATAGGAGGCAGTGTTTCATGGTGTTGAAAGACAGCTCTGCTGAACTGAACGCGTCTTTTAATTTCAGGATTGACGGCTTTAGCTACTTGGTGTTTGCAACATCTGAAACCATGAAGTGTTTTGCGTGTGGCGCAGAAGGCCATCTTATTAGGTCATGTCCTGAAAAGGCGAACACAAAGAGCACTGGCGGTAAGAAAGGTGACGCCGCTGTTTCTGGTGGTCCGGAGGGTAGCGCTACATGTGGTGCGGCGGATGCCGCTGCGGCGCCCGCTTCTGCTGGGGCGGTCGTGGCCGCGACTGCGGCCGCTTCTACTTCTGCGGGGGCGTCCGCGTCCGCGTCCGCTTGTGCTGGGGCGGCCGCGGCCGCCTCTGCTGGGGTGGCCGCGGCGGGCGCGGTAGTTGTCCCCCCAAACAGTGATGGTGGGGAATTTCTGTCTGGCGGCAGCTCTGATCATTGTGACGAGCCTGTCGCCCGGGGTAAACAGGTGGAGGGTGTAAGTAAAAGTGCAGTTAAACGAAGGAACGTGAATGAACAGACTTTGCAGGCGGGGGAGGAGCGGTTTGAGGCTGTAGCGGACACACAGAGCAAACACTGCATGACAAACGTTGCGTTTCATGAAGAAATGCAGGAATGTAGTTTTGTTGAAGAGGATCCTTTTAAAGCTGCACAAAAAAGGAAAAGTGCGGAAAACTTGCAGAGCTCTGCTAAATCTAGTAGGGTTGGGAATTTAGATTTACTGAATGAGAGCGCTTCTGACGAAAGTGGAGATGAGTCTGAACTGATGCAGACGCAGACGCAGGAGGAGCAAAGCTCCTATTGTTTTACTAAAATTAGGCAATTTCTCCAGGTGACTAAGGGGAGCAGAGCTGTGAAAGTGGAAAATTACTTTCCAGATCTGGAGTTATTTGTGGCATCAGCTCGCAAGCTGATGAAACTGAATGATGGGAATGAGACTTTTACTGATCAGGAAATTTTTCGTTTAAAGAAACTGGTTGTCAAACTGAAATCACAAATTACTAACAGTCATGTTGACTCTTAGTTTGTTTCTTCCCTTTTATGCTATGTGTGTGTTTTTTTACTGTACCTTATTTTTATCCTTTTTAATGCCCCACCTTAGAATTGGCACTCTTAATATAAACGGGGCCAGGGATGATGTAAAAAGGGCCTCTTTATACAAGCTTTTTAATTTAAAGGCACTTGACGTGCTGATGGTCCAGGAGACTCACAGCACTGTAGACATTGAGTGCCAGTGGAGAAAAGAGTGGGATGGCTGCATTTTTTTTAGCCACAAATCCAATAATAGTGGAGGGGGTGGCTGTACTTTTCTCTCGGGGTTGTGTGCCTGTCTCTTATGAGGTAGAAGAGGTGGTGAAAGGACATGTACTCTTGCTAAAGGTACAGCTTGAAAACGTAAACTTGGTTCTTATAAACGTGTATGTGCCAACCCAGAGAGCAGAAAGGATCAGGGTCTTTAATATGCTATCAGATACGGTTAGATCCTGTAATCCAAATAGTTTTTTATTTCTGGGGGGTGATTTTAACTGTACATTAAACCACAGACTGGACAGGAACCATCAGGAACCTCACCCTGCTTCTGCCAATAGGCTGAGGG